>CP136061.1:168805557-169405557 GCA_032622095.1 Siphonodentalium dalli
AAGTTTCTTTGACTCTGTTTTTATGGACAAAATCATGTTAAATTTATCCATCATCAAAATAAAAACAGAGTCCATTCGGGAATCAATCTTGTCTATAATTTTACTATCTCCACCAGGGTCAGGTTCATAAATAACATTATGCATACCTATGTTTGTATAATATTATGTTCTTAAAGTTGTTTTCGTTTTGTTTAAATTATGGTTCTATCCTGAGTAACAAATAAATTAAAACAATTTTTAGTCTTTAATTGTGAGCCCAGAAATGATGATTTGGTTTTTTTTAATTGGGCCAAAACAAACTTCATTTGGCCAAAATATTTTTTGGCCCCTTCTGGGTTCACATTTGAGCCTTACTAGTAGGTGGTCAGGGGAGGAGTAACAATACAGATATAAGTTTCCGTGTTCACACGTCACTTCCTGTCTCCCATCTGACCGGAAATGTCATATATATACCTTGTAGCTATTGACAATTATATATTTAATACATATTTCATTAAATGTTGGTGTTGATTTTATTTATTCCTCTGGTTTCAGATCGTCGAGTATCATGTAAAGATTTGGGTAAGGGTGACTGTGAAGGCTACCTTTTTCGCAAAAAACAAAGAGATGGGATTCTCAGTGGGCAGTGGTCTAACAGATGGTGCATTCTAAAAAATAACAATTTCTATATTTACAAAAACAAACTGGTAAGTTTTTTTTTTTCAGTCATATCACTCATTACATTATTTTCTATCAGTGCTGTTTGTTAAGAACCTCCAGACCACATTTATAAATTATATATACATTTTTAGGACTAGGAACATAAATAGACTAGCATGATAGTGAAAATAAAAAAATTGTAGATCAAGGGTCCTGATCGTCAAAGATTTCAACACAATTTTACGTATGTTTTAAAGGATGACCAATGACATGTCTTTTGGAGCAAATAATCAATGTTCTATGTCTATATACAATGTATATTGGTTATCCATATTACATGTACATAGAGCAAATAAAAAATCTAAAACAAAAAGTAACTAAAAAAGTTCAGCAGTTTCAATCTTCAAACTTGGTGTAGATATGGAACCCCTCTATAATGTTTACCCCCCCCCCCCCCCAGGGGCGTGTCATTGGGACCAATGACGTGTCCAGAAGAAAAAAAAGTTGTTGTCAGCCGCAACCAGTTAGATTGGATGTCTGTCATTATAGAATGAGGTCAGGCTGGCCCCAAGCTAGGAGGCGACTGGGGCGATATTCTCACCTTTGACCTTGCGACTTCGCCTGCAATTTGTGGGTGGAAATTTTACTTGTTTTGCAAAAAAATGTATCTATCATAATCTTGTCTATCTCTCCAATTCCGGTCCGATCTATTTGAAGTCTTAACATATCAAGTAACAGTTATTATAATTATATCGAATGAAATGAAATGATTATGTAAAATAGCCGGGAGACCAATAATATATAGCATACAATGGGTTTAATATATCCCAATTGTTCATTAATCAACATCCACTATTCACTGTAATAACAGGTCGCTATTCACAAGTATTCACAGAAGCCGACATCAAAGATATTACCCGCTGTCGACAAATACACTTGTCGCAATCAGTGTCAATGTACTTTAGTCTAGCAGTGTTACGTCATGTCACATGTCACATGTTACAGTACCATTCAAAACAATGCAGTGTAGTAAAATCAAAAGCCCTTCCTCAGACGGAGATGGTCTCATGTTGGATTCTTGTAATGATATTTTATTAATTTGATAGGGAATAAATTTAGGAGGATCACCCCAGTATATTAGGTATATAAAACGATAATAGTAAAACTATTCTGATAAAACTATCGTAATGATAGAAGAGTTGATAAAACTGTGGATATAGTGTATTTAATGATCATATTAAAAGATAGCCCGTTTGTTTGTGAATCGAGCAATTCTTGGGTTCATATTTGGTGTGGATGTTCCCTAGATGACTCACATTCAGATTTGTTCAAATGAGGTCACCAGGTTGATAATATAGTGCTGATGACAACCCTTTTAATGCCTCAGATCTCAGGCGCGCGTTTGTGATGCGTCTTGTCTCGACATTTAATTACGACATTATCGATTAACATCAAGAGGTTTTCCGAAATTTTGTCGGAACACGTCACCATTTGCGTTAGCTTAAATCTTGTTTCATAATTATCAACGTTTTCGGAAAATTACTTTCCAGAAAGTCGATGTTTCTGACTTTGCGGAAATCTTTATTTAACATTTCGGTAATTTTGCGGAAAACTCCGGATTCCGCAAAGACTTTAGAGACGCTCCCTTATATAAATGTGAAACAGTGCGTGATTACCACGATGTAAATGTTTTGTTTTCAAGAGCATTATTGCGTCAGAAAAACATTCTGGAAAACAAAATATACACGAAGAACGGAAACTCCGATATAAACTCCGCTTGAATCTATTGATGACATGACGATTAAAACTCTCGACAAAATTAGATATTTTCAAAACATACTGTTCTTGAAGAGAGGAAAATCAGATAAATTAAAAATTCGAATTTGTTTGTAAACTGCGATATAAACTCTGATTGAATCAAAGAATTTTACCGATGACACGGTGAAAAAACTCTTGACGGAATCGGATCTTTCTACCGATACATTGGTGGAAATTCCTATTTAATTTGGACATGCTCCCTAACTGTGTATACCTCAATGTGATCACTTAATTTAGAAGTGGATAGTAGCATTACTTGTTTAGAAATGATGTTGTAGTATATTTGTTTAGATGTGATGTTGACAAGTACGTCTCATTATCTACAGTCAAGTGAGCATCTTGACCGTCATTGACTGTCTTGCTTATATAAAATTGCATAACTTGGTTTCAGGACATGAAAGCTGAGAGCGTTATCCACTTGCCTGCATTTAAAGTATCACCTGCAACTGAAATCAAGACAAATAAATAGTAAGCAGCCTTCTGCATAATAACATATTGTTCCTTTGTGATTTTGCATATTCTCTAATAATTTGGTCTGAACCCTTTCATGATGGGAACTTCACTTTTGCAGCATTAAAGGTCCTGTGCCAGTGAATTATATTATGTATGTGAGTCTCCCATAGGGAGCCTCACATATAAAAGGGAATGCTCTGGCTTACAAGGTCAGGTATATATTGTTAGGCCAATGTATTCTCTTATATATGCGAGGCTCCCTATGAGAGACTCACATATGTAAGAGAATGCCTTGGCACAGGGTTTTCACAAAATTTGAGGAAGCTCCAGTCATGTAAGGGTTCAGTCTAATTATAACTAGACCAAGGTTTCCTTACAGTCAACTCTCATGTTTCCAAATAAATCACGTCAACAGTGGAATGTATGCAGTGGGTCAAAGGTCAGCGATGGTGCTATGACACTCGAGAGTACGGTTAACTGTTTTGATTGACATGCAACAATTACTACATGCATGAATAAAAATGGCTGTTGCTTCAATCCCTGTGAAGCCAATTCGGTCTGAAACAAATTGCTATATCTGTCTTCTCTGGTTATAAATAAACTCCATATAATATGCTCCTGTTCTTGTTTCAGCTAATCAATAGCTATTTTTATGTGTACCCATATCATAGTATGGTACACATAGTGTCGACATCCGGATTGACCACTCGTCGTTCGTTCGCCTGTCCGTCTTGTCTGTAGACACTTTACGCATAATGCGATAACTCAAACATTTTCTATATAATCGGAATCAAATTTTGTATATGGGGTTTCTCACCCCAAAATACAGATCGAGTTCGAATATGGGTTTGATCCAAATTGTTTTTGCAGAGTTATGGCCCTTTTTCGACTTAGAATTCATGCATTCTGCCATAACTCAAACATTTTTATGTTTACCCATACCATAGTATGGTAAACATAATGTCGACGTCCGAATTGACCACTCGTCGTGCGTCGGTCCGTCCGTCCATCAGTCTGTCTGTCTGTCTGTCTGTCTGTCCGTAGACACTTTACGCATGGTGCGATAACTCAATAATTTTCTATCCGATCGAAACCAAATTTTGTATATGGGTTTCTCAGACCAAAATACAGATCGAGTTCAAATATGGGTTTGATCCGAGTTTTTTTTACGGAGTTATGGCCCTTTTTCGACTTCGAATTCACGCATGCTGTCATAACTCAAACAATTTTTATCTGATCGGAACCAAATTTGGTATGCGAGTTTCAGAGCCCAAAATACAGATCGAGTTCGAATATGGGTTTGATCCGATTTATTTTAAAGGATTTATGACCCTTTTTTCGAAAATAAAATAAAAAAAACAAAAATCCGATACTATAACCGAAGTATATTTTGTCCGATTGTGTTCATATTTGATATGTAGGTTTATGATGACACGCCCCTCATCTGTATAGTTCTTGGTATTGATTGGTTGATCGGTTTGGAAAATAATTAACCCTTTACACACATGCTATCCAATGCAATAAGTTGAACATATTTCTTCTGATCTGCCTCATATTTCTTACATAGGTTTTTCTTAGCACGTTCTTCGTCTGTATGGTTTTTGGTATTGTTTAATTAACCCTTTTCACTCTTATGTTTACTTAGAATTCACCCAAGCTGCTATGACTCAAAACATTTTTCATCTGATCAACACCAAATCACACCAAATCACCCCTAAATACAGATCGAATTCTAATATGGGTTTGATCCGATATATTTTAACAGAGTTATGACCCTTTATAATTCAAGTAATTACTGCTGGGAATTTTAAGAGAACATATCTCACAGACCATGTGTGTTTATTGAAATGAGTTAATTATCACTATGGGCATAAGATGTGACATTGCTTTAAAGCTTGATAGTGGTACTGCTGGCTGGCAGGATTTGTTTATCATAATGTGAAATTGATTGATGGCTATCTGGTGGAGTTCTGTTCTCTGTGCAATATTAAGTTAATTAGTCCATTGTTACTTTGTAGGGATGTTTTACAGACATTGTTGTTTACATACACTGTTGTCTTATCTTAGACAAAAATTAATCCACACATTCCTCAGTTCCATGATATGATGTCATTGCAAATGATTAACCCTCTCCACACATCATATGGCTTTGATGCTTTTCATTTGATCATTCTCCTATATTATGTCCAGGTTGATGGTGATCCACTTTTGATTTGCATGGATTTGGGATTAAAATTAAACCATTCCATAGACACATATTATGCGATAGACAGATATAATATTATCCCTTTCACTTTGATCCAGGTTCAGCAAGGGTTTCAATAAATCACCAATTGTATATTCATCATTAGAGGAAATGTTTTATTTTGAAATTCCCTCAATTGGATTTGGGCTCCAGGGTAAGGGAGCATGTCAAAACCTCTTTCGCATATGCGAAAATATTGTCGATAATGTCGAAAAAGTTTTGACGTAAATGTGCAATAACGAAATGTCGGAATTGACGAAAAATAATGCGATAACGTCGAAAGCGACTGGCCATAAAAGTGCGATAACATCGAAACTACAACAGACCAAAATTTCCGTAAAATGTCTAAACTTTCGACAACGCGAAAGTCGCGACATCGAAACATTGATCGATATTCGCAAACGATGAAAAGTTAAAACATCGATACGATGTTGTCACACTTCATAAATCCGCGCATTTATTTTTGCCTTCTGCGTAATCAGATGCCAGCTGAATTTTTATTGGCTGTCAGCCAAAGGCCATACAAACAACTCTATGCGGTTAACACACAAGTACAATGACTTGACAGTTCGACTGTTTTGATAGCTATGAGTTCGCACAATGCCTAATTAAACAATAGTCAACCCATTCCAAATGTGTGAAGGGGTGACATTTAGCAAAAGGCTATACAAACATATAGGTCTACTGACATATAATGACGTATATACCGGTCCCTCACAACTATGCGTGAACTGTGCGACAGTTTTGTTGTTGTTGTTGTCGTGATGTCTTCTCAATTAGTGAACAATGGTTTAACTCGTTGGACAAAAACAACACATCTGATATATAAAATTCCAAAATGAAGCGACTTGATGTCATAATATCAGTTCGATCATGGCTAGAAACAGTGATGAAATCGAATAGATCTATCGGTAGCGGACATATACGCAGTTGGGAAAATATTAGACCAGCAGTTTACACAGGTCGACAGTACGAAGAAGTTAGGGTTTTCACAACCCCAGGTATCACACATCTAACAGAAAAAAGATGAAATCACACAGAAATTTGAAACCAGCTGCACCCACCAACAACGGGAGCGACAACCGTCCATCCACATGATCCAGCATTTGAAGCAATAGGCCTGATATAGAACAAGCCCTCATCACATTGTATCAACGCCAGACATATATAGAGCCATACCCCCTAAGTTCATTGTTTTATGATGGTATGTTATCCATATTTTTATTATTCATTCAATAAAGAATCGAGAAAAACATAACACTCAACTCCTCCGTCAGTCAATGCTACCCACAAACGAAACTAGGATTGGCCTGGGAAATTCGTGGAAATTCCAAACTAGTATTATATAATATGTTTTGTATCAACTTAACTTTGTCGCATCTGATCGCTGATATATATTGAATAAAGTGTGTAGATTTGAAATAAAAGTCGCCGACGAATTAATCATGATGACGCTGCGCTTCCGATATCTAACAATGATTTCATACTTATATTGCGAAAATTAAAGCATTGTTTACAACTGTCCGACGATGCCGTAAACACCCTGATTTGCGTCCACATTAAAATATGTGTCTGGTCTAGAAAGACAGATTGAAACTGTAGAAATTAACTCTACGTGGCATACAGAAAGTATACTATAAATCGGGGTTGTGGAATAATTTATTGTCGTCCTCGGCTGTATTCTTTTATTCATAATAGTTCGCACAATTAAATGGTGACGGTTTACCCAAAGTGAAGACAAGTTACACAATCACACACAAAAACGATTTTCGAAATCAAAATTTGCATTGTTTACGGTACCACTCTGCAGTATTAATGCGACGGTGTAGCAATTATTGCTCGAGATTTCGGGGGACTTCAACCTGTACTGTAATATTTACTGTAAACCAGTGATGCAATATCACTGCTATAAACCCATGGATTTGCGGGCACCGTGTGACAAAACGTAGGAAATGATTGTGTTGGCCTATCCTATTATATAAATTGGGTCTGGGAATAATTTATTTGGGACTTTAAATAATATTCTATTAATAATAGTTTATTATTAAACGAAGTTTGAATTGTACGATATTAACCAATAAACATGGCCGGCAGCAGCCATCTTGGATTTTACTCTTTGCATGACTAAATCGTTTGGCGCGGGCTACAGGTCGTAGCTTTGATCGGAAAATCATTAAATTTGTCATGGATGTTAACAATGACATGTAGATGGGAAAGAGTGATTTTGGGGTCGTTCGGCCGAAAAACATGGCCGCCAGCAGCCATCTTGGATTTTACTCTTTGCATGACTAAATCCTTTGGCGCGGGCTACAGGTTGTACATTTGGTCTAATCTTTATGAAATTTGTCATGAATGTTGACATTGACATGTAGATGGGAACGAATCATTGTGGGGTCATTCGGCCAAAAAACATGGCCGCTGGCGGCCATCTTGGATTTCAAAATTCAATCCATTGGCGCGGGCTACAGGTCGTACTGTTCGTCTGATCATCATGAAATTTGTCATGAATGATAACAATGACATGTAGATGGGAGCGAGTCGTTTTGGGGTCATTCGGTCAAAAAACATGGCTGCCAGCAGCCATCTTGGATTTTACTCTTTGCATGACTAAATCCTTTCGTGCGGGCTACAGGTCGTAGCTTTGGTCAGATGGTCATGAAATTTGTCATGAATTATAACAATGACATGTAGATGGGAACGAGTCGTTTTGGGGTCATTCGGTCAAAAAACATGGCCACCAGCATTTTACTCTTTGCATGACTAAATCCTTTGGTGTGGACTACAGGTCATACCTTTGGTCTGATCTTTATTAAATTTGTCATGGATGTTAACACTGACATGTAGATGGGAACGAGTGATTTTGGAGTTGTTTGGCCAAAAAACATGGCCGCCAGCAGCCATCTTGGATTTTACTCTTTGCATGACTAAATCCTTTGGCACGGGCTACAGGTTGTACCTTTGGTCTAATCTTTATGAAATTTGTCATGAATGTTGACATTGACATGTAGATGGGAACGAATCATTGTGGGGTCATTCAGCCAAAAAACATGGCTGCCAGTGGCCATCTTGGATTTCAAAATTCAATCCATTGGCGCGGTCTACAGGTCGTACTGTTCGTCTGATCATCATGAAATTTGTAGGTCGTAGCTTTGGTCAGATCTTCATAAAATTTGTCATGGATGTTAACAATTATACGTAGATGGGAACGAGTTCTTTTGGGGTCAATTGGCCAAAATAAATGGCCACCAGCAGCCATTTTGTATTTTACTCTTTGCATCACTAAATCCTTTGGCGCAGGTTAGACATTTCAATTAGCACCTTTCCTATTCCTCCATTTACTGTCAACCATTAAATTATTCCCCTACCTAAGTTGAGCTACAGTGTCATTGACACTTTCATTACTTTGAATTTTGCCAATTTGAGTTTCCGGATGAAAACTTTAGTAAATGTGTACTGAATGAAATTAAATTTGGTATATGTAGGTTTACTAGCACAAAAGACAGATCAAGTTCGACGAATTTGAGTTTGAACCGAAGATTTTGCTCAGAGTTATGGGCTTTTCGACTTAGAAAATTCAATTTTTCTTGTAATTTTCTTCATTTTGTGCCAATTTGAGGTTATATTTTGACTTTAAGAGTTTTTTAAAGATTTTGTTATTTGTATGCATGACAGTAATGAGACAATGCACAAGTGTCTTATCCATATAGTATACTTCTACAAAGCCTCCGCTCCAAATGAAGCCACCGGTTCGGGGGACACTGTGGCCGAGCGGAGCGGCCTTTTATTTAAGCTGGAGTCCCATGTTTGAAATTGTTTTATTTTAAAATTCGTTCACTGTGTGAAATCTGATAATGATTTGTCTTCTTCAAGACATACTCGAACTGCAATGCCACGTGTGTTCCCAGAAACGTAAATATCGATGACCCTAATTCCTGGAATTGGGCTATAGAACATACAACATCTCATGTTAAGACTGCACTCGATTGCATGTGCATGTATTAATTGTGTCGTCGGCGATTCGCGAATAAATACAAATCGTTTACATAAATTTGCTATAATATATTTATATCTTTATTTCCTCCACATTTAAAAGTCGGATGTATTTATACATATTACAAACACAAGCTTTGAGATAGTATACAAGTTCTACAACTGCATACATATTTGGGTATGCTCCCCGCGAATTGATTTTGAAGATTTCCCGATGGGTGGGTGTATTGTCCGGGTAAAATACCGATATTGTACATACGTAGCACCTACTGATAACCACAGTATAACATATAATAGTTCTACGACACGTGTCCCCCAGCTGATACTGTAAAACTTGATGATACTAACGATTTCTCATGTTAGGAAACTATTAAATCAATAATATAAAAGATAGGCCTATAAAACATAAAATCCCGATAAAAGTCCGGAGTAATCCCGATACAGAAACTTTCCAAACAACATGCGCGTTGTTTTCGGAATATGATACTCCGAAATGAAAGTAAATTCCGATAGAATCCCGATAGACTATGTAAATATTCCGATAATTTCCCGAAAAACGTTGCGTCATTTCCCGATAATTTCCCGATAACTGCATATATATGCTATAGGGATCTATCGGGGAAATAGGCTGACCCCTAACCCCTATTCCTCCGTATATTGTTCGATAAATATAAGTCGTCCGCGATAGATGGATATAGATATGGAAATCGACCAGCAAAATTAACCCATTCGGCCATAATATAGCTTATTTACTATGTAAAATGAAAAACACTGTGACCAATCCGGGTAGAAAGGCGCCATCCTTTTGATACCTAATCCCTATCCCTCCATACCGTTTTTGAGATATATGTGCCATCCATGGGAAACTAGCCACGATAGATGGATATAGATATATGAATCAACCAGAAAAATAAACCCATTTCGGCCATCAAATAGCGTATTTAGTATGTAAAATGGGTAAACACTACGTCTATTACAGGTAGAAAGGCGCCGTCCTGGGGATATCTGACCCCTATTCCTACATAGATTTTTCGAGATATATGAGCCATGCATAGGAAACTAACCGCGATAGATGGATATAGATATATGAATCGACCAGAAAATTAACCCATTTCGCCATAACACAGCTTATTTACTAAGTAATACGAATAAACACTACGACCATTCCGGGTAGAAAGGCGCCGTCCTGGGGATACCTAAATCCACATCCCTCAATAGTAACTCTGATATATATGACCCCTACAATGGAAACTAACCGCGATATATAGATAGATATCTAAATCGACCAAAAAAATTAACCCATTTCGGCCATAACATAGCTTATTTAGTATGTAAAATGGGTAAACACTACGCTTATTCCTGGTAGAAAGGCACGCCGTCCTGTGGATACCTAACCCCTATGCATCCCTACTGTTTTCGAGATATATGAGCCTTCCATAGGAAAGTAACCGCGATAGATAGATATATGTATATGAATCGACCAGAAAAATAAACCCATTTCGGCCATAAAATAGCGTATTTAGTATGTAAAATGAGTTAACACTACGTCTATTACGGGAAGAAAGGCGCCGTCCTGGGGATATCTGATCCCTATTCCTACATAGATTGTTCAAGATATATGAGCCCTGCATAGGAAACTAACCGCGATAGATGGATATAGATATATGAATCGACCAGAAAAATTAACTCATTTCGTCATAACATAGCTTATTTACTAAATAATACGAATAAACACTACGACCATTCCTGGTAGAAAGGCGCCGTCCTGTGGATACCTAACCCCTATCCCTCCATACTGTTTTCGAGATATATGAGCCCGCCTTAAGAAATTAACCGCGATAGATGGATATATGTATATGAATTGACCAGAAAAATTAACCCATATGGGCCGTAACATAGCTTATTTACTAAGTAAAACGAATAAACACTACGACCATTCCTGGTAGAAAGGCGCCGTCCAAGGGATACCTAACCCCTATCCCTCCATACTGATTCGAGATATTTGAGCCCTCCATAGGAAAGTAACCGCGATAGTTGGATATATGTATTTATACCACGATCGCCTATCTTGCTATATATAAATAAAGCCATCTGTTTAAATTTTACATTTAATCAACACCTGTTGATTAAACGTGCCTACTGTTGATTAAACTTCGCAGAGTGGATTAAACTTTCTCCATACAATTTGAACGGAAAAGTGTTTATCCATCGCATTGTAAAGATCGTGGCATAAACAAAATATACGCATACTGTTTCTGAATAACAAATTTAATCCACTTGTGGGATTGGCGATTTGCACCACTCGCTGAAGCTCGTGATGTAAAACGCCAATCCCACTCGTGGATTAAATTTGTTATTCAGAAACACTATGCATATATTCTATATATGAATCGACCAGAAAAAATTAACCCATTTCGGCCATAACATAGCTCATTTACTAAGTAAAACGAATAAATACTACGACCATTCCTGGTAGAAAGGCGCCGTCCAAGGGATACCTAACCCCTATCCCTCCATACTGTTTTCGAGATATATTAGCCCTCCAGGCACTTATTCCAGAGTTTTTTCGTTATTATCGCACGCCGTAACGTTGTACGTTTTCGTCATTTTCGCCGTTTTGGTTCGATGTTCGCTGTTTTGTTTCGACATATTTTCGCAGTCTTTGTTTTCGTCAAGATCGCAGCATTATTTCCCTCAATATTGCTGTTGTGTCGATATGATTGGGAGGACAGTTTGTGTTCAATAAATACATTACTCCATGGTCGCAGTTTTATACCGATGTGTCACGAACAGGAAGATGTCGGTGTCCATGCTGAAATTTCTCAGATCGGAGTTTTTCTCATAAGAATTCCAATGATTTAATCGGAGTTTTCTCCGATATTAAAACAATTCCGATTTGATCGGAGTTCTATGTATTAGTAAATTTCTCCGATCTACTGAAATCACCGATTTGGTTAATATCGGACAATTCAAACGTTCATGAACTATTATTAATAGAAGATTAAAGTCCCAAATAAATGATTCCCAGACCCGATTTATACAATAGGATAGGCCTACAATCATTTCCTACGTTTTGATGTGGCCCCAAATCTTTGATGTGGCCCCAAATCGGTGGGTTTACAGCAGTGATATTGTATCACTGGTTTACTGTAAATGTTACAGTAGGCCTACAATGTTGAAGCCCCCCCAAAATCTCGTGCAATAATTGCTACATCGTCGCATTAAGACTGATGAAGTGTTACTGTAAACAATGCAAATTTTGATTTCGAAAAAACGTTTTTTGTGTGTGATTATGTAACTTGTTTTCATTTTGGGTAAACCGTCACCATTTAATTGTGCGAACTATTATGAATAAAAGAATACAGACGAGGACGACAATAAATTATTCCACAACCCCAATTTATAGTATACTTTCTGTATGCCACGTAGAGTTAATTTCTACAGTTTCAATCTGTCTTTCTAGACCAGACACATATTTTAATGTGGACGCAAATCAGGGGGTTTACGGCATCATCGGATTCTGAAAGTATTGTAAACCCGGTGGTGGTTTTGTCGTAAACAATGCTTTCATTTTCGCAATATAAGTAAGAAATCATTGTTAGATATCAGAAGCGCAGCGTCATCATGATTAATTCGTCGGCGACTTTTATTTCAAATCTACACATTTTATTCAATATATATCAGCGATCAGATGCGACAATGTTAAGTTATTAATACAAAACATATTATATAATATAATAATAGTTTGGAATTTCCACGAATTGCACATGTTATGTTGTGCTATTTTTAGCACTGTAATTTCCCAGGCCAATCCTAGTTTCGTTTGTGGGTAGCATTGACTGACAGAGGAGTTGAGTGTTATGTTTTCTCGATTCTTTATTGAATGAATAATAAAAACATGGATAATGATATACATACCATTATAAAACAATGAACTTAGGGGGTATGGCTCTATATATGTCTGGTGTTGATACAATGTGATGAGGGCTTGTTCTATATCGGAAGGACGGTTGTCGCTCCCGTTGTGTGTGGGTGCAGCTGGTTTCAAATTTCTGTGTGATTTCATCTTTTTTCTGTTAGATGTGTGATACCTGGGGTTGTGAAATCCCTAACTTCTTCGTACTGTCGACCTGTGTAAACTGCTGGTCTAATATTTTCCCAACTGCGTATATGTCCGCTAACGATAGATCTATTTGATTTCATCACTGTTTCTAGCCATGATCGAACTGATATTATGACATCAAGTCGCTTCATTTGTAATTTTATATATCAGATGTGTTGTTTTTGTCCAACGAGTTAAACCATTGTTCACTAATTGAGAAGACATCACGACAACAACAACAAAACTGTCGCACAGTCCACGCATAGTTGTGAGGACCGGTATATACGTCATTATATGTAAGTAGGCCTATATGTTTGTATAGCCTTTTGCTAAATGTCACCCCTTCACACATTTGGTTGTTGTACTTGTGTGTTAACCGCATAGAGTTGTTTGTATGGCCTTTGGCTGAACTTTATTTTCCATCACACAATTCAGCCAATAAAAATTCAGCTGGCATCTGATTACGCAGAAGGCAAAAATAAATGCGCGAATTTATGAAGTGCGACAACATCGTATCGATGTTTTTACTTTTCGTCGTTTGCGAATATCGATCAATGTTTCGACTTCGCGACTTTTGCGTTGTCGAAAGTTTCGACATTTTACAGAAATGTTTGGTCTGTTGTGGTTTCGACGTTATCGCACTTCTATGGCCTGTCGCTTTCGACGTTATCGCATTATTTTTCGTCATTTCCGACATTTCATTTTTGTACATTTACGTCAAAACTTTTTCGACATTATCGACAATATTTTCACATATGCGAAAGAGGTTTTAACATGCTCCCTAACCCCTATGCCTCCATACTGTTTTCGAGATATGTGAGCCCTCCATAGGAAAGTAACCGCGATAAAATGGATATAGACATATGAATCGACCAGAAAAATTAACCCGTTTCAGCCATATCATAGCTTATTTACTAAGTAAAATGAATAAACACTCGACCATTCCGGGTAGAAAGGTGCCGTCCTGTGGATACCTAACCCACATCCCTCCATGGCAACTCCGAGATATATGCACCCTCCAAAGGAATCTAACAGCGATATATGGATATACCTATGATATGGAAAAATATTACCATTTTCGGCCATCATATAGCGTATTTACTAGAGAGCAGATTAGAATATATTATTTCATTAAACTGCTTCTTACTACCAATTCCCATGTCAGGGAACATAAACGCTCATTATTATAACTAAGGGACCGTAGCGAAATGCAAAAACCGATACCGACCGATAACCGACCGATAGCCGATGTACATCGGTTAAATCATCGGTCGACCAATGCGACCGACGTGAAAAACGACCGATGGTTCGACGATGGCGTACATCATTTGACCGATGGCGTACATCGGTCGACCGATGACGACGTTCAAAATAACCGATGGTTGACCGATGGACTTAAATTACGACGCCATAACGTCATGTTTGTAAGCCAGTGCTATGACTATCGCTCTTCGCATCCAGATAAACGTACAGGTAATAATCCATCACCAGCTACCAGCATTCGAATGCATGTGTCCACTAAGGAAACGGAGCAATAGACGGGAGATAACTCGCCCCGACGGTGATTTTGTGTTTGGTACGACTTGTCTCATGTGGACGCGTCATATAATAATTCTTGGTTGGGATTTGTATGGGTTAATTTATTCGTATTTATAACAAAATCATATTGAATTCTATCTTGACTTTCATTATCACTTCAATTAATCCTTGTGTGCAGGAATACAAGGACTTCCTTGATGAGACGGCGCACGTGCATGGAAATTTTTTTGTAAACAATCATAACTGTCCGCTAAATGCAGTGTTCTTATGACAAAACATTGTCTAAACACAATTAATTGTCCTCTAAATTAGTCTTAAAGTGATTTGAAACACTCTGACAGGGTGATAACATAGAAATGGAGAATAATCTAGCTCAAAGTAGTAATTTTTACAAATGTATCCAAATTGACAACAAAAGCCGTCATTCTTATCTATTAATTAAATACAGTGACGCTCGATAGTGAAATAAATTTATCTCAGATATAATTAAACTGTTGTGTCCCGAACGGCAAGTACACTGCGGCCGAACGGCATGTACACCGGGGATAGATTTCTGGTTTAAAACAAGTATTTTTAATTAAAGGAAATTTAAATTCGTACATAACATCGGCTTTTGTGGTCATTATGACGAATCACATTTATATTTAACCCCACTGTTTCAACGATCTAACGATTTTAATGGGACTTTGTTGTCAAACATAAAAATACCGATGCATCGTTCCCGCGCGCATGTCATCATGCACGTCGACATAAACCTGTCAATAATCCCGGATTATTTAGTGAGATTTTATTCTCTGCTTTAATTGGTTGGCTGTGGGAGGAGCTTACCGATATTTTGTTCTAATGTGGTATACTTTGACACCATAACCGAGAATTAGTAAATTAAATTATTCCCATGTTTTATTCGAGTGGCTATTATATGGACAAATGAGCATATTAAATACAACTGTAATATTCTCAATCCATATGTGGCATATCCATTGCCCAGTGAAAATTAACTACGAGCGCCCAAAACTGGAAATGTGCGACATTTTACGATGTCAGCAATTTATCTGATCTTCGATTTTGAAGACCCCCCCCCCCCCCCCCCCATATTTGTTAGATATCGATTTTAGAAATCTATTATTTTTCATTATCGGGAATTCTTTCTGGCCCAGAAGACAGTCAAAATTTCGTTATTATTACCACTTGATTATAGAGTTATCCATCCTTGTCTGTTTGAATAGAGTTTTGGCGTAAAATCTCGAGCAGGTTACCAAATTGACGGCAGTTATTAGTACTCATCTCGAGCAATTAACAAAATTCAAAAATCAATATCTAATAACTCTGAGCTTTGTTTGATGGGTTCCTCGACTCGAATCAAATATTTTTTACCCCCAAAGCCAAAGAAATAGTAATATAGGACCCTCTGATCGGATTGTTGTTGTTGGAATCTGTTGAGATGGGGACCCTCTTTACGGATTGAGTACCTTTAACGTCTAAGGGAAGCGGTGCACTCATACTGGTGCCCCGTTTCCCGGAAAGCCGATTAATTTAGCACAATTCTAATCATCCATATCCGGTCTATTGCAAATCCACATAAACAAACCATGTGGACGCTTTATTCAATTGGTGTATAAACCATGCATCAATTTATTTTGTTATATATATCCATAAAGTGTTCTTTACGTATATTAATTGCCACAAAAAGTGAGTAAAACCCTTGAATGGGAAATTGTTAATCTCCGTTATTTTTGTGCACGTCTGTATATCTCAAACGCCAGATGCATCAGGCAGAATACACCCAGACGTTGACTGTGTTTCAATCGACATTATTTGCTACATCGTAACTCTTGTTTGAGTGAACATGATTACATGTCACTTTCTCCTCGATTTTCCCTTTGAAGTTTCATCAAAGGTCCACTTGCATGCTGCCGCGGCTTTGTCTTATGGTAACTACGACATTGAACGTATTTGAAATATTTAGGTTCATAAAATCTTTCGCGGCCGAAAAATACCTCAACACGCAGAAACGCTCTTTATTTTTCATTCTGAGGAAAATTCTGGCACCGATTTTTATACATTCAATGACAGTGAATCATCGGCAAAGATCAATGCAATCGTTTTCAATGCACTAGGCCCTACTACAGTGTGTCATTTGACAACTGTCCGAAAGTTTTCATAAATCTTCACAATTGAGTCTATAAAGTTGCCGTGATTGCGCGAAAATCTATATAGGTCAATATTCTTCCGTAAGAAATATTACACTTCGCGAACGGGAAGTCATGAGGCGATCAAGTATGACGCATTCATTTATAAACACAATTCAATTCTTCTATTATTTTACCGTATATATGGGTAAATAAATATCTAATTACTGATTGAGATCTAGGCCTATAGTGCGCGGGCCCAGGGATTTTTGCCTATTTTGGGAATGGGTCAGGGTCCGTTCGAATTGGGAAAAATGTGACAGACCAAAATTGGAAATTTTCCATTGTTTTAGAAAAATTCAATTAATCACCGTTACACACGGTGTAAATAGTAATAATACCATAATTTTCGGTGTATAACGCAACTTAAACACAGGTAGGCTAACCCAAAGATGGAGTAAAATTCCAGCCCATTGAGGTCTATTTCTCAGCCTCAGGTAAGTTGAAAATTCACAGACACAATGGAAGGATTCAAGCCGTCCACCAAACTTCGAAGGAAAAACGGTAATGAAACACCCAAGGATGGATAGGTATCTAGTTGTAATTCAATAAATAAAATAAAATAGTTAATACCAAATCAATGTTTCCGTGTTATCATTCCAATATTGAGGTACCGGTACGGTACTACTCTCGGGCTCCAAATAAACGTGCTGACCAGCTGGCAGACCCAAATGCAGGGGAGAATTCCCAGCACATGTTTATAAAATAACAGTGAGGACGTGAAATTTATATATTTTATACATAACTCGGCAAGCTTGTTCTTCTCCGCAAGATTATATATATATTTTTTTTTTTGTTGACAAAAAGTGTCCGCCATGTTTTCGCAGCGAAACAACATTTGTTTATACAGAAATTCCCTAAAGACAGTGCGTGATGAGGCCCCGATGTTTGAGTTTTTACATATTAAAAACATATCAAATTGAATGCTCCTTATGGAAATTTGCGCACATATTATTGGATAATTAACTAAGAACGCTCTTTATGTCTGTTTCTCAGAAAATGAATTAACATCGTGGAAATTGAGACTTACCTCGTCATCAGTTGTGACACACCCCTTGCATGTGAGATCTCGTCACTGCGAACACTCCCATTTTATTGACGATATGTTGACTTTCTTTTTGGTATAAGCATGACCTTCAAAACATAATTTGTCACCACCACAATTTTTCTTAATCAGTTCCATGATTGAAGATATGATTCCATAGTAGAGTGAGTGGTTCGGGGGGCTAGCCCGGGATTGTCGGAAGCACCGAGTGGTGACTCCCCTTAATCCCTCATATTTATGCCTTTATTTAAGAATCATAAAAATATATGATTCCATGATAACTTTGCTAAGGTTATATAGCTGTCTAGAGTTCACTCACTAGAATTCATACTGTGATCATAATTGTCACAACATTGTTTCAACTGCGTTGATGTCCCAAACTATCGTCAAAACACTCTTTCATGTTTGTCAGAACACGCTTTCGTGTCTGTCAAAACATTACATTTGGCTGAGTTGACATCGCTTGAGATGGCCTCACTGACCAGGCTTCACTGATCAGTCAAAACATTCTTTGATGTCTGCATTTTATTAGCAGGGTGGGGAAATTTCCGGTGGGTAAATGTCCGGGTGGGGCGCTTCCCAACTATAAAGTAACATTTTATTACATTTTCAATGATCCATATATTTTATAAAACCTCTAAAATAAAATTGTTGGATTATGGCATTATTGAGTGTTTGATTGAGATAATTAAAACGAAAATATCTTGTGCCTAAAAGGAACCCCACACTGGCACAGTAATAGATGTGTATTCCGGTAAGCACACGAATATGACTGATTCGTCGGCAAAGATCAATGCAATCGTTTTCAATGCAGAAGGACCTATTATGTACAGCTGGTCATTTGACAACTGTCCGAAAGTTTTCATAAAACTTCACAATTGAGTCTATTAAGTTGCCGTCATTTGAATGCGGGGAAGTCAGGTAGCGATTATACAAATAAACTGATCAAGTATGACGCATTCATTTATAAACACAATTAAATTCTTTCTCGGTATGGGTAAATACATGTCTAATTACGGATTGAGACCTAGGCCTATCGGACTAGGCTATGATAGTAAGTGATTTCTCTCAAACACTATTTTTCGTGTATAACTATAGATAAACTACAGTGCATGGATAAATATGTATATTATGCTCAGCGCGATAGTCATTCGAATTGACTTTATAAGCATAGATTTCAAGGTTATATGCACGAGTATCGCTTCCATCGGTCGTTTCATCGGTCATTCTATCGGTTCCATCGGTTATTCATCTGTTCCATCGGTTATTCATCGGCGACTGATACGACGACGTTACAGCGACGTCGCCAAAACACGACTGACACCCGTGTTTTGCGACGTCGCTGTAACGTCGCTGTAACGTCGTATCAGTCGCCGATGAATAACCGATGGAACCGATAGAATTACCGATGAAACGACCGATGGAAGCGATAGAATGACCGATGGAACAGATAGAATGACCGATGGAACAGATAGAATGACCGATGAATTTATTACAATCGGTCATCGGTCGGTATCGGTTATCGGTCGGTATCGGTTTTTGCATTTCGCGACGGTCCCTAAGTGTCAGTTTTGCAGCGGGTCAAGTTCAATTTTAAATACACACAGTGACTTGGCTAGAGGGTCACTGTTTGTGGGGTGGCCACATAAAAATTTCTAACTGCACTCCCTTAATGTTAATGTTTCTGGTCGATTACTATATATAGATCCTACTATTGCTGTCAGCTTCCTACGGCGGGCTCATATATCTCGAACAGTCTATGGAGGAATAGGGGTTTATAGGTATTCGCAGGACAGCGCATTTCTACCCGGAATAGTCGTAGTGTTTACTCATTCTACATACTATGGCCGAAATGGGTTCATTTTTCGGGTCGATTTGTATATCTATATCGGTCTATCGCGGTTAGATTCCCATGGAGGACACATATATCTCAAAAACAGTATGGAGGGATAGTGGTTTAATAGGTATTAACAGAAAGGCGCCTGTCTACCCGGAATGGACGTAGTGTTTACTAATTTAACATACTAAATACGCTATATAATGGCCGAAATGGGTTATTATTTCGGGTCGATTCCTAGGTATAAATCCACACATCGCGGTTTGTTTCCTTTGGACGGCTCATGTGTTTTGAACACACTAATGACGGATAGGTATTCCCAGGACGGCGCCTTTCTACCTGGAATAGACGTACTGTCTACTCACTTAGCATCATGAATACGCTATATAATGGCCGAAATGGGTTAATGTTTCTGGTCGATTGCTATATATAGATCCTACTATCGCTGTCAGCTTCCTATGGCGGGCTCATCTATCTCGAACAGTCTATGGAGGAATATGGGTTAGGTATCCCCAGGACAGCGCCTTTCTACCCGGAATAGACGTAGTGTTTACTCATTTTACATACTAAATACGCTATGTTATGGCCGAAATGGGTTCATTTTTCTGGTCGATTTGTATGTCAATATCCATCTATCGCGGTTAGCTTCCCATGGAGGGCACATATATTTCGAAAACAGTATGGAGGGATATGGGTTTAATAGGTATCAAGTTATCAACTATCAACAGGTCGGCGCCTTTATACCCGGAATGGTCGTAGCATTTATTCATTTTACATAGTAAATAAGCTATATTATGGCCGTAATTGGTTCATTTTTCTGGTCGATTTGTATATCTATATCCATCTATTGTGGTTAGCTTCCCATGGTGGGCACATATATCTCGAAAACAATATGGAGGGATATGGGTTAGGTATCAACAGAACGGCTCCTTTCTACCCAGAATTGTCGTAGCGTTTTACATAGTAAATAAGCTGTACTATGGCCGAAATGGGTTAATTTTTTTGGTCGATTCATATATCTATATCCATCTAACATGGTTAATTTCCTTTGGAGGGCTCATATATCTTGAAAACAGTATAAAGGAGGGATAGGGGTTAGGTGTCAACAGGAAGGCGCCTTTCTACCCGGAATAGACTGAGTGTTTACTCATTTTACATAGTAAATACACTATATTATGGTCCAAATGGGTTAATTTTTCTGGTCGATTCATATATCTCGAACAGCCTATGGAGGAATAGGGGTTAGGTATCCCTTGGACGGTGCCTTTCTACCTGGAATAGGCGTAGTGTTTACTCATTTTGTATACTAAATACACTATGTTATGGCCGAAATGGGTTACTTTTTCTGGTCGATTCATATACATATATCCATCTATCGCTTTTCTACCAGGAATGGTCGTAGTGTTTATTCGTATTACTTAGTAAATAAGCTATGTTATGGCGAAATGGGTTAATTTTTCTGGTCGATTCATATATCTATATCCATCTATCGCGGTTAGTTTCCTATGCAGGGCTCATATATCTCAAAAAAATTGTGTAGGAATAGGGGTCAGATATCCCCAGGACGGCGCCTTTCTACCCATAATAGACGTAGTGTTTACCAATTTTACATACTAAATACGCTATTTGATGGCCGAAATGGGTTTATTTCTCTGGTCGATTCATATACATATATCAATCTATCGCGGTTAATTTCTAATGGTGGGCTCATATATCTCGAAAACAGTATGGAGGGATAGGTGTTAGGTATCCCCAGGACGGCGCCTTTCTATATATTGCTTACGACATATTTGTTGTATATGGTATATTACCGCTATACACAAGTCTCAAGAATGCCATCCTTTTTAGTTCAACTTTACTTTGTAAAGTTTGAGCTATTGCCATGGCTTTGTCGTCCTTCGTCCGTGTGTGCATGATTCGTCAACAATACAGGCTACAGGTCGTACCTTTGGTCAGATCATTATGAAATTTGTCATAGCTGTTGACATTAACATTTAGACCGGAATTATTCTTTTTGGGGTCATTCGGAAAAAAAACATGGCCGCCAGCAGGCATCTTGGATTTCAAAATTCAATCCATTAGTACGGGCTACAGGTCGTACTGTTCATCTGATCATCATGAATTTTACTCTTTGCATGACTAAATCCTTTGGCACAGGCTACAGGTCGTACCTTTGGTCAGATCATCATAAAATTTGTCATGGATGTTAACAATGACATGCAGATGGGAATGAGCCATTTTGGGGTCATTCGGACAAAAAACATGGCTTCCAGCAGCCATCTTGGATTTTACTCTTTACATGACTAAATCATTTGGCACGTGCTACAGGTCGCAGCTTCGGTTGTATCATCATGAAATTTGTCATGGATGTTGACATTGACATGTAGATGGGAACGAATAAATTTGGGATCAATCAGCCAAAAACATGGCCACCAGCAGCCATGTTGGATTTTACTCTTTGCATGACTAAATCCTTTGGCACGGGCTACAGGTCGTACTTTTGGCCGGATCATTATTAAATTTGTCACGGCTGTTGACGTTGACATGTAGATGGGAACGAATCATTTTGGGATCATTTGGCCAAAAACATGGTCACCGGCAGCCATCTTGGATTTTACTCTTTGCATGACTAAATCAACGTGTTTGAGATGCATCACTCAACAAAATGTGTCATTCCTTCTCTCGACACTGTAGTTGCTGATGTAACACCAAAGGTTAAAGAAATAATAAAAAACTCAATATCTGGAAACCCTTCTCATTCAACAGCTGGGCTATTCCACAAACTGGAAGCAGCTGAAGGATTACAATACGAGTTGACTGCGAATGTGGATCTCGACGACGGCTTAGCCAATGGAACTGCTGGAATTCTTATGCATATTGACTGCAGAATGCCTGACACAGACAGACCTAGCATATTGTGGGTTAAATTTTACAAACCTAATGTAGGCTCAATCAGAAGGAAGGAATACCGCACACTTTCCCACCAAAACATACAAGCTGACTGCACCCATATTTTTGACATAAAGCGATCTTTTCATGTCAATAGTCGTTACTCAAAAAATGTTTCACCCATTAGGATTCAGTTTCCCCTAAGATTGTCAGCAGCTAAAACAGTTCACAAATCACAAGGTGACACGGTTGAACAAGTTGTAGTTGATCTGAGTGGAAGAGCTTCTGCCCACGGACATTATGTTGCAATCAGCAGAGTTACAAATATCAATGGCCTTTATGTGCTTCAGTTGGCAGAAGACAAAATAAAAGTTGACAAACGTGTCGCTTTGAAATGGAAAGGCTGAGGTCAGACTCGCAAAACAAATTCATATTATGCTACACACCAGTCTATCAACTCCCTGACAACACGACAATGATTATGTTCCACAATGCCAGATCAGTTCACAAGCATTTTGAGGACATTGCTGCTGCTGCCAGAAACTTCGAAGCATGTGACATTATAGGATTGGCAGAATCTAGATTGACTGACACAGAAATACGCTATTTTATGGCTGTAATGGGTTAATTTTTCTGGTCGATTCATATATCTATCTATCGCGGTTAAGTTTTAATGGAGGGCTAAGGGAGCATGTCAAAACCTCTTTCCCATATGCGAAAATATTGTCGATAATGTCGAAAAAGTTTTGACGTAATTGGCGTAAATGTGCAAAAATGAAATGTCGGAAATGATGAAAAATAATGCGATAACGTCAAAAGCGACTGGCCATAAAAGTGCGATAACATCGAAACCACAACAGACCAAAATTTCCGTAAAATGTCGAAACTTTCGACAACGCGAAAGTCGCGACATCGAAACATTGATCGATATTCGCAAACGATGAAAAGTTAAAACATCCATGCGATGTTGTCGCACTTCATAAATCCGCGCATTTATTTTTGCCTTCTGTGTAATCAGATGCCAGCTGAATTTTTATTGGCTGTCAGCCAAAGGCCATACAAACAACTCTATGCGGTTAACACACAAGTACAATGACTTGACAGTTCGACTGTTTTGATAGCTATGAGTTCGCACAAGGCCTAATTAAACAATAGTCAACCCATTCCAAATGTGTGAAGGGGTGACATTTAGCAAAAGGCTATACAAAAATATAGGTCTACTGACATATAATGACGTATATACCGGTCCTCACAACTATGCGTGAACTGTGCGACAGTTTTGTTGTTGTCGTGATGTCTTCTCAATTAGTGAACAATGGTTTAACTCGTTGGACAAAAACAACACATCTGATATATAAAATTCCAAAATGAAGCGACTTGATGTCATAATATCAGTTCGATCATGGCTAGAAACAGTGATGAAATCGAATAGATCTATCGGTAGCGGACATATACGCAGTTGGGAAAATATTAGACCAGCAGTTTACACAGGTCGACAGTACGAAGAAGTTAGGGTTTTCACAACCCGATGTATCACACATCTAACAGAAAAAAAGATGAAATCACACAGAAATTTGAAACCAGCTGCACCCACCCACAACGGTAGCGACAACCGTCCATCCACATGATCCAGCATTTGAAGCAATAGGCCTGATATAGAACAAGCCCCCATCATATTGTATCAACGCCAGACATATATAGAGCCATACCCCCTAAGTTCATTGTTTTATAATGGTATGTTATCCATATTTTTATTATTCATTCAATAAAGAATCGAGAAAAACATAACACTCAACTCCTCTGTCAGTCAATGCTACCCACAAACGAAACTAGGATTGGCCTGGGAAATTAGTGCTAAAAATAGCACAACATAACATGATATCGTGCAATTCGTGGAAATTCCAAACTATTATATAATATGTTTTGTATTAACTTAACTTTGTTGCATCTGATCGCTGATATATATTGAATAAAATGTGTAGATTTGAAATAAAAGTATAAAAGTCGCCGACGAATTAATCATGATGACGCTGCGCTTCCGATATCTAACAATGATTTCATACTTATATTGCGAAAATTAAAGCATTGTTTACGACTGTCCGACGATGCCGTAAACACCCTGATTTGCGTCCACATTAAAATATGTGTCTGGTCTAGAAAGACAGATTGAAACTGTAGAAATTAACTCTACGTGGCATACAGAAAGTATACTATAAATCGGGGTTGTGGAATAATTTATTGTCGTCCTCGGCTGTATTCTTTTATTCATAATAGTTCGCACAATTAAATGGTGACGGTTTACCCAAAGTGAAGGCAAGTTACATAATCACAAACAAAAACGATTTTCGAAATCAAAATTTGCATTGTTTACGGTACCACTCTGCAGTATAATAATGCGACGGTGTAGCAATTATTGCTCGAGATTTAGGGGGACTTCAACCTGTACTGTAATATTTACTGTAAACCAGTGATGCAATATCACTGCTATAAACCCACGGATTTGCGGGCACCGTGTGACATCAAAACGTAGGAAATGATTGTGTTGGCCTATCCTATTATATTATATAAATTGTGTCTGGGAATAATTTATTTGGAACTTTAAATAATCTTCTATTAATAATAGTTTATTATTAAACGAAGTTTGAATTGTCCGATATTAACCAAATCGGAGATTTCAGTAGATCGGAGAAATTTACTAATAGGCCTACATTTATAAACTCCGATCAAATCGGAAATGTTTTCATATCGGAGAATACTCCGATTAAATCAATGGAATTCTTATGATAAAAACTCCGATCTGAGAAATTTCAGCATGGACACCGACATCTTCCCGTTCGCGACACATCAGTATAAAACTGCGTCTATGGAGTATTTATTGAACACAAACTGTCCTGCCAATCATATCGACACAACAGCAATATTGATGGATATAATGCTGCGATCTTGACGAAAACAAACACTGCGAAAATATGTCGAAACAGAACAGCGAACATTTGAGCAAAACTGCGATAATTGCAAAAACATCGAACCAAGACAGCGAAAATGACGAAAACGTACAACGTTACGGCGTGCGATAATGACGAAAAAACTCTGATAATGTCGAAAAAACGACGTCAATGACGCCACATTTTTCGCATTTTTTTCGCATATGCGAAAGAGGTTTTGACATGCTCCCTAATATATCTCGAAAACAGTATGGAGGGATAGGGTTAGGTATCCCTTGGACGGTGCCTTTCTACCAGGAATGGTCGTAGTGTTTATTCGTTTTACTTAGTAAATAAGCTATGTTATGGCCAAAATTGTTGGTTACTTTTTCTGGTCGATTCATATACATATATCCATCTATCGCAGTTAATTTCTTACAGCGGGTTCATATATCTCGAAAACAGTATGGATGGATAGGGGTTTAATAGGTATCCCTTGGACGGCGCCTTTCTACCCGGAATAGGCGTAGTGTTAACTCATTTTGCATACTAAATACGCTATGTTATGGCCGAAATGGGTTACTTTTTCTGGTCGATTCATATTTATATATCCATCTATTGCGGTTACTTTCATATGGAGGGCTCAATTATCTCGAAAACAGTATGAAGGCTTAGGGGTTAGGTATTCCCAGGACTGCGCCTTTCTACCCAGAATAGACGTAATGTTAACTCATTCTAATACTAAATACGCTATTTTATGGCCGAAATAAGTTAATTTTTCTTGCCGATTCGTATTCATATATCGCGGTTAATTTCTAATGGCGGGCTAATATATCTCGAAAACAGTATGGAGGAATAGGGGTTAGGTATCCCTTGGACGGCGCTTTTCTACCAGGAATGGTTGTAGTGTTTATTCGTATTATTTAGTAAATAAGCTATGTTATGGCGAAATGGGTTAATTTTTCTGGTCGATTCATATATCTATATCCATCTATCGCGGTTAGTTTCCTATGCAGGGCTCATATATCTCAAACAATCTATGTAGGAATAGGGATCGGATATCCCCAGGACTGCGCCTTTCTTCCCGTAATAGACGTAGTGTTAACTCATTTTACATACTAAATACGCTATTTTATGGCCGAAATGGGTTATTTTTCTGGTCGATTCATATACATATATCCATCTATCGTGGTTACTTTCCTATGGAAGGCTCATATATCTCAAAAACAGGGATACATAGCAGTTTAGGTATCCACAGGACGGCGCCTTTCTACCCGGAATAAGCGTAGTGTTTACCCATTTTACATACTAAATAAGCTATGTTATGGCCGAAATGGGTTAATTTTTCTGGTCGATTTAGATATATATATATATATCGCGGTTAGTTTCCATTGTAGGGGTCATATATATCAGAGTTACTATTGAGGGATGTGGGTTAGGTATCCCCAGGACGGTGCCTTTGTACCCGGAATGGTCGTAGTGTTTATTCGTATTACTTAGTAAATAAGCTATGTTATGGCGAAATGGGTTAATTTTTCTGGTTGATTCATATATCTATATCCATCTATCGCGGTTAGTTTCCTATGCAGGGCTCATATATCTCAAAAAATCTGTGTAGGAATAGGGGTCAGATATCCCCAGGACGGCGCCTTTCTACCCATAATAGACGTAGTGTTTACCCATTTTACATACTAAATACGCTATTTGATGGCCGAAATGGGTTTATTTCTCTGGTTGATTCATATACATATATCAATCTATCGCGGTTAATTTCTAATGGTGGGCTCATATATCTCGAAAACAGTATGGAGGGATAGGGGTTAGGTATCCCCAGGACGGCGCCTTTCTATATATTGCTTACGACATATTTGTTGTATGTGGTATATTACCGCTATACACAAGTCTCAAGAATGCCATCCTTTTTAGTTCAACTTTACTTTGAAAAGTTTGAGCTATTGCCACGGCTTTGTCGTCCTTCGTCCGTGTGTGCGTGATTCGTCAACAATACAGGCTACAGGTCGTATCTTTGGTCAGATCATTATGAAATTTGTCATAGCTGTTGACATTAACATTTAGACCGGAATGATTCATTTTGGGGTCATTCGGAAAAAAACATGGCCGCCAGCAGCCATCTTGGATTTCAAAATTCAATCCATTAGCACGGGCTACAGGTCGTACTGTTCATCTGATCATCATGAATTTTACTCTTTGCATGACTAAATCCTTTGGCACGGGCTACAGGTCATACCATGTAGATGGGAACGAGTGATTTTGGGGTCATTCGGCCAAAAAACATGGCCGCCAGCAGCCATCTTGGATTTTACTCTTTACGTGACTAAATCCTTTGGCACAGGCTACAGGTCGCAGCTTTGGTTGTATTATCATGAAATTTGTCATGGATGTTGACATTGACATGTAGATGGGAACGAATCATTTTGGGATCAATCGGCCAAAAACATGGCCACCAGCAGCCATGTTGGATTTTACTCTTTGCATGACTAAATCCTTTGGCACGGGCTGCAGGTCGTACTTTTGGCCGGATCATTATTAAATTTGTCACGGCTGTTGACATTGACATGTAGATGGGAACGAATCATTTTGGGATCATTCGGCCAAAAAACATGGTCACCAGCAGCCATCTTGGATTTTACTCTTTGCATAACTAAATCCTTTGCCACGGGCTACCTTTGGTTGGATCATCATAAAATATGTCATGGATGTTAACAATGACATGTATTTGGGAATGAGTCATTTTGAGGTAATTCGGCCAAAAAACATGGCTACCAGCAGCCATCTTTGATTTTACTCTTTGAATGACTAAATCCTTCAGCACGGGCTACAGGGCGTACCTTTGGTCAGATCATCATGAAATTTGTCATGGCTGATGACATTGACATGTAAATGGGAACGAGTCATTTTGGGGTCATTTGGCCGATAAACATGGCTGCCAGTGGCCATCTTGGATTTAAAAATTAAATCCATTAGCATGGGCAACAGGCTGTACAGTTTTTCTGATCATCAGGAAATTTGTCATGGTTGTTAATATTGACAGGTAGATGGGAACGAGTCATTTTGGGGTCATTCGGCCAAAAAACATTACTGTCAGCAGCCATCTTGAATTTCAAAATTCAATCCATTAGCATGGGCTACAGGCTGTACTGTTTGTCTGATCATTAGGAAATTTGTCATGGATGTTAATATTGACAGGTAGATGGGAATGAGTCATTTTGGGGTCATTCGGCCAAAAAACATGGCCACCAGCAGCCATCTTGGATTTTACACACCCTACATTCTACTTTCCTCATCCGATCATCACCCAAGTTCATATTAATCTTGATATTGATCTACTAGATGGAAGCTATCAAATGTTTTTGAATTTTATAGGAAAACATAGCTGCCAGCAACCATCCTGCATTTTACTTTATATATATCTCTTCATGTTGATATGCTAGTATTACTTAGACATTTCAACTTTCCGCATTCCTAACCACTCTATTCACTGTATTATAAACACATGAAATTATTCCCTTTCCAAGTTGAGCTACAGTGTCATTGACACTTTCATTTAATAAAGAATGTTTTATTTATTTTATGCCCGTGATTCGAATAGAAAACAAATTTTTGTTTAATCCTTTGAACCCGAGAGACCGGAATACCAGTTCGATCCTTATATTCCTATATCCCGGGAGACCGGAATACCGTTCCGAAAATCATACGATATATACGGAAATACACCACAGTCAATGCACATATCAAATATAACTGTAGTTCTACTTTGTACATACACAAGAGTCACATGTTTATCCCTGTCACTTTGGCAGGCAAACTGGTGACAGCGGGTCTGGTCTGTCTCTTCGCGCATCCCCAAATGCATATTTTGAGAAAAAAGTTTGCATTATATCGCAAAGGAGAAGAATTCCGTTATATATAAATATCGCGATCAAAGAATTAACTAGAATTGTGCTTCTACTTCGCATTAATGATTCACATGTATGTTCATTCCTCTGATGCATGTATATTGAAATTGGAATAGAATGTCTCGCCAAAATACCTTGTGACATATTTCACCAGTTCAGTTTGTATATATCAGTAGATTGTTGTATAGTTGTGCATGTAGAACTCCCACGTATTAAGAGCACTATGACTTCAAAACGTTGTCGGAAACACTATCTAATGTCAGGTGCCTTTTCTGGGGACCATTTTACGTTCAAAGGGTTAAATATACCACCAAGCGCTAACAGTCTTGACACTCATCACATGCTCAAGTCAATGAGATTGAAGAATGAAATTAATGGTGTAAAAACCAAAATATTCAGACTGTAAATCTGCCGGTGGAGCAGTGGGTTTCAAACTGCACCTTGGGTTTGCTGCATTTTTATGTTTACCCATACCATGTATGGTAAACATAGTGTCGTTGTCCGGATTGACCACTCGTCGTGCGTCCGTCCGTCCGTCCGTCCGTCTGTCCGTCCGTCTGTCCGTCCGTAGACACTTTACGTGTAATGCGATAACTCAAACATTTTTTACCTGATCAAAACCAAATTTTGTATATGGGGTTTTCAGCCCAAAATACAGATCGAGTTCGAATATGGGTTTGATCCGACTTTTTATTACGGAGTTATGGCCCTTTTTCGACTTAGAATTCATTAATTCTGCCATAACTCAAACATTTTTTATCTGATTGGAACCAAATTTGGTGTATGAGTTTCTCAGACCAACATACAGATTGATTTCGAATATGGGTTTGATCGGATTTTTTTAATGGTGTTACGGTCCTTTGACATATGATTCACACATACATGTACTTCGATAAATCAACCATTTTTCATCTGATAGGAACCAAATTTGGTATGTAAGTTTCTCAACTCAAAATACAGAACGAGTTTGAATATGGGTTAGATCCAATTTGTTATACCAGAGATATGGCCCTTTTTAAACTAAGAATTATCCAGATTATAACCCAAGTAACTTACAATTAATGAATACCTGCTTCTCTGTGAGCAAGATAAAAGACAATATAGTTTATTGCTTTGAGAGTTATTTATAGCCCTCATATGTTAGGTCTGTATAAGAGACACAGTGAATTATTGGATAAATTGATTTAGCTATCTTTTTAACCACAACTTAGCCAGGTGAATTTATTTAACTAGACCAATGGAGCTCTCTAAGTCCTTGGATGATGGGACTACATTGGATCTTACAGGGCAGAGATAGGTGATTTAACCCCTTTTACCCATTCCATGTCTTTTAACCTTTTCCATTAAATAAATAATTATATTATTTTGATATCTCACATGGCAATTTGCAACAACATGAATAGAACTGCTCACACTATGATAGTGGTGACAGGCTCTAGAGTTTAGATGTTATATTAACCCTTCTATATTGACTCATACATTCCAATAATTTGTGTTATTACTGGTTATTATGTACATTTGTCATATACTACTTTAGATCATAACAGTATACTCTATAATTCAACATTAAAAGATTATGATTCTGATCTTAACAATTTACTATCGCCAAGGGATGGGTTAAACATCTGCCGATCGTGATCGGCCTCTCGTTCGGTAGAACAAATGGCCAAATGACACCAGTTTGATGGCATTTGTCCTGGTGATATCACCCCACGGCAAGAAAGAACACACCATTGATTCATTTTGGGAGCGTAATTCTTGTTAGAAAATATTGTGTAAAATGTACAGACTGAAACAACATCCAACATTTTTTGTATTTTGTATGACGTCACTTCGTGGTTTTTAAAGACATATTATGGACTTGTCCGGTGCGTGGAACTGAGAAGTTAAATGCGTTATGCCAAACTGGGGGATATGGCAATCTACTAACATCGCCGAAAATTTCAAAGAAATCAACCATACCACTACATAGAAAATATCGTCTGAACTATGCTCAATTGTAAATATTTACATCTGGATTCGGAACCCAGCTATTGGCGATAAACAAATGATTTTACCATCGAGAGTCATTGCATTTAATTAATATATCAAAATGACGGTGTGTGTGTTGTCAATTTGGATTAATATTCGTAAAAGTAACTACTTGACCAAGATTATTCTCCACTTCTATTTGATCACCCAACCAGAGTATTTCACATCACTTTAATCTTTCAACTATTTTTTATGATTATTATTCTATAAAGTGGTAAAATATCATGCAGAATTTAATTATGATCAATACAAAAATTACTGAACATTATGAAACTGGAATTATTTTTTATTATTGTCATACAGCTGTGACTGAAATAATCGGCCCTGGCAATTTTAGGAACATAATCTGGCAATCAAAGAGTTAGTTTTTAACTGTACAGACTGCAGTAGATTTCAAAGTCTTCTCAGTTTTCATGTCCTTTGTGAGCGTCTCAACATTCATGGACTGTCTTGTTTCTGAAATTATCCCAAGAATCTTCTAAGGGACATCCCATATATAGTAAGTCAGGTATGTAGATTCACCTTAATTGAAAAACTTATGACTATCTATGTTGCAAGCTCAAATAATGCAATATGTAAGATTTGCAGCTTTGGAATCAATCGGGTTTGATTACAACACAAAATTTTATCCTATTACCAGTCAAATACATCGTCACCCCATAGTGGTAACACATTTATCAATCAATGAATTATCAAGCACCGTCACCTACATCACATGATAATCTTTAGTTTCAAAATCTCAATTAAACACTTTGATTACTGTATATAGATACATAGTTATTATTTCCAGTGCCTTCAAGATCCACAATTCTGGTACATCGTTTGTGTTTGCTTCAGAAAGACAGTCAGATATGAGCAAGTAAGTGTAAAAGATATGAAGATCATGAGAAAAAACCGTTGCCCATCTCAAAATATAAATGGGGATGATTGTTTCTTATTCATCCTCATGTTTTGGTTGATTTATCAAAAACATGACCTATTATTGCAATTATTTTTGTTATAAACAAATTTAACTTTAAAGGAATTATTTTATCAAAAAAATAATTTTGTTCACTTCATAATAGTATTTATATATGTCTAAAAGACCCATTTCGCCAATTAAATTCAACATCGAGCAGCTAATATTTTTATTATTTTGATATAAAACAATTGCGGAAGTTTCCAAAGATTTTACTGAGGTAAGTCACATGAACGATTAGCTGATCGGCGAGTATCACCTGTTTTGCTAAACGGTGACAGCCGTGGGTGGAGATTAAAATAATTTGGCCAATCACGCAACGAGTTGATAATTACATATGAAATATCGCAATATCGCCGATTAAATGCCTTTATCCTATAACTAAATGGTGATAATTAAATAAAAACTGACGAATGTGCTGATTATGAACTGGATTTGCTAGAATATTAGATTATATAATGACAAAGGGGTCATCTCAAAACTACTATCGGGATCCCGATAGATATCCCGATAGGATTCCGATAACTCAAAACTATCTTCTAAATTTCCCGATAGATTCCGATAGAGCGGTCACCATTTCCCGAAAATATTCCGATACCGCATCTAAATATTCCGATAACGCGCTGATTTCCCGAAAATTTCCCGAAAACTTTCCGAATGTAACGTAGCGTATTACCAACTTTCCGATAATTTACCCATTTATTTCAAGAACAATTAGGCCTATGTCTGTTTTGATAATCGACGAATCGAGCATGTTGTTTCCGGTCCTATTTGTTGTCATTACTTTTGGATTCGTCCACAGCCTCCTTCGTAAGCATATTTTTATTGGGGTGGAAGCTTGTTTAAAAGAATTAAAACTCTACACGTTTCAAGTTTTGATTCCAAGTTATTAAATTGTCCATTGAATTCTTTTTGCATATTATTCATACAGCACATATCTCCTAGAAACGCTCTGAAGGAAACATAAAAAGAAATGGTTTCATACAGGTAGTATTCCTTCAACACTAGCAATAGACTGTTCCAAAGTGAACGTGATAAAACATTGAAATACTTTGATAAAACTCTTTTGGCCCTAGAAATGTTCTCAAATAAAACTGTCATTTGATTTGATTTTTTCCCTCATTCATCACAAGATCATATGAATAATATTTTATTTTAATACAATGAGTGAGCAATTTTGAGAATTAAATAAAGTTTTGATCGAAAAGTTCAACAACATTTTCGATTTTCTCTTCAGTTACACGTCCCATCATCACGCCAATTCAGCCCAATATTGTTGGCACGGGGATTGCCTGGATTAGTACCCAAATAAATTGTGTTGTTAAAGCGCATTGGCAAATACATAATCTTGAGTATATTCTCCACACTATAATCGAAAAATACAAAGGAATGGACACATGATTCAATCAAAATTGTTTATTTAAAAAACACTCCCGCTAAGAAACCCCCACTGATGACGTGCGCAAAAAATATGTACCTACAGTAAACACGTGTTTACGTGTTGTTGGAAATTAAGCGATATAGAACTTTGTGCATTTCTACTCGGCACCGACGTCATGCAGTACCCGGTGGAAATAGAACAACACATGGACAAAATAATTATCGACACTGCTACATTTCTGTTCATCTTGTGCCAAGTGATTCGAGGACAATAATCACATTATCAACCCACGACTTTGTATATTGTTGTTATATTTACATGAACTATACATATTCTTCTCCAAACTGGAGGTCCACAATAAATATATATATCTATTACCAATTCGGTAATTCATAAATGACATTCATTGCAAATTCAAACAGAATATATCTTAGATTTAGTATTAGTATCAATCGACCATTTATCGAATGTTGTCATTGAACTTATTGATCAGCTGATGACGATGAAAAAATCTAGGAACCTTGTCGACGTCATAGCAGCAATGATAAAATACTGTAGCACAAATTTAATGTGCATCGGCCGTTTTGTTCTCTCGTTTGATTAATAACATTATTATTCTGCGCGCATTGACAATTACATAATCTTGTGTATATTCTCCACAATGTAATCTAAAAATACAAAGGAATGGACACACGATTCAATCCAAATGGTTTATTTAAAAAACACTCCCGCCAAAAAAGATCAAGAAACGCACACTGATAACGAGCGCAGAAATTTTTACCTGTGAACACGTGGTGTTGGAATGTGGGGCGCACAATGGGGACTGTCATCTATCATGCCTACAACTATAATAGCCATTCGGTAATAAATAAATGACATTCATTGCAAATTCAAACATAATATATCTTAGATTTAGTGTTAGTATCAATTGACCATTTATCGAGTGTTCCCATTGAACTTATTGATCAGCTGATGACGATGAAAACACATCGGAACCTTGCCGACGTCAGCGCAACAATAATAAAATACTGAAAAGCACAAATGTGCATCGATCGGCCGTTTTGTTCTCTTGTTTGATTAATAAAATTATTATTCTCCGCGCATTAACACTGCCAAATACTCAAGTAAATTGGAGACACACTAATAGTTGTAGTCCGAGTCCGAGCCCGAGCCCAGTAAAATGTGTAGTTGGGATTTTCAATTTCGTTTATTGTCGTTAATATAATTCCAATATTGATGAATTTTGGTTTGTGGAAAGTTATGCCAATTACAAATAAAAAAAACTAAAAAGAAAATTTATAAGTCTTATATTTCAACTTTTATCGACATTTTTCGTTCTCCAGCACACTAAAAGTTGTAGTTGGAATCAGCCGGGCCAGCCGCGGAGTCGCTAATTAGCTGTTAATTGCTATTGTTAGACGGCTAATTGGATTAAGTCAGTGGTGGGTCACATGAAGATCAAAGGGCAAGTAGTGGGAATAAAAACAAAATAAAACGTGATATTAGTACATTATTAATATATTATTTACATAATGACATAATGACACTATAATAATCCAACTGATGTCTACCTCGTTTTCCGATATGTTTACCAAGGAGCTACACGTTCAGCGTGCGTCACTAATGGTGACTGGCCTCAAGGTGAGTTAGGCATCAGTAGAATTATAGTATACTAGCAGGGTTACCCGGCGTTGCTCAGGTTAAAGTGATTTGAAACCCTCTGTGGATATTTGGTGAATACTCTTTCTCTCAACGTGTTACACGTATTCTGTATAAGTTTCGTCGCAATTGGCGACTAAACCAATTTTTATCAAATTTAGTACCCACCCACCTAGGGCCCGACGAATCGGCAATTTCAACATCGAATCGAATCTCGAATCAAATCATGATAATGATTCGAAATCGAATCGAATCTCTGATCGAATATTTTTAGTAGATTCTTTAGTAGATTGGCGGTACCGATCAGTTGGGTACGAGCAAAAATGGGGGTAAATGTCAGATGATTTTATAACGTCAGTGAGATAACTCAGGTTACGAAGGAGATTCATTAAACTTAATTCCTATGACATAATATTAACAATATTTAATCACAGTTTAAAACAGTTTAATATATGATAATGGCACGACACAACTTCATATTTTGTGCCACTACTGTCTGTCTACTATGCGTGAAGTTCGTGAAAAGTCAGCAGATTGGAACTTTGGAGTCAATGGAGTCTGATTCGAGTCATTGCAAACGGAAACTCTTCTGCGCATGTACGCTTCACCCTGTCGCGCACAGCAGGCACACGCGATATCAGAATTGCGCATCGTGTCTTGGGAATGGCGCATACGCAAACGGCATTACAGAGAACTATATATAGTTTCCCAACTTGGGCCTGTTCGTCGGAATGCTAAATTGGTATTGAACTTTTGTCCCATATATGTAACCAAATTAGGTTTTGATCAAAACCAAATACCAAGCGCCAACTGGTTTTGATCAAAACCCAAACTGGTTTTATATACATGTAAAAAATACCAACTTAGTTCTTTATATTATAATTACCTATAATTCTCCAATAATGAGATTTTGCATATCAATACCATTATTATGTAAACATTACTGTTACAGCTGCATTAAAGGTTGCATAAGTTTCTTTTTTGCACAATTTATTGATAAATGTGCCATACAACATACTTATGCAACCTTTAAGGGTACTGTACACTAAATCCACCCATTTATTGTACCATATCCATACTCAACAAAATATATGCAACACATGAATGAATTTGGTTTTACATCATGGGAAGGGGTGTGGGGGGGGGGGGTCGCCCCTGGTGCACTTCTGCAAATTCGGCGACTAGCTGTTCAAGTGACGCAAGTCTAGTTGTAAAATAAATAACCATGGCATGTAAACATCATTGATATTTGATACGACAACGCTGTTGATATTATATGGACTGTGGATGGGGGGGGGGGGGGGGGGGGGGGGGTAATACAATGTAAGAAGTAAATTGTACCAGTCCACCGCGCATATATAGCCTCCGGTTTGTTATTTTCTTCTCTCCATCTGTGACCATATGTTCGAGTCTGTCACCCGGCGGTTCACTACAATCAAGTATTACCAATTGAATTTAGACCACATCACCTCGACAGTGTGAGGGTTAGCCCTTTTTGTCATATGGTGGACACAATGCCAGTTATAAATGTCCTAGTGTATGATATATTGCTACATGTCATAGTTGCATGTTCGAAACTGTGCTGTCAAGTTACTGAAAAAGGGCTGTTTTGATTCACCGAATTGTATATTGGTGATATTTAATTTTGATCCGCTTTGCCCGGCCGTTGGGCAAATCGGATCACCACATCGGGCAAAGCAGATCAGCAAACGAATTCTTCTGAAAATGCAATGCTACTCAACTAATCATATAGTTTTCAGTTTTATTTATGACAATTATACATATTTATTGCAAATAATTAAAATCGCGTTTTTCAAACGGTCAAATTTTTCCATTATGGACATGCTCCGACAAGGCACGAGTTTTGTCGGTCCATATTAATAAAATTGTCAAAATTCGCTTAATCTACGCATGTGTACCGGAAGTTAGTCATATTATGAATGATCCGCTTTGCCCGATCCGCTTTGCCCACAACACATCTTTTTTACAGTCCGTGGCATTACGCGGGTGTCTTATCGAATTTAGTAATTGACATATTGTCTTATTCCACAAATCTATTGCCTAAGACACCGACAACATTTATTCGGCTAGATGGGTATGTGATCATCGACCTGCGCAATAGATATGCGCAAACGCACAATAATTATAAATTTGGTAAAATCGTAAAATTTCGACGAAAATTTTCTACTGGGCTACAAAATTTTAGTATACCTTGTTCTCTGTGGAAATGTATAAAAACTAACCCAACACGAAAGGACTTTATTCTAAAATACGGATAGACAAGGAATAATTTGATAGTATTGAAATAATAGAGGTGATCGGCTTTGCCCGGGCGATCCGATTTGCCCGGGTCTCCCCTACTTCCTGCAGATTTAGTACCCAGTATATGCACTTCGTGTAAAACAAACTATGATGGTGTGACCAATTAACAAAACAATAAAACAATGTTACAAGATTCTCTTTTTATCTATTATATATTTTGGAAGATCTGTTTGTTTGTTTGTTTGTTTGTGTGTGTGTGTGTGTGTGTGTAATCGATGAACTCGAAAACGGCCGACCCGATTTCGATGAAACTTGGTATGTGGGGGTATTTTCGGGTCAGGAGTAACATAGGCCTATTGATTTTCAGATCCGAGGTCAACTTTTCACGTGCCGAGGTCAAATCTGTTTTTACGCCGTTTTTGCGCTAATATATTTCAGTTCGGTGCTCACCAATCGATTCGATATAGCGCGAATAATAAATTGCCAGTCATATAATTTGCACGGTTAGAATCTGTGGCGCTTCATCTTTCCAATGATGTATCACACGCCTGTGTACGTTTAAAGTTTCTACCTTAATTATCGGGAAGAACGCAGGACCATGCTTCGCTCATCGAAAAACATTGCGTAAATATATTACGCCATCAACATATCGTGACGTGATCGCGTTAAATCTTAACCGGCCGATGTCGCGTTAACTCATCACCGGCCGAGGTATCCGCAAATGACATTGGGCTATATATCTCGGAAACGAGTGGAGCTATCGACTTGAAATTTGGTATGTGAATGTATCTTGCCCCGGATACAAATTTTATCGGGTCGCCGAGCCCGTGCGACGCCAGCTTCGCGCATGCGCAGACCAGATCTCGGAAACGGGTGGAGCTATCGACTTGAAATTTGGTTTTTGAATAGCCCGGACGAAGTCGGGTCACCTTCTAGTTAAATATAAAAACAACCAGAAACTTTAAATCCTCTTTCCTGTAGCCACGTGTATTGGCACCGATGCCTGACTTCGAACCAAACTACTTGCCACAACACAAATGACTTGTTCTCAGGCATTTCATCTGAAAAATAAAATCACAAATCCTGCGTAAGAATATTTTGGTGACATTATTTCGTGTTAGTTTATGGTACACTACAGGAAAACATATCAAAGATACATTAGTTGACTACATTCTTTAGATTTATAGCAGTTCAAACAATTTAAAACTGAAAGCAACAGTTTAAAATCTAACGAATTTCAAGCAAAGATATTTAAATCTCGTTTAATTTGAGATTAGATGTACCTGGGTAGCTTATTACGATTTTCCACAGCCTGGGTACCTTTATCACAATTTTCAGAACCTGGGTACCGTTATCACCAAAAAAAAAGGAGAGAGTTACTAGTATATAGCACCAGTAGCATATATATACAACTCTGTGTTAAGTATTCAGTTAGGCCTATAAGTAGGCCCTATTAATCTTAAATAGGCCTACCGCTATCCCATATACAATCAGCTGCGACATATTTAAAAAAAAACATTCCTGTGCGTGATATGATCACACTTGTAACAACAAGTAATTGTATAAATAGTAGGCCTACTTTGATTATATTTCACTATAAGTTGCAAACACTCTTGTCTTAACTCATAAATCCATTGATTTGAGCCGCCAACATATTCCTAACAATAGCAATTAACAGCTAATTAGCGACTCGGCGGCTGGCTCGGCTGATTCCAACTACAACTTTTAGTGTGCTGGAGAACGAAAAATGTCGATAAAAGTTGAAATATAAGACTTACAAATTATCTTTTTAGTTGTTTTTATTTGTAATTGGCATAACTTACCACAAACCAAAATTCATCACTATTGGAATTATATTAACGACAATAAACGAAATTGAAAATCACAACTACACATTTTACTGGGCTCGGGCTCGGACGCGGACTACAACTATTAGTGTGTCCCGTAAATTGGCCATGTCATGATGTGAAAAATCAAAGAAATGACATTGTATAACATTAGTTACTTTTATTTGAACACAAGAGTTCACGAGACAAACGCGGCTATTTTTAAATTGAAAGTGCGCAAATCAATTCCGATTAGTGCTGCATTACCACGAATTACTTATCGGAACTGTCTTGTCATTTTATATTGAATATGATTGCTCAAAATTTCACTAAGAGAAAGCACTTTCTCGATCGTAAGATACAATGTAGGAACGAAAGAATTGTTTAATTTATTAATTGCACAAGATATGTGCGGTGCGAATGTATTGACTGCAATGTCAAGGTCAAAAACCGGTGCGTTGTAAGCAAGGACGCGGATCTTCGATTTTGAAGATCCCCCGAATATTGCCGAGCCGATTCGGGTATCTCCGGGGAATCTTCAACATCGGAGATCTGAGTATACTTCGCTGTTGTTTTTGTTGATGTTGACTGCCGTTGTGTGTTTTATTTGATGTTATAATTTACATTTATTTGTGTACTCTGCGATTATAAAAATACCGTATATATAATAAAGACGAATTAACAATTAATTAATTATTGAATGTCAATCAATCATGAATGAAAATTGTTTTTTAACAATCATGCAGACGATATTTATATACGTCTATAGTTTGACTTTGAACAGACACAGAACAGTCAGTTACGGTGGTGTAGAACGCCACCAGACGTTACGAAAAAGACTTTAAAAAAAATATAAGCGCACAAAGTAAATAAATAAATTGTTTTAATCATATATATAGTATAGTCTACTATTGAAAACATCAATTCCAACATGCTATACTCGTGTTCACTGCACTATCAATCACTACCTATTTATACAGTGCTTAAATAGGTACACATTTCACGTTTCGACTTGACTGTGGTGTTTGTTCCTTCAATACGGCGAAATGTCTTGATGAAACTTGGCATGTATGGATTAGAGTTATGTCCCGTAGCTCGGGTATGTTACAAATTGGGGATCTGTTCGGAGTATGTGCAGAATACACCCAGACGTCAAACCGAGTAATGCCGAATATCTTTCGGTAGGAGTCGGGGGATCTTCAAAATCGAAGATCAGATAAATTGCGCGTTGCAAATTGAAGTAAACAAAAAAACACGTGCGTTGTAATCGATGGCACAATGTTGACTAGTTTGGACTAATAATGCAGTCAATTGTAACTGAATTTACACGTAACTATCCAAGAGTTGATAGGCCACTTGATGATTTATTTTATGTTTCATTTCACCACGTAGCCATGGCTTAAAACATTAATAAATCACCCAATTTCGTGATATGGTTTTCCGACAGAGAAATTGAAACTGAAAGTCACATTGATCTGTTGATAAAACAAAACTTACCTTTCGTTTGTTTATTACATTTATTGTTATAAAATATAAATATAAAACCTATTAATATTCACCATACTATCATGCTTGGGGAGGGGGATTCACAACTCTGAATTTTTTTTTACTCCCAGTCCCCATCCAAACAGATGAACATAATTTCATAAATCAGGAGCCACATAACATTAGTAATAATACATGTTTTTCCCCAAAAACTTTGACGTCACCTGAAAGTTCTGTTGGCTGGAGGTAATATTACTGTTGGGTAAAGGGTTAATATCGAAAGTAAACTAAATAAAAGTTAGCAAGACATCTTTTTGAAAGAAAAAAATGACGAAATATAGGAGCAGGCCTACTACAAATAAATCGCATCGTGTTACCTTGATCTTGATGATGCAATCGTGAAATTCGACACTGTCAACATAATTAGGCTATGTTCAACTTATCGAAATAATCAATGCAGCATTATAAATAGTAGTAATTACAGAAAACGAAATTAATGTAGAATATGAAAAGCAGCCCATGCACACATTTAATTGCCAGTTAAATGTTATGATTACTTCGCGTATTTATAACCTTTGCACTGCAGATTTGCATGGAATTTTCCATTCATATTTTCACACGCTCTTTATCATTTTATACCATATTACGATTCATGAAAAAGTATGGAATATTACTGCTAAATGTTGCTAAAACTTTACATGTACATCAGGACACCCCCCCCCCCCCCAATATGTCATGTTTCGAATTTCTATAGCCTACTCTTGACTAAAGGGTAGAGAACCGAGTAGATATTCATGGCGTGCATGATCGATTTTTATAAGCTTGAGTTGTCCCATGTTTGAAATTGTTTTATAAATCCGTTCACTGTGAAATCTTCGAGACGTATTACTCTGCAATGCCACGTGTGTTGTTCCCAGAAAAGTAAATATTGATGGAAACGGGCCCACTCGCCCCAGGGCCAGCTCGCCCCAGTCGACCTGGGCCAGCTCGCCCCGAGCCAGCTCGCCCCGGGCCAGCTCGCCCCAAGGGATAATGTCTTATTTAAGTTGTCGTTTTGGGGTTGTTTTGCTTGCTTTCTCTGACTTACAGTCAAGTGATACCCGAGTCAAGTGATACCATACAAAGTGATACCCAAATCGGTCAACTGAGACCCAAGATGTGTATCATTGAATTTGGAATGTTGAATTAAATATACAAACATTCGAGATCATTATTTGTCCGAACGTCATATCGGAATATTCTCCATTCCTCGATCGAAAATGACTTGAGTCGAGCCACTGCCGTTGTATATAGTCGCAGATACAACGGAACATATTTGTGGTTATGATGTCAGATAAATATTGCACTGCTTATATACGGTATGTGGTCGGCATATGAAAGTGATTATCTATCACACTGAAGCCATCTCATCCTGTGAAGTGTGATTAGTCGATTGGTTACTGTGTAAACAACCTGCTTCTATTGTTTTGATAGGATATCATATGAATGGGGATATACTAACGGCTTCTAATGGTTTCCCAAACTCCAGAGATAGTGAGATGAACTCAGAGAATAAGAGAAACTTTAATATCCAGAATGTGAAAACAGTTCATTATTGTTATTTATGAATTCGCCGGTTCGTCGTTCAAACCAACTAGTGTGATAAACTGCATGGCTATTATCTTTGCTAACAAACGTGGCTAAAGTAATCTAAATGTCAAAATTGATGGACATAACTCTGAAATATATCATAATCTGAACTTAAGAAATTAATATATTAATATATATTAACTTATTTACAACTTTAATACAAATGTAATACCCGGGCCAGCTCGCCCCTCAAAGGTGGGCCAGCTCGCCCCAAAAACGGCCTGGGGCGAGCTGGCCCTGGGGCGAGTGGGCCCGGATCCAATATTGATGACCCTAATTCCGGGAATCGGGCTAAAAATAGAACATACGACATCTCGTGTTAAGACTGCACTTGATTGTGCATGCATTAATTGTGTCGTCGGCGATTCGCGATTAAATACAAATCTTTTACATTTGCCATAATATATGTATTTCTTTATTTCCTCCATATTTAAAAGTCGGATGTATTTAAACATATTACAAACACAATTAAGCTTTGAAGATAGTAGCCGCAACGCCGAAATAAATCTTAGAATTTAATCAATTGATGGATCTGTTCTATTTTTAGAATGTGAAAGTAGCCGCTTGCATTAAGGCCTACTAGTACTATACATATTTGGGTGTGACCCCAATTCCTGGAATAGCGCTAAATATAGAATTTACGTTTACGTCATCTCATATGAATACTGCCCAGAGATCTGCCAATTTATTTCCAAATCACACGATTAATTGTGAATTATGTGGTCGCAAATAAATACAAATCTCTTGCATTGACTATTCACCGCTTGGACTTTATAAATCTCCAAAACTATAGCAGGGGAGCATCGCCGATTAGGCGTGGTATCTCTATATGTGTGGAACGACTGTATACATATTTGGGCATGGTCCCGATTTTGCAGACTGTTTCCCGGTGTGTGTGGGGTATTTATATTGTAGCCACCCCTGATCATCCCTGTACAATAGCTCTTATTCCGAAAAGAAACTAAAATCCGAAAGAATCCCGATAGACTTATGTACATTTCCCGATAAACGTTTCGTCATTTCCCGATAAACGTTGCGTAATTTCCCGATAAACGTTGCGTCATTTCCCGATAATTTCCCGATAACTATCGGTATCCTATCGGGAAATCTATCGGGATCCCGATAGTAGTTTTGAGATGACCCCTAAAGTGTACTTTGAAACGATAAAAGTGGAGTGAAATGAGATAATTTATGCGGAAATGCAATGAGCGGAATAATATGCAAAACGAAATTGAGCTAGAAATGAAAGTTGGGTATTCTAGCTTCTTCTTCCTCGTTTTATGGTACATATTTCAGGAGCTAATTTATGCGACTAGAATATTTGTCATCTCGATGTGCGCTAGATGAGTGCAATTAAAAAACAATGGTGTGTGATTAAAAAATTGTTGGTTAAAACATCATGATGGCTTTATATATTGGTCATATTCTTCCTCTTCTGTTTCCTCCCACAAGGTCTTTTGTGAGGAGAAGAGCACGACTGCCAGTAAATTAAACATTACTAAACTCACAATAGTGACAGTACCATGACACATACCAATTAACAGAGGATTTTATCACAAGCCGCAGCTATATAGAGGCCTATGCTATAATATTTTAACGATTAAGAAGGAATTAAGTTCACTTGAAAAGAATAAAGTCTAATACACAATAGACTGTCGAAACTACAATAATTATTAGGCACTTTGGCATAACGGTATTTTTTTTCTCTAAATTGTAGGCTAGCATTGTTATAAAGTTTTTGTTTGTTTTTTCCCCTTTTTGTTTTATTTGTTTACGTTTTAATGGCAGATATCGACTTTCAAGAAAGGAATTTTGTTGATTGTTGTCAGCTTAGAAACAGATCCAATGATCGCCTCTTACAAAGAGTGTCCAATATTCCGTCAACCAAAAGTGGTAAACAATAAAGAGCAATGTCAATTATTAACTTTGTTGTGTTTTTCGAGGTATTACATAATGGGTGATGTGTATATGGGATGGTGGCATTTGAATATACGAATGATTGATAATTTGTAATTAATTAACTTGCACAAAAACAACGAATGAAACACCTAATTATACAGTTAACATTATTCTGCCCAGTATTCTATAATGTTTGGGCGTTTCCTATGACAAAGTCGATGCGATCACCCTGCCACTCACTTTGGGTACCATTTTATAGTGTAAACAATTTCACTGATTGACGCTTGTGAATAGTTGCTGAGTGATGACAACTCACTGAGTGAATAAGAGACTACCAAAGCATTAGTAACATCTATTCAACACACCAAACACGCGGCGGCATGTTATTAATGGCTGCTATACAAGAATGACTGAATATAACCACACTATCTTGATTAATTACATAACACATCGCATAACGATGGTATCTATACAATGCATGCGCACAAACCGGTTCTGCAATTTAGTATTAGCGGACTAATCGTAGCACTGTGTGGCACTTCACAATACTACACCCCCAGGCCTTTAAATTACCCCAAATTCACGGCGTTTAACGATGTCCCCAAATTAAAGAGATGTCCCGAAATTAAAAAACAAAATTGAGGAAAAAATATAAAAAAAATTTTTTTTTTTTTTTTTTTATACAAATACACAATCTAAAATTGGATATATATGATATGTCAAATCTATTTAAAAGGGCAGGATTTATTAAAGTGATGAAATTTTTTCAGAAATGTAATAAAACTTCAATTAAACTAGTACAGGATGGAAATATATCGCATTCTATTGCGAGATATATGTCCTATTAGAAGCCAAGATATTGCATTTCACGGGTTTAGATTTAAAAAATTTCTCACGAAGTGACAAACCATGGTCGGCACGGCGTGTCCGATATCCCCAAATTAGACCAATATAAAGGCCTGACACCCCACTATCCACTATCCAGTCTTAAACAAATGATATGCTCTCAATGTTAACTGAGGGTGTTGACAAATGGTTATGTTATATGGAAATACGCATATGTTATGGATGAGATGGTTCCTGAAAGCCTTTGGCACTTTACAACAAGCGGCCGGCAAACGAAAAGGGCGAATTTTCACTGTCTTAGAGGACTCCAATCCCTATTTGAAGTCTTCAGCACACCACTAGGCATATGCTATCAATATCACCTGAGATTGTGGACGAATGGCTGTTCTGTCAGAAAAGATGCAAGGCTCTCGCGAACCAACCGCTCGCGAGAACACCATGGCACCTTACACAAAGCAGATGGCACACGATAAAGGCTAAATTTAAGAAACCCCTAACCATTGTAAACCATTGAACCCATCAAGAACTGAATGGATGTGTTCTCAATGTCATACGATGATCTGGACAAATGGCTATTGTATCAGGAAATACACAATTGTTATAGATAGGTTGGTACCTGACAGTCAAGGACACTACAAAAAGCAACTGGAAAATAAATAATGTGATTTTTCACTGTTTTTAGCTCACCTGAGACGAAGTCTCCGGTGGAGCTATAGTCATCACTCCTCGTCCGTCGTCCGTCCGTCCATCCGTCCATCCGTCCGTCAACAATACTTTGAACATCTTCTTCTAAAGTTCCATTGGACCGAATTGGTTCATATTTGATGTGGATGTTCCCTAGGTGACTGTCATTCAGATTTGTTCAAATTAGGTCAGTGGGTAAAATAGTTGCGAAACCAGGGCCATAACTATTCCTCCTTGGTAATTCTTATAACGACTTCTTGTCTAGAACCATTATGCCGGTTTAGTTTATATTTGGTATGGGGGGTCATTGAATGACTGGGGTTCAGATTTGTTCAAATTCGGTCACTGGGTCAAATAGGGGCAGAGCCAGGGACATAACTCTAAAAACAAAAAAATAACATTTTTGCATTTTGATCACATTTGGTGTGGATGCTCCCTTGGTGACTATCATTCAGATTTGTTCAAATTAGGTCAGTGGGTAAAATAGTTGCGAAACCAGGGCCATAACTATATTCCTCCTTGGTAATTCTTATAACGACTTCTTGTCTAGAACCATTATGCCGGTTTAGTTTATATTTGGTATGGGGGGTCATTGAATGACTGGGGTTCAGATTTGTTCAAATGGGGTCACTGGGTCAAATAGGGGTGGAGCCAGGGCCATAATTAAAAAAAATAAAATAAAAAAATCAGGAACTCCTTGATCAATTTAACATACATAAAAAAATATCACCCTCCCCCACATGACCCAGAACCCCACCCTGCCCCCAACCAACAGCATTCCACCCTATCTCATCTCCTAACTCATATGATCTCTTCCACCAGCAGATTAAGTCAATTGTATTAGCTACAGACAGAGAGAGAGAGTTAATATAAATACACACACAGTCATCAATTGAGATGTTTATCAGGCTGACAGGTGTGAACTAATGCTTAGCTAGCACTCATGCCAGTGTTTGTTATTAAAATAAAATCAAAACAAACTATTGCTCTCTAACCTGAATTTAATGTGTCTGGCATTTGCAGAATGAGGTCCCCAGAGGGTGAATTTAGTTATGCTACCCTGCACAGCAGTCTAGCATCACCAAATACACTAGCCTTAGGTCATCTTCTGGGAAGTATATAGGCACTTAAATTGCCATTTTTACTTAATTTTTCCCTTCTGTTTAGTTTCTACATCCCCTAATTTGTGAATATAAAATGCATAATTGAGGTGCCCAATGGGTGCACATCACCAACTTTAACTGGAGAATCTTGATATGTTTATAAACATTCCTTGCAGATCTGCTAGAAGTCATTAATTCCCAATCTATCATGTATTGTTCATATCAGGACTAATGTCACACAGTGGCCTAGCATCACCAAATTCACCCTCTGTAGACCTCATTCTGCTTAGGCCTCATCTTCTGGGAAGTATCTATAGTATCAAATTAACATTGTTGTTAGTTACATTTTCCTTCTAGGAAGTTTCTATATCCCCTAATTTGCTAGCCCGCTGTGCGGGATAGCGTCACTAAATTCACCCTCTGGGGACCTCATTCTGCAAATGACAGACACACTATCACACTATTTCAAGGCTTGATTATATAATACATTGTGTTGCTTGAGGCCAGGCATGCACAATGTAGGAACACACGCTTTTTGTGATGCTATGTCACACAGCGGGCTAGCATCACCAAATTCAGGTTAAATAGGGTGGGACCTTAAAATGTCTTCTCAAGAGAGTTTGGACTATTTAGCTTACATATAGTATGGAGGAATCAGGAGGATTCTTTTATGACTGAGATTCAGATTTGTTAAAATGAGGTCAACCTGTCAAGAAATGGCAGGCTATGGGGAGTTAACACTTTTGTGTCTAATAAAATCATTGAAATACCAAATTCATTAAAACATCTACCTTGGAACCACCTGACTGATTGGTCTGACATACATGTATTGTGTTTTGGGTCCATGGATAAGTGAGCTTCAAACATGTCTAAATGGTTTTAGAAAAAAGGCGCTTGTGAGATTGGAAATTTCCAACAATTGAGAAAGTTTGAGGTGTCGGTTGTGAAATTCCAACCTAAGACTTGGGAGTCTGGAGCCCGGTCAGGAGGGGACTTGTTGAGCTGGAGGAGGGTGGGTGATCAGTAGTGTACAGTTGGCAATTTCAAGGTGGATTTTTACCAATCTACATACTTGAAGTCTCTCTAGCCACATATCCTGTTTAAATCTACTTCTTTTAAAGTGATTATGAAAGTGCTGACTGTTTTGGTCTCCAGAGTCCCAGTCTTATCAGTCTTTGCAGTCTGGTGAGCGACCCCACAGTCATTGACTGTCTTGTTATTAACCCTACCAAATTTGAAGACTAGAACACACCACGAACGGTAACAATATCCTCATTGACTGAGTGTATGGACAATGGGTTGTTGTATAAGGACATATACAATTTATATAGATGGATTGGGTTCAGAAAGCATGAGCACTAAACCAAAAGTGACTGGAAAATAAGAAAGGAAAATTTTTGAGGACCACCTACTTTATTTGAAGTCTTGAAGACACCACATGCTGAAATGATATGATCTCAATATTAACCGTGGGTTTGACCAAAGGTTAATTTTTATCAGGATATACACATGTGTTGGTTCCCGAAGCCTGCACTGTGTGGCACTTCACAACAAGTGGCTGGCAAATGTTCACTGTTCGATAATTTGGTAATTGATAATTCCATGATAGCACTACCTTTCTTGCACACACTCAGCTGCTGAGAGCACATAACTTCAGTTCATGTTGTGTTCAAGATATTAAATGGGTTAAGGGGTCCCCCAAAAAACAGTGAGTATTCGCCTTTCTTATTTGCCAACTGCTTTTTGTAAAGTGACCCAGACATTCAAGAACCAACCCATCCATAAAAGATGTGAATTTCTGGATATAGCCTCCATTTCTTTACACACTCAGTTAATATTGGGAGCATATCCTTTCAGTTCATGGTGTGATCAAGACTTCAAATGGGGAGGTGTAACCTCAAAACAAAGAAAATTCACATTTCAGATTTCCGTCTTTTGTAAAGTGCCCCAGGATTTCGGGAACCAAACCACCCATACTACTTGTATATACTCCATGATAGCACTAGCTTTCATTCACACACTCAGTTAATATTGAGAGCATATAGCTTCAGTTCAGTGTGTGTTCAAGAGTTCAAATAAGTTATGGGGACCCAAAACAGTGAGAATTCGCCATTCTTGTTAGCTATATACTTTTTGTATAGTGTCCCAGCATTCTGAAACCAACCAATCCATTAAAGATGTGTATTTCCTGAATTAACTGCCAATTGTCCATACCCTCAGTTAATATTGAGAGAGCATATCCGTTCAATTTGTGGTGTGTTTATAACTTTAAATGGTGTAGGGAAAGAAAATTCAACTTTCGTATTTGCCAGCCAACTTTTGTAAAGTACCCTAGGATTTTGGGAACCAAACTATCCATATACATTGTATATTCCATAATAGCACTACCTTTCGTTCACACTGTCAGTTAATAATAAGAGCATATATATATTTGGCTCACATGATGTGTAGAGTTGTAACAGTGTCGGTTTTAACACCGCGGTTTCGGTGTTGAGACAACACCGAGAAACCGAACCAAGCAAAATACAAAAAACCGAGTTCTCGGTGATCGGTAAAGTCCGTTCCATGATCTGAATTTTGCATCTGAAGGCCAAAGACAAAAAGAAATTAGTCTAGAATTTTACAGTGATTGTGATTGCATTGCCAAACGAAACTGAAATGAGGAAGCATGTCGTTGCAAAAATGAGAATGCGAACCGAAAAGAAATGTTATATCATGTGGGAAATGGTCCGGAAACTTTTTGTCCTGGAACCTACGGATCGATGAGTGGCCACACAGTCAACACGAACTACATTCAGTAGGTCGTTTACTTTTATCACCTTTATTGTCAACGGTCTTAGAATAAGTGTGCACTTTATTTGAATTGATGACGTGTGCATGACGAAACATTTCGTTCCGTGCGGAAATAAAATCGGCAGTTAGAACTGCAATTTCTTAAACTTCATTCTCCCGGCTAATCGGTCAATAAAATTGAACTTTTATCTATAACGTTCAACGAAATATTATGAAATTTGAGCTGGTCAATTGCCGTGGACACATACGTGCACTTATTTGCGTCTTGTTGATCGCGGCAGTTATTTTTGTGAGTATCGGTATCTCTCACCCACAAACTGAGCGGGAACATCATTATTGTCCAGGAACTGGGCACATGCTACATCGTATTGATTGTAAATGTTATCGGTATCTATATAAGTCGCACAGGACTTCATCTTGTATGCATGAAACGTCGCTGTATTTGCATTTCACTTCTATGTTTTGATTTTGGTATGGGGGCCATATTTGTGTATAGTCGAAAAAAAGTTTAGGGTCAGCGTCAAGAAATATGGTCAGTCGGGGAAAAATATTTTGTGTGTGCTTAAACTTGATGGTTCAATATGACTTTTATCTCACATTCTCATTAAAGTTCATGATTTAGCAACACAGCAAACTGTTCCCCAACTTATCCTAACCCTCTGTAACTGGCAGTGCCTGTTTTGTCCAATTGTGTTTGACTAATTGCTATATGTTAAGTGATTGCATACTAAAACCGACACTGAAACCGAGACCGAGGTTATTCACCCAAAAAAAACGAAAGTAAATTCCACAACCTTCCAACACTATTATGGTGTGTTCAAGAGTTTAAATGGGCTTGTAAAGGGGTTCCACAAAACAAACAATATTTGCCTTTGGCATATATTTGCCATCCGATTTTTCTAAAGTGCCAAAGACGTTCCTAACCAACCCATCCATAAACATTGTGTATGTCCTGTTATTACTACCCTTTGCCCACATCCTTGGTCAATGTTTAGAACAATCCTTTCAGTTCATGGTTTGTTCAACTTTAACACTTCAATTGTGTAGGGGGTCCACAAAACATAGCAAATTCCTCTTTCTTATTTACCAGCCGCTTTGTGCAAAGCAACACAGGCACAAGCCACCCATACAAATTATGTATCCTCTGATAGCACTACCTTTCAGTCACACTCTATGTTAATATAGAAGCTTCAGTTCGTATTGTGTTCAAGACTTTAAATCGGGTAGAGTGTTCTAAAAAAATAGAAAAATTGTCTTTTATATTTGCCACGCATCTGCATTTTGGGACTATTTCGGGAACCCATCCATAAACATTGTGTATTTCCTTATATAACTATCCTTTGTACACACCCTCAGTTAATATTCAGATTATATTCGGTCAGTTCTTGGTGTGTTCAATACTTCTATTAGTGTAGGGGGGACGTCAACACATAGAACGTATTTGAACTAACGCTTGCAACCTTGTTCAGACTAGTTTATGAGATATAAAATACAATATCCATTGACTCTATATTTTGGTCGATTTAGAGGGACTCTGACAATCACTATGGCAGTAACAGTGATTTTGTTCTGTATATATTATGTGTCTTTTAGAACAAATACTTTATTTCTACAAAGTCGCTATATAGTAATATGAAATTACATGTTTTAAATAACATGTGTTTGTTGTTGTAACTGGGCATTTAGAAGCCTGAGGACATCTTTAACCACACTCATGTTGTCTGAGGATCCAGTTTTCATCTCATGAATCATGAATTGATCCCCATTAGAATCATTTAGAAGTTTGTGCTGTTATCATAAATATGTATTTGTTCTACCAAAACAAGTTCGGGGGACCGGTACCTAACTCCAATATCTGGCAAACCTTTCACAATTTCTGTCAAATTCTTTCTACTTGTAATGTCCATATAACTACTGAGCAATATGAATTATATAGTTGGTGATGTCTTGTTTGTAACAAATATTTTAGTCTACTATATATTTTGAGAACTACGTTAATATATGTGTATAATTACAACTACTTTCACTTTGACTAAAATGCGTGCATTTGATTGGTCAAGGCCCTTAGATACGCTTGGTAGCGACAATATCTATCAGTGGAGGGAAGTGTCGTTTCCCACATCACTGGGGGTAGTGATACCTTAAAAAGTTCGCAAACCAAGTCGAATATCCATGGGGCGAATTTACCCGGAATTTTATTTTGTCCACCAATCAAATCGCAAGAAATCACTTCCGTTTCTAGTGGTAACACAAGACGCCAAATCTCAGCGAAAAATGATCGCCGATTAACTGGTTCGTTGCTAAATATCCTACATACACGTAATAAAATGCGTATATATATTTCAACAAACAGAAAATTATTGAATTTTATGCTTGGAGTTGATAATTTGCACTCTTTTCTCAAATTTGACCCCGAAATATATGCATTTGTGATTATGTTGTGAGCCTGGATGTCTCACTAGGCTATGGTTATGAGCTTGGCTGTCTCAATAGGCTATGGTTATGAGTCTGGATGTCTCATTAGGCTATGGCTATGCCTACTGGCCTGGATGTCTCATTAGGCTATTGTTATGAGCCTTGATGTCTCATTATACTATGGTTATGGGTCTGGATGTCTCATTAGGCAATAATTATGTGTCTGGGTGTTTCATTAGGCAATGGTTATGGGCCTGGATGTCTCATTTATAGGCTATGGTTATGAGCCTGGTTGTCTGTTTGTCAAAGTAGGTTATCGATATGAGCCTGGATGTCTGATTAGGTTATGGTTATGAGCTTGGTTGTTGGCCGCCCTTAGGGCAAAACATTTGTAATTTACTAAGTTTTCTCTAACTTTTCGCGATATAAGTACTTTTTCTGACAATTTTATTGGTCGGCATTCATTCAAACTTCACAATGTCCCAATTTAATTATATATGTAACAATATTTCTGAAATATTACCTGACAACGCTATTTAAATGATTAAACTAAACAAGAGTTGACTAAACAAGACAGTGTCATTGCCAAAGCCCATATCTGGGCTTCCAGCACTCTTACATAGGGTCCAAATATGGGCTTTCAGCACTGAACCAGTTAAACAGCAAAATAGTACATTAATTTATTTGGGGATAAAAGAATGTATTACATAACTATTCCACCATTAGTATTAGCATTTATCCAGCTTCGTGCCAATACTAATATGACATGGCAGTGGTCATGAGAGCATAGAATGCACATTTGTAGCGATTGTTTACTTTTCGAGTCGCCGGAGACCACATTTATTCGATGGCGAAGTTTGGGAACACCGCTTCGGAATTGCTATCGAATCGGATTGCCTTTATGACAATACATGTTCTAGAATCGTTTTAAATAAATGAAATTTACACCAGCAAGTACAGTTTAATAGTTTACGGGTGTGGTCTCTTGCTTTTGTGTAGTTGGAATGTCGGAAACAGCGATCGAATTGTGTGTGTTCATCTCGAACTTCTGGTCGGTCGCCCAATTTATTCTCGACCCAAATTCCCATTTCGGTTAAAAGATCAGCTGAGTCCAGACACAAATATCACTTGGGTAGTTTTACCATTTTAGTGTTTTTAATATAGTTTCTTTAAAAAGAACTTGTTTAATCACCAACTAATATGCGGATTGTCGTAATTATAAGCAATCAACGTCGTTTTCGATGCATCTGTCGGCGTACTGAAGTGTCGGATGCCGAACTACATACTTTGTATAATTTCGCGAAATTATACAGTATGTAATTCGGCATCCGACACTTCTATACGCCGACAGATGCATCGAAAACGACGTTGATTGCATATGTGTATATTTGTCCTCTATAGACTCAAAAACGGCTGGCCCGATTGGGCTCAAACTTCCCATCTAAAGGGTAAAAACCCACAGGAATGGTCGTCGCAGCGTTTTGGAGAAGCTCCGAGCACCTGTTCTTTACTCCCAGTCACAAAAAACGGCACTGTGGGGTTAATTGCATTGATTGTTAAAGAGCGCTCGTATCCGCAGTGTCGTTGATAAAGAGCGTCTATATACACGATGAGTATAAATACGGCTCCATTGACCATCTCGAGAAGAAATTTCGTACTTAATTTCGTACTTAGGGGGTTCCAAGGAACGGGGGAGATTTTTATCGGGTCAGTTTTTCCGCGCGAGGTGACCTTGACCTTCAAACGGGTACCCACAAATAATCTATATGTCCTTTATAGACTCAAACTGATTGAGCTCAAACTTGCTACCTTTGGGAAGTGTCATGGATGGGTTAAATTGTCACCCCGACCTGACCTTGACCTTGAAAATGATCAATTCAAGGTCAAATCGGGTCAAATTGAAAAACAAATAATTAAATAAAAAAATTAAAAAGGCACAATTAACTCATTGAAAAACAAAAAATTAAATTAAAAACATTTATTAAAAAAGCCATTAAATTAAAAAGGCACAATTAACTCATTGAAAAACAAAAAATTTAATTAAAAAATTAATTAAAAACATTTATTAAAAAGGCCATTAAATTAAAAAGGCACAATTAACTCATTGAAAAACAAAAAATTCAATTCAAAAATTAATTCAAAAAATTATAAATTGTCATGTTTCTGACGATTGCCGGCTAACCTTGCTAGTACTATAAAATTGATGTTAATGCATGCAGAATTACCTGTTGTCAATAAAATATGTTGTTGTTGTAAATGGGGGTCTGGAAGACTGAACACTTCGGTAATCAATTAAAAAGTATATCTCTGGACAAACCTTTCAGTGCAAGATTTATATTCGGTCCCATTAATTAAGATCAATTTAATAGACAATGGTAAAGTCGTTATAAAAAATATGTAATTTTTCGACCAAAAAAAACGTGTTTGAGGGAGGGGTAGCTAAAATTCAGTTTCTCAAACTTCTTTCTTCATATGCTTCTCAGATAACTACTACACCATATGGATTAAATATTTCAGCATTATTGAAAAATAAAAAAAATGTTTTTGTGAAAAAGAGCGATTTTTCAGCAAAATATAAATGTCTCGGCTCCAAATGGCAGGTAAATCTAAATTAACCAACACTTTTTTATGTTTACCCATACCATGTATGGTAAACATAGTGTCGTTGTCCGGATTGACCACTCGTCGTGCGTCCGTCCGTCCGTCCATCTGTCCGTCCGTCTGTCTGTCCGTCCGTCTGTCCGTCCGTAGACACTTTACGTGTAATGCGATAACTCAAACATTTTTTACCTGATCAAAACCAAATTTTGTATATGGGGTTTTCAGCCCAAAATACAGATCGAGTTCGATGGGTTTGATCCGACTGTTTTTCACAGAGTTATGGCCCTTTTTCGACTTAGAATTCACGCATTCTGCCATAACTCAAACATTTTTTATCTGATCGGAACCAAATTTGGTATGTGAGTTTCTCGGCCCAAAATACAGATCGAGTTCGAATATGGGTTTGATCCGACTTTTTATTACGGAGTTATGGCCCTTTTTCGACTTAGAATTAATGAATTCTGCCGTAACTCAAACATTTTTTATCTGATCGGAACCAAATTTGGTATGTGAGTTTCTCGACCCAAAATACAGATCGAGTTCGAATATGGGTTTGATCGGAGTTTTTTTTTACGGAGTTATGGCCCTTTTTCGACTTAGAATTCATGAATTCTGCCATAACTCAAACATTTTTTATCTGATTGGAACCAAATTTGGTGTATGAGTTTCTCAGACCAACATACAGATTGATTTCGAATATGGGTTTGATCGGATTTTTTTTAATGGTGTTATGGTCTTTTGACATATGATTCACACATACATGTACTTCGATAAATCAACCATTTTTCATCTGATAGGAACCAAATTTGGTATGTGAGTTTCTCAACTCAAAATACAGAACGAGTTTGAATATGGGTTAGATCCAATTTGTTATACCAGAGATATGGCCCTTTTTAAACTAAGAATTATCCAGATTATAACCCAAGTAACTTACAATTAATGAATACCTGCTTCTCTGTGAGCAAGATAAAAGACAATATAGTTTATTGCTTTGAGAGTTATTTATAGCCCTCATATGTTAGGTCTGTATAAGAGACACAGTGAATTATTGGATAAATTGATTTAGCTATCTTTTTAACCACAACTTAGCCAGGTGAATTTATTTAACTAGACCAATGGAGCTCTCTAAGTCCTTGGATGATGGGACTACATTGGATCAAACAGGGCAGAGATAGGTGATTTAACCCCTTTTACCCATTCCATGTCTTTTAACCTTTTCCATTAAATAAATAATTATATTATTTTGATATCTCACATGGCAATTTGCAACAACATGAATAGAACTGCTCACACTATGATAGTGGTGACAGGCTCTAGAGTTTAGATGTTATATTAACCCTTCTATATTGACTCATACATTCCAATAATTTGTGTTATTACTGGTTATTATGTACATTTGTCATATACTACTTTAGATCATAACAGTATACTCTATAATTCAACATTAAAAGATTATGATTCTGATCTTAACAATTTACTATCGCCAAGGGATGGGTTAAACATCTGCCGATCGTGATCGGCCTCTCGTTCATATCAAGTAGAGATATGTTATGATGTAGTAATTTTAACACCAACAATGTTGGCAAATAACTTAGGAGGACATAGCCGCAGGGCTCGCTTTACCAAAATCATTAATTTCTGAGAAATGTCACTGGTGGGTATCGTTCGTCTATTTGACAATAGCCACACCAATTCCGTTATTTTTCACAATTATTTTCGTCAACAGTATATATTTCTCTTTAAAAAAAATTTGGTTTCAACTTTTTCTACCGTGGGTGGGGTACCCAACCATTTTTGGCGTTTGGCCGGTGCACTAATAGTCCAGGCACATTAGGTTTCACTATGGCAAAAAATAGGGGAAAGCTGAATTTTTCAGGGATTAATAAGAACATGTCTATGAACAACTTGGCAAAATTCCCCTAGAATCCGAGTTGAGCTTTTTGAGATACCATGATTTTTCGTAATGGTGCAATTTCTGACTAAATTCCATTAGACCATATGCGAATGCAGTCATATGTAGGCTAATATATTGACTCAATCTTCACACATACCCGTCCATTATGGAGCAGGTGTCGATAGATATGCGTAATTGATGCTAGAGCCTACTAACAGTCGATATTCCATAATTGTGATGACATTTATTGCCGAAGCATATAAATCGCATGGCGATTAAAAATTTTCCTAACAAAAGAGGGCGAGTAAAGATATTCAGACGACAATGAGCTAAAATATGAACCATTATACTAGAACAGTGGTTAATTCAGAAAAGGAAAGGGATAAGATATGTCGAACCATCACCATCCTTAAGATTTTATAGCCGGAAACATAACACTACCCCCTAAAATGTACGCCATGGCCTTGAGTGTCTGAAAGGCAAAAATACCACATAATAGTCCTGGCGTTTGGCGTAACAATTGTGGAAATGGTGATAACACTATGAAACTTGGCACATAGGTTCCTTCAACACTATTAATCATTTTCAGATGTGTAGACATCGCGGCAGGTCCTTCCTTGGCAACGGTTGCTAGGCAACTATCCCACATCGAAGAATTACAAATATGACTGATATTATGGCAGTTTTAACAATCTAACCTACGTCATGCAGCATTTTTATGGTGAAAATAATATTACCGTAAATTTCGGTGTATAAGTCGCATGCGTGTATAAGACGCACCCCCATTTTTCAACCCCAAATCCTGCCTTTTGTGAAATACCTTTGTATAAGACGCACCCATTTTTAGATGCTGGAATTTCAGAAAACTTCCGTGCATGGTAAGTATTGTACTGGTAAGTATTGAGAGCAAGTATTCACACATCACATTTGGGAGGAGAAGAAATGGAGAAAGTTATTTACGTTAGAATTATTTATTTAAACACAATTAAACACACAATATAACATAACAATTCATAGCACAGCACAATTTATCAAAACGAACGACATTTGCAATAGACAAACAATACAAATATGGAATGGGAACTGAATGATTTAATACATGGAATGCACAAAACGGACAACTCACTGCTCAAGATCAGGCCACATCGCACTCTTACCACGGTTAGCTCGCTTGTCTCGACGCATTTCAGATAAAACGTCCTTCGATCGCCTCCAATCTCTTACCAATTTCTCACTGACACCATACTGTCTTTCGGCAGCACGGTTACCGTTAAGTTCTGCAAACTTAACCACTTCCAACTTAAATCTGGTTTCGTAACTCTTGACGTTGGCGCTTAATCCCACGTTTATCCATAACGATCGAAGTATGTGAATATAATATGTAGAAATTTACGGTATGAGGAACATTTATAGGAATATAAAATTGAGACTCGGCTTTAATACTGTTGTTTTAGGATAATGGCCTCGTTAATTTAGTTCAGGCCTCAGCCTAGGGGTCCAGAACAGGGAGACTTGAAGTCCCCAAATTTAGGGAGACTTCAGGAAATTTAGGGAGATTACCAAAAATTGACAATTTTCAAATATCGCTTTATTTTATAACATCTGACAATAAACATTTAAAAAAGATAAAATAAGAAATAAAACTAAAAAAAATTGACTTTATCTGAAATTAGCTTAATTAATTGTTATTATACATTTAAAATTTTTGGAAATGTTTTGTGTAGCTATCATTTAAGCAAGACAATTATCAAGTTACAGTAGTGGTTAATTTTTTAACTAAATGAAAGTAGTATTATTTCCTAGACTGCAGCTTGGAAGATACGTTTGTACAGTCAGGAATCTAGTCCAACAAATTAGACTATTCGGATTATTAAATACATATTTTAATATTTGGACATTTACGATTGTATTAATCCTTCTAGTCTAACAAAAGAGCTGAAAACAAAGTTAGCACACATTTTAAAGCAGGGCAACATCAGTGACCACCGATATTAGTGTAGCTGTCAACGTCGGTAATTTGGAACTGGTCGAGTCCCCATGACCACATACGTGCGACCTTGATCAGAACTTGCCCTTCTTTGTCGTTCCATACTCTTCACAGATTTTTCGTGATCGTAACGATCGAAGACAAGGATAACTTCTTTTACCCCAGATTGCTTCCACAGATATATCAGTCGTTTGAGTACAATGCCGGCGAGATCATCAAATGTCGTGAAGTTGTTTTCTGATAGGGTGCAGAGAAGCGCCATTGCATCGATGATATACGTTGTTTTAACTCCCGTGGCTGGATCTGGAAGGGAGTTCATCTGTGGACAATGTGATTCTAGCTTCACAGCAAGGTCAGCTTTGTTGGTTTTATGAAAGGTGCCATCTGGATTGAAAAGAGATGGCGGTACTGTCGCCAGTTCGTGCTTTAAAACAGTCTGTATACTAACGTCTCTGTTTTTGGCGACAATCAGCAACCTTCTAAACAACACCTCAGGATCCAACGATATGGTCTTGCCTTGTGATGTCATCGGCTTTTTCATATCAGCAAATGTCACTACCTTTGGATTAGGCACCTTCTGCCAGAAGCTGACCTGTTTAGTATCCAAAGAGAGTCTTTGGGCGAATAATTCCGCGGCGGTGGTCTTGGCCTTACTCAAACACACAGCCAACGCCTGTTGTACTTTTTGACTTGCAACGAGTCCAGTAGATATGTTTATGAGGTCGCTTGGAACAGAGTTTAAATCGAACGGGTTTTGCCAGTCATTTGTCAACAAGGAAACCATCCTCGATACATCGCGTTCATCTCGGGAAACTCGGATAGGAGATAATTCCTCGTGTTTTCTCTTGTCAGGCTTGTCATTCACAAGTGCTTTCATCGCAGAGGCATACTCCCCAGATACATGCCTGGTCAAAATCCACCTCACTCTGGCTCCTTTTCTGAGAGTAAAGCCAACGACACCACCACGACTCTTGCACTCTCTGTTAACTGATTGTTCCAAAGCCTGATCCGTCGGTACACCGTTGAAAGCCTGTGACGATCGTCTAACCACGAACGCCCCATGTTGCATCTGTGTGTACGAATCTGGGTGAGTTGTTTCCATGTCAATCATTTCTGCGATGTACACCGGTACCCACTTTGAGTAGTTGTTCTTTCCGGCGGCAGTGAACCATGGTACGGTTTCCCGGACAGAATCGAGGTGTAAGCTAAAATTACAGTCCCGGTCAGCTCGTAACAACCTGAGTAATATCAAGCCTGCACACAGAAATTCGTACCAGTATGCGAATGTGTGTGACGCTTCTATGCCAATTTTGGCAAATTCTTTCAACTTTATCATTGTCGTCGATACTTCTGCCATTGCAACATCAATCACCTCCGTCACACGCAAGTGGTCTCCCAGCGAAAAGGCCTGTTCCATTGTGTCAATGTGGTTTGACAAATCTGTTGATAACAATTCTGATTCATGGTTCGACATCCACTTGGATGCTGCATCCACAAAAACTCTGTAACAGACTTCAACGCACAATATAATTCCCCGGACTGCCCTTGAATACTGTTTTCCTTGTAACATTTGTTGTGCAGTCTGTGGTGCATAAGCATCTGACTCTACTAAGAGTGAAAGCAATCCACCATCTCCGTATAGCTTGCCAATTGCAGCAATGAATGCCATTGCCAGGTGCATTCCACCCAATCTCATGGTAACTTTATCGTTGATGTCATCAGGCCCCTGCCAGACCACCTCTTGTGCTTTCTTATATATGGCCATATCAGCGGTCACAAGGATATGGTCTTGTCCTAGCTTCGAAGCTGTATTTACAAGCGATTTCAGAGTGTGGTATATTGTTGACAAGTCCGAAGGTGAAGCATTGACGAAAGGCAAGTATCTTGTAGCAGACACACCTATGTATGATTCAAGCAACACACTATTGAATCCGAACCAACTGGGAATTTTTTGGTCATCTGGATTGTTTTTTCGCATAGCCAGCCAGATTAGATTGATTGCCTCAGACTTCTGGTAACTATCTGACATAGTTGTCACATCCATTATGTCACTCTTAACAGCAGCTTTTGGTTCTGGTCTAACAGAGGGTTTGCGATATTGTTCAATTGAAACTTCGCTTGCGATCGCTGTACCAGATAGTGATTTTCTTCTCCTTTTCGCTATTATTCTTGGCACAACAGAACTGTCCCTTTCTTGATATATTACACTGGCCATGGCATGCGTGGTGTTTTTACCATCCAATGTCTCCTCATTTTGATCAAAGTTATCAATAGCTGCATGAATACGAGACATGCCACCTTCAGTATGACTGAGACCAAACACAGTAGATTCATGTTCACTCATGGACGAGCAATCCTCGGCTACAGCTGTTAGAAACATCCTTACTAGGTCATAAGAGGCACAAAACCCCAGGCCGTTTAGTTCTTCGATAAGCTGACGACTTCCATAATCGTGCTGCAGCTGTACAGCTAACCCAAATGTGAGAGGAGTAACACCACCTCTGCGTGATGCAGCTATTATGGCGTGACATATTGCTGTCGTCTTTGTGCAAATATCTGACTCATTTTCAGCACTCACACGCACATGGTCGAAGCTTTCTTGATTTATCAACCATCTGATGAAATCATACAGCTCATTAGGAATGAAACTCCTGCATTCATCAAGCGAAATTTTGCTTGATGTGATGAAATTGTCTGAATCATAGTCTGAGATGTCTGATATATATTTCCGCAAAACACATGCTGCAGAGTGGAGTAGATGAGTCTCAGTCTGATCACATATGCTACTAGATGCACGGAGTGTCATTGTAAAATCAGGGTCGTCAATGCGTTCTTGCAATTCGGCAACTAGCTTAAGGGCGTCTCCAACAGTAATTGCACTGGAACAGATAAGGTCAGATTTTCCAGGAACATTAATAAAAGACAATGTTTTGCAAAGATCCTGAATTTTTGTTTTCAATTTCCAAGAAGAATACAGTCCTGTGTTTTCTGTACCTTTCTCTTCTTGCAGTTCACGAAATCGACAATGTGCAAACGATAAGGTTTTGAATTTTACTGTTTCACTGTCATTTACCAGTAATTCTTCTGTAAGCTCTCTGATCACAACTCGAACAATATCATCATAGTTGTCGACACCATCATTGGAATCCGCCTTCCTTTTTGCAGCCGCAATATTCCTAACGCTTATATAACTACACATGCAATCTCGATGGTATTTAGCGTCGTAAGCGAATAGGTCCTCATAATATAACATCCGTTGTTCAACCTCGTGATCATGCCTCTCTCTTGCAGCTTTTAGGACCCGTTGTCGTGTATCCTCTCCTGTTCCAGTAGCAATCCCTATCAACTTGGCTCTCCACGTATGTACCCCTGTACATATAAAGCACTGTTCTCTTACATTGAACTGTTTTCTTCGATGAACACATTTGCTTTGTGGAGAGCTTCCGGGCTCGTTAGATACTGAATGATCTCCGCCATCGGGAACACGAGATTTGGCTGAGAATAATAGTTTATCCTTTTTCGTATATGTTGACCTGCATCTCGTATGGAAACGCACTTTCAATGAGAGATTAAGGATTTATTTCTTGAATGGGTTAATGTTCTCATAAACTTCATCCCTGAGTGCTTCTGCTACCTCTAGTATTCGTTCCAAGCCGCCACTTTTAGGATTTCTGACAAATTCTTCATCACAACCAAGTGGATTAAAACAAATAATACATGTATCAGTGTCCAGCACCCGACCTTTTTTCTCGGGAGGAGGTTTCCCCATCAGTGGGATCTCTGGCACTACTCATTTTATGTCAGCCACCATACTGAGAAACCTGGAAATAAAATACAGGCAAAATCAGAATAAATTTCAACGAAGATAATATTACACGACTGTTTGCGTGCGACTTCAAATTGACCATGAAATAAGAATTATATGGCAGACCTATCAGAGCGAGGACATTCGTTGTACATGTAAATTACCATTCATTGTATGTATACATTGGTAACGCATATACAGACACTGGGGCTAAGGTGTATAGTTACGAGGGACCGTTTGCGTGCGATATCTACCCTTGCCACAACACACGCGTACTGTCTACAATGCCCTCGATCAACAAAGTGTATTCTCGGTCAGAAATAGCATTAAATAAACGACAGTCCCACTCTGCAGAACACACCAGTGAGAATAGTAGGTGTTATAGGCAACGATAAAATGGGGAACAGAGAAAAACATATCGCGCCAGTCTGTATGGTCTGTCTACATGTATTCTGCATGTGTTTGTAAAGTGCTATCGCTGCTCCCCTCATTCCCTGGTGTAATCTGCTAATATGTAGGTTTCAGCACTCTAAAAAGAGTTAGCATACGATAGATTTCAGTAACAGGGGTTGCTAACGCGCTCTGCTGCCCCTCCACATCCCCTGCATATATACACCACTGATCATACCTATCTTTCTGCACTATAAATAGACATTCATAGGTTTTTAATGGTACATATTATCAGCTGTGTGTGCAAGGAAGTCGGAGGGACATCGAAACGTGTTATTTATTGCCTATCGTGGACACATTATATACTCTGTTACCGTCTAGAATGCGGAATCTCACAGTGCCTAGATGCATGCCAGGATTTGGACTTTCAATGCACGTGGTTAAAGCAAATACACATTAACCCCATCCCCAATAATGATTTATTAACTATATATTTTACGTACAACATTCATGTAAAATGCAAAATCGTATCTTCCATCACATGGAAACAAAACACAGACATCTAATTAAAGACTAATTCGATTTGACACACAACTGAAGTCAGCGTGGAAGTTTATGGATAAATTTTGGTTGCAACAAATACATCTGGTCATTCATAGAAGGGTTCTTTTATGAGCGGCATCCGATTTCTCAAAACACGGGGTAGGGTAGTTGAAACGCTAAAATCTAATAAATGCAAAGACTATTTTGGAACATGTTTGGTATCAAATTGAATGTTATATAATATAGATGTTTTCTAGAAATGCGCTGTATCCAACCAGTGCACGCAGTTCCGTACATATCAGGTCGAAAATGTAAGTCGTCATATTTTTTTTCGGAAATTTAGGTCAAAATTTCAACAAAATTATTTTTTTAATTTACTCTGTGCATACTATTAGGATTTCTGACCCAAATTGTTGTACACCAATTTAAACCGGTCAATTTGAGCGTGTTCATTGCATCTATAGGCCAATTGTGATGCGTAATGTGGGAAAAATGAAATATTCCCATTTTTTTGCATTTTTGATCGAAAAATGTTGTTTTTCGCATCTTGGCACGCGGAATCGAAAGGGCAAAATACCATTTCCAGACGAAGAATATGATACTTGGATCGAAAAAAATCGAACCAAGTAGTTATACCTCCGGGAGGGGTACATGCCACAATTTGAGAGTTGACCGCTACACTATATGACCTCATCAAAATACCATTTTCTCTTAAATTATCTACAAATACATTAGTCTTACCTGTAGCGGAGATAGTATTCTTTGTGTTCACACATAAATTGTGATATAAAAGTTGTCAGAATTACAGATTTGTTAGTTTAATCCTGGATTGGAAAACATATCACCATTTTCAAATACAAATAAATTATGTTAATTTCGTGTGTTTTCCCAGATTTCTGATCTATTACGCATGCGCGTGCTTTCGTTTTCGTATGTGTTCGCTAGCATAGACGGGTTTGAATATTTCTGTCGGTTGAGTTGTTATAAAATTATATGGATTAATAGTGACACAAAATTATGCTAGTTAGTTCAGTCATGATATTTAACATTCCAACAAAAGGTATGTGTTTTTATGTTTACCCATACCATGTATGGTAAACATAGTGTCGTTGTCCGGATTGACCACTCGTCGTGCGTCCGTCCGTCTGTCCGTCCATCTGTCTGTCTGTCCGTCCGTAGACACTTTACGTGTAATGCGATAACTCAAACATTTTTTACCTGATCAAAACCAAATTTTGTATATGGGGTTTTCAGCCCAAAATACAGATCGAGTTCGAATATGGGTTTGATCCGACTTTTTTTGATAGAGTTATGGCCCTTTTTCGACTTAGAATTCACGCATTCTGCCATAACTCAAACATTTTTTATCTGATCGGAACCAAATTTGGTATGTGAGTTTCTCGGCCCAAAATACAGATCGAGTTCGAATATGGGTTTGATCCGACTTTTTATTACGGAGTTATGGCCCTTTTTCGACTTAGAATTAATGAATTCTGCCGTAACTCAAACATTTTTTATCTGATCGGAACCAAATTTGGTATGTGAGTTTCTCGACCCAAAATACAGATCGAGTTCGAATATGGGTTTGATCGGAGTTTTTTTTTACGGAGTTATGGCCCTTTTTCGACTTAGAATTCATGAATTCTGCCATAACTCAAACATTTTTTATCTGATTGGAACCAAATTTGGTGTATGAGTTTCTCAGACCAACATACAGATTGATTTCGAATATGGGTTTGATCGGATTTTTTTTAATGGTGTTATGGTCTTTTGACATATGATTCACACATACATGTACTTCGATAAATCAACCATTTTTCATCTGATAGGAACCAAATTTGGTATGTGAGTTTCTCAACTCAAAATACAGAACGAGTTTGAATATGGGTTAGATCCAATTTGTTATACCAGAGATATGGCCCTTTTTAAACTAAGAATTATCCAGATTATAACCCAAGTAACTTACAATTAATGAATACCTGCTTCTCTGTGAGCAAGATAAAAGACAATATAGTTTATTGCTTTGAGAGTTATTTATAGCCCTCATATGTTAGGTCTGTATAAGAGACACAGTGAATTATTGGATAAATTGATTTAGCTATCTTTTTAACCACAACTTAGCCAGGTGAATTTATTTAACTAGACCAATGGAGCTCTCTAAGTCCTTGGATGATGGGACTACATTGGATCAAACAGGGCAGAGATAGGTGATTTAACCCCTTTTACCCATTCCATGTCTTTTAACCTTTTCCATTAAATAAATAATTATATTATTTTGATATCTCACATGGCAATTTGCAACAACATGAATAGAACTGCTCACACTATGATAGTGGTGACAGGCTCTAGAGTTTAGATGTTATATTAACCCTTCTATATTGACTCATACATTCCAATAATTTGTGTTATTACTGGTTATTATGTACATTTGTCATATACTACTTTAGATCATAACAGTATACTCTATAATTCAACATTAAAAGATTATGATTCTGATCTTAACAATTTACTATCGCCAAGGGATGGGTTAAACATCTGCCGATCGTGATCGGCCTCTCGTTTATTTGTAGTTTTATTTGTGTCATTAGACGTGAACGGTGTAAGTTAAAAGGGCATGCCCTTGCCACATAACTCTTGCGGCTTCGTAGCGTTCAAAGTTTTCACGTCCTTTGTTGGACGATGAGGGATTAAGACCACATAAATGTACAAATATTAAAATAGGTCTTAATCCGAATCGTCTAATTTGTTGGACTAAGTCTGAATCATAATGCATATAACTTTGTAAGTTTAATTTGGTCACGGCTGTAATGTGGGTGTCCGCTAAAATAAACAATAAGGACTAACTAACAAAGGAGTTGCAAAAGCTTTTATTAATTAATGGCCTCCCTTAATTAATGCCAACATCACTGGTATAATCCGATTAAAGCAATAAACTTGACATTATTTTATTTACGGAAGCGGTCTCTTCAAAAAGTCTGACGCGGTCTCTTCAAAAAGTCCGACGCGTTACCGAAACGAACTTCCGAAGCGCCTGGTACATACTGTGATAATGTCGTAATTGTTTTATATCTGAAAAGCGGGACGACGGTCTTTTAAGTTAATTAAAACATTTATTTGTGACACTCACGATGGTCAGTAACAACACAGATGCGAACATCTCATTGTCTTTTCAGCGTGTCAAAACATTCGTGATTAACATTCATTACCGCAAAGGGATCGAACAAAGGCGACTGAATAACAACACAAAACAATAGGTCATATTTTATTTTTTATTTTAAACACTTGGGTCTTTGTCTCTGCATCGTCTGTTTCCTTGTTGGGATGGCCGCCACAATTCATCTATATACGGACATGTCCGGAAAAAAAACTAGAAAAAAAATTAAGGAAAAAAAAAAAAATTCTCCCTAAAATTGAAGGCGACTTCGATTTCGCCTTAGAGCGACGACAGGGCGAAGTCAGCGACAGTAAGGCGACAATCTCGCCCGAGTTGCCTTGTGAGCTGAGGCCTGATTTAGTTGTCGCCTAATTGTCACGGATCAGGAATGCAAACGCTTTGGGCTAATAGTGATGCAATGCACTCCTCAGTATTAAGTGTCAAATATACTCGATGTGGGGATTAAATGTTTGCACCCGAAGCGTACAGCATAAAATTATATTTATGTGATATCAATTTAACAGGAGTTCGCGGCTAATTCGCACTGAAGCCTCATTAAAATATTTGGAGTCAGGGTTTTATTATGCTCATTCCTTCCCGGGCTTTAAATAAACATTCCGATGTGACGTAATATGGTAGAAGTTTAGAGCCACGTGCAGCTTCTAAACAGTTTACTATGTCGCAACACTGCAGACATCAAAGCGATGACACCGCCGTCATTGAATGTGGGTCAAATTTGCACGTGTCCAGAATTGTTACACTGTCAGGTCAAGGACGCCAACTGTTTGTGAATTTGCTGCTGTTTGCTAATATTTCTTTCCGGGATTTTGGGAATAAAAGTTAATAATAGTGAAGAGTAAGATAACTGTGTTCAATATTTTAATTCAATGAATATTATCCGTCTTTATGGAGAGTTTTGTGGCTGAATCTCCGCCGATATTTGCTGTGAATATCTCCTTGTCTCCCGACACTTGTGTACTTACCGGTCGTGGCTGAAACTCTCCGAAAATGATTCAAGATTTCACCCCCATTTTCAGTTACCATTGTATAAGGCGCACCAATATTCTGGGCTATATATTCAGGTCAAAAAGATGCGACTTATACACCGAAATTTACGGTAGTTGTTGTTAGAGTGGTTCTGGCTGGAAAATTACCATAGTTCTTACTTACAGGGGTGGTTACGGTTGCTAGGGACATACCCGAAATCGAAAAATGCCGAGCTGACTGATATTATGGTAGTTCGGCCAAAAAACATGGCCACTGGCAGCCATCTTGGATTTCAAAATTCAATCCATTGGCGCGGGCTACAGCTGGTACTGTTATTCTGATCATCATGAAATTTGTCATGGATGTTAATATTGACATGTAGATGGGAACGAGTCATTTTGGGGTCGTTCGGCCAAAAGACATGGCCGTCAGCAGCCATCTTGGATTTTACTCTTTGCATGACTAAATCCTTTGGCGCGGGCTTTGGTCGGAATTTTATGAAATTTGTCATGGATGTTAACAATGACATGTAGATGGGAAAAAGTCATTTTGGGGTTGTTCGTCCAGAAAACATGGCCGCCAGCAGCCATCTTGGATTTTACTCTTTGCATGACTAAATCCTTTGGCGCGGGCTACAGGTCATACCTTTGATCTGATCTTTATGAAATTGTCATGAATGTTGACATTGACATGTAGATGGGAACGAGTCATTTTGGGGTCATTTGGCCAAAAAACATGGCCGCTGGTGGCCATCTTGGATTTCAAAATTCAATCCATTGGTGCGGGCTACAGGTCGTACTGTTCGTCTGATCATCATGAAATTTGTCATGGATGTTAATATTGAAATGTAGATGGGAACGAGTGATTTTGGGGTCGTTCGGCCAAAAAACATGGCCGCCAGCAGCCATATTGGATTTTACTCTTTGCATGACTAAATCCTTTGGCGCGGCCTACAGGTCGTACCTTTGGTCTAAACTTTATGAAATTTGTCATGAATGTGGATACTGACATGTAGATGGGAAAAAGTCATTTTGGGGTCAATCGGCCAAAAAACATGGCCGCCAGCAGCCATCTTGGATTTTACTCTTTGCATGACTAAATCCTTTGGCGCGGGCTACAGGTCGTACTCTTCGTCTGATCATCATGAAATTTGTCATGGATGTTAATATTAACATGTAGATGGGAACGAGTGATTTTGGGGTTGTTTGGCTAAAAAACATGTCCGCCAGCAGCCATATTGGATTTTACTCTTTGCATGACTAAATCCTTTGGTGCGGGCTACAGGTCGTAGCTTTGGTCGGAACTTCATGAAATTTGTCATGGATGTTAACAATGACATGTAGATGGGAAATGAGTCATTTTGGGGTCGTTCAGCCGAAAAACATGGCCACCAGCAGCCATCTTGGATTTTACTCTTTGAATGACTAAATCCTTTGGCACAGGCTACAGGTCGTACCTTTCATCAGATCATTATGAGATTTGTAAAGGCTGTAGATGGGAACAGGTCATTTTGGGGTAATTCGGAAAAAACATGGCTGCCGGTGGCCATTTTAGAATTACTCTTTGCATCTCTAAATCCTTTGGCACACCATAATCACCACATCCCTGATCCGATCATTATGAAACCTGTCATGAATGTTGATATTGACATGTACATCTTGTCTTACTTAGACATTTCAATTAGCACCTTTCCTATTCCTCCATTTACTGTCAACCATTAAATTATTCCCCTACCTAAGTTGAGCTACAGTGTCATTGACACTTTCATTAATAGAACAAAATTCGAATAATTGTGTACGTTCAGTCAATTGTCTGACTCAAGTGGTAACCAGGTTAGAATTTTCCAACAGTTTTAGGTAGCAGTTGGAAAATTCAGAACGGTGGGGGTGCGAATGAAATTTTTAAGCTGGTCAAACATAGACCATCTAACCTCGTCTCTGGCATCGATGCTTACACATATTCTGAAAATGAAATAGAAACAATGTAAGATATTTGGGATAAATGGCATATTGGACATATGCTATCGCTCTCTGTAGACATGAAAACCTGGAAAGCATATCCAAACAAATATAGCTTATATTATATACCCCGATATGCATGTGGCTACATGCGGATCGGGGTATCAAGCTCGACAGGACTGGTCTTATTTACGACCAATTCTGTACATTGAAATTATTATGAACTATTGACAAAATTTAATGTCAGCCCAATTCCTCACTATTTTTTTAATATTTTAAATTCCTATATATCTACATTAATTAATTTGATTATTTTGAATCAATACATGGACACATCCTACTTTCAGTCAAACAAAGGGCTTTTCCTCGTCGGGGTTCACATTAAAATTGTTCGCCATATAAGTTAAATGGGTGTAATTTAGTTTATGGCCTTGTAATATTTTCATTATAATAACACTTCATAATAATGAACATTCATTAAAAAACACGACTCCTATCCGAAATCGGCAATTATAAGGCATTTATAACTCGTTTTTTGTTTTCCCACTGAAAATTTGATTGGAATACATAACATAGAAAATTGAATATCAAATTTGTTCACTTTATTCTTAAATAAATTGGCATATATGGCAATATAAATTCGCGCACATACCACATTGTAACAAATCATGAATGTTGTCTCTCTTCCCATTAGTGCCATGTCATTGTGATGACAGGCTGTACATATAATACCACACACGAACCTACAAATGTTTGAATAAAAGATGATATATAGTAATTGGTATACCACAAGTGGGCAAAGCATGTACAATCTGTCCGGCCCTTACCAAAGTGTCCTAGGATATCTAAGGAATTCCTGGCATATCCTAGGAATAAAACCTTGGAATAGTTAGGAAAATTCCTTGGAATTCCTAGGATATCCTAGGATCAGAGACCTTGGAAAAGCTTGGAAATCCTTGGGGCAATATTGGAACGTTTCAAGTTCGGAAAACCTTGGAATACCTTAGCAAATTCAACCGTTGGTACCAGAAAGAAATACCCCATTTATTGATATCCAATCAGATAATGAGGACAATTTTAAATGGCTTTCCATAATTCCACAGTTACAATGAACTGCAAAACCTGTTTCATATGGATATAGAATAATCAATAAAAGAAAGAAAAAAAAAAAGTCTAATGTCACTATTAAAATGAAATCGTTCCATTGATCTAAGGGTAGTCATTCTATTCTCGATCTCAAACTTTATTGTGTTAGAGGAGAAATAACTATTTGTTTTTTGTTTTGTTTTTATGTTTACCCATACCATAGTATGGTAAACATAGTGTCATTGCCCGGATTGACCACTCGTCGTTAGTCTGTCCGTCCGTCCGTCCGTCTGTCTGTCTGTCGATCTGTCTGTAGACACTTTACGCATGGTGCGATAACTGAAATATTTTCTATCTGATCGGAACCAAATTTTGTATATGAATTTCTCGGCACCAAATACAGATCGAGTTTGATCCAAGTTTTTTTTACAGAGTTATGGCCCTTTTTCAACTTAGAATTTATGCATGCTGCCATAACTCAAAAAGAAATTATCTGACCATAACCAAATTTGGTATGTGAGTTGCTCAACCCAAAATACATATCGAGTTCGAATATGGGTTTGATTTGATATTTTTTAATGGAGTTATGGCCCTTTGACATATAATTCATGAATGCTTCGATAAATCAACAATTTTTCAACTGATAGGAACCAAATTTTGTATGTGAGTTTCTCAACTCAAAATACAGATCGAGTTCGAATATGGGTTTGATCCAGTACTTTTTACTGGAGTTATGGCCCTTTGATTATTTTATTCATCGCTAAAATATATCAAAGATACACAGGTGGCACTGTCTAGATAGTATCTAATAAATCAGGTTCAGGATTCTATGAAGTTGTCTCGCTCTTGTGTCTTCTCACACAGAGATAGTATCCAGTTACAATACCATGAAGTTGTCTCTCTCTTGTGTCTTCTCACACAGAGATAGTATCCAGTTACAATACCATGAAGTTGGTTATCTTGTATTGAGTTAATTAACTGCTAGGAGATGTGTTGGCTGTATCAGATATACTTTATACTCTATAAGTATCTCTGGCCATATCATAGGTGGAATGTTTATACTATTATATTTTATATGCATGGTTATTTAAATTTCATCTTAAAGGCATAATCTGGTTTCATTGTTTAATAGCATTACCATTGGAATTTTGTTGGTTGCATGGGAAGACAACTTTGGTTTTCAAAGTTTAAAAAACTTGAGAGCTCTGTATCAGTCTATGGGAACAAAATAATTGTTCATAACACTTTTAGTACTGTAGGTCTAGTTTGTTTTATCTATATATTAATGGAAAGCTTTTTCGACTTTGATTTAAATTGATTACATATGTGAATTGAAAAATTAAAGGGGCACACCAGGTTTGATGTATTTTTCCTGTACTCTGCATGAGATAAAACTTTTTATGTGTACCTATACCATAGTATGGTACACATAGCGTCAATGTCCGGATTGACCACTCGTCTGTCCGTCCATCTATATCTGTCTGTCTGTCAGACACTTTAGGTATAATGCGATAACTCTAACATTTTCTATTTGATCGGAACCAAATTTTGTATATAGGGGTTTCTCATCCCAAAATACAGTTCGAGTTTGAATATGGGTTTGATCCGATTTATTTTAAAGGAGTTATGACCCTTCTTTTTTCTTTTTTTTGAAATTTGGATTTTTCATATTTTTTTAGATTGAATTTCCTCGCTCAATTTAACATAAACAAATATTAAAAAACTTTTATAATAATAAAAAAATTATTTAATTAAAACAAAAAAATTGTCATTGACACTAATTTGTTTTAGTTGTATTCCATTAATAAGGTGTGATGTCCTGTATTGAAAATGTGAAGATTTTATTGCAATAGTTGCATGTAATATAATGATATCAATAAATTGACATGTGAACATCCAATATCCAGAGTATGAGAATACCTTTAATAAATGTCATTCCAAGCAAAATCTGTTATTAATTGAGTGATGACATATGTTACATAGCTCTAGGGGGGGTGGTTGTATGAAGGTAAAGATGAACAACCTGCTGGCTGGATAATTGTTTATCCTATCGGTCAAATTTATTAATGGTTAAACAATTGGATCTCACAGTGAGAGGTCCTTGTGTGAATAGGGACAGAGTTATGAGATTTAAAACGACTCCTCCCCCACCCCAATTACTTTAACCCCTTCTTAAGACAAATTATTTGACCTTTTGATTTTAAGTTAGGTACTGATATATGTAATACTGTGATCATATCTTTGACCAATTATCAGTTATAGCTAATCGCTATCGCCAATGTATGGGTTAAACATCTGCCGATTGTGATCGGCCTCTCGTTTGGTTATGTGTATCTTCATATTAAATGGACGTTGGTCATAGTATTATATTATTACATTGATAATTTAATTATTAAACTTACCTTTCTTTTAATCGCTATTGTTATAATTACGTCGCAACACTTACTTGTATACGCAGTGAGGTTCCTGTATAATGTTTCTGGATTATTCTTTTTCGAGCGTCATGATCTCAGCCAACTAAATGCACGATCGCATCGGGCATCTCGGCACTTCCTTATATACATACCTTATATACATATATACACATTTACTGTTCCCTTCTTTTAATTTAGTTTCCATACGAACACATACGAATTAGATACACTTTATTGATGGCCTCCCCGTACTGTTGGTGAATTCTCGGTCCTGCTATATACGCGACGATGATCGCACATATAATTTTCTTCATGTTTTTTACCCTATAAGTGCCTATTGTTTCACACATCCACACTCTAAGTCGCTCCGGTTATGACGATGAGCCAAATCGACCAGTATTTATGACAATTAACTCTCAATTACAGGAAATCATACAAGTTAAGATGAAATTATATATATATTGCTACATTAGACGGCATGTCGGGCGAGCTTTAGTTCATTATGATAGCTGAGATTACTTTGGATGAGATCCAGAACAAGACAAATTTAATTTAAATCATGTTTTGTCTCAACTAGGAACGGGTGAGGAAAACGAATGTGTCCCATCCAATCTTCAAGATAATTGTAATTATTATACTCCTGTAGAATTTCAAAACCAATTCCCAAACCAGACGAATCTTTCTGCATTTAGTTTGAATTGCCAAAGCTTGAATGCAAATTTGGACGACATAAAGCATCTCCTACATCAAATGAGAGGAAGTGGAACAAAATTGAGTGTTATTGCTCTGCAAGAAATTTTTAGAATTCGAGATACTGAGGCATATAAGATATCTGGATATCACCTCCTGATATACAAATGTAGACCTAACGAAGACGATGGAAGGGGTGGTGTTGGCTTCTTTATTAGAGATGATTTAAAATTTGTCATTAGGGATGATCTGGCTGTATTTATTCCACATGTTTTTGAATCAATAGTTGTTGAAATTTTTATGGAAAAAAATAAGAGTGTTTTATGTGGATCGGTATATCGACCTAACACTGCACCAAAAGCCGACTTGAATAGTTTTGTAGAGAAAATGGAAACACTTACGAATTGCTTGCGAACATCCGGAAAAAGAGCTTTGATTTTGGGTGACTTCAATATTAATCTATTGAAAGCAGAATCACATATGAAGACAAATGAATTTCTCAATAATATGTATTCCGATGGTTTCCAACCTGTAATTTTAAAACCCACTAGAGTTACGGGACACTATGCTACATTAATTGATCATATCTATAGTAACAATTACGACAAAAAAATGAAATCTGGTATTATTATCACGGATGTATCTGACTATTTCGGTATATTCTATATCGAAGAAAGTAAAGTTTCCTGGTCTCCGCCTGAGCCGATTTAAAAAAAAACAATTTTCCAAAAGAAACATGGATTCTTTCAAAAGAAATATGTTAGCAGCTGATTTCTCTCCTGTCTTGCGAGAGCCTGACCCAAACCTAGCATATGAAAAGTTTATGGACACATTTAAAGGTGCATACGAGTCGGCGTTCCCACTGGCTTTACAATCCGGCAACAAACGGGACATTAAAAAACACGAGTGGATGACGGATGGCCTGTTAGTATCATCAATAAAGAAAGAAAATCTATATAAAAAATTCTTAAAATCACCAACAACCGCAAACAAGAACATTTATAAAGACTACTGTAAAATATTTAACAAGACAAAGCGTGCTTGTAAGTCTTCGTATTATAAACGGATTTTGGAAGAAAACAAAAATAATATTAAAAAATCATGGAAAATAATAAATTCAATTCTCAATCGAGATAAGACACAGTCGATACCAAGCATTGTTTCCACATAAATGGGGTTAATGTAATTGACGCTAAAGAAATTTCCGATGAGTTTAATAGATATTTTACAGATATTGGAAATCGTGTATACTCTAACATTCCAAGAACTGCGATATAACCCCCAGAAATGTACCTATTAATGGATGTTATTCTAAAAGTTTTTGTATGTTCCCTACAATTCCTGCCGAAATAATTACGTTGTCTAATTCGCTACAAACCAAACAGAGCAGTGGGCATGACCAAATTTCTATTTCACTAGTCAAATTTGTCGCTTGCGAGGTAGCCAACCCTCTGTCATATATTATAAACAGAACCTTTGAAATTGGTATTATACCTGCTGATATGAAAATAGCTAAAGTAGTGCCGATTCACAAAGCTGGATGTGAACAACTCTTAGATAACTACAGACCGATTAGTATATTGCCCTCCTTTTCTAAATTACTAGAAAAAGCGATGTACACAAGACTTGTTTAGTTTCTTAATAAACACAATATTTTGAATGAATTAACACCAATACGGTTTCAGAAAATACCATTCAACTGTTCACCCTGTGCTACACCTACTTGAACATATCTGTACTGAAAACAACAAAAAATCAAAAGAATTCACATTGGCTCTGCTATTAGGCATTCGATACCATAGATCACAACATTCTTTTGAGAAAGTTAAGCCATTATGGAATAAGAGGAATAGTAAATCTTTGGTTTCAAAATTATTTATCGGATAGAAAACAGTATGTTTCATTAAGAGGAAACCAATCTTGTATGCTTCCCGTCACTATTGGGGTCCCTCAAGGATCCATATTGGGCCCCATATTTTTTTGCTCTATACCAACGATATTCGGAATTCAACAAAAATGAATCTTGTCTCATTTGCCGACGATACAACAGTGTATGAATCGGGCGTCGATGTTAGAAAATTAGAGTGTGACGTTAATTTTGAACTGCACAAACTATTCCAGTGGTGCTATGCGAACCGTCTATCATTAAACGCAAATAAATCACGATATATCTTATTCGACCCATCAAGACTTATACCGAAAGGTACACATATCAATGTATCAATCAACAATATATTGATCGAGCGAGTAGGTGAAGACTTAAGCGAAAAAAGCTTACGATTTTTAGGCATATGTATGGATGAAAATCTCAGTTTATACTGCTCATATTTCCAAAGTCTGCTCCAAAATAGCCTATGCAAATTATGCATTGAATAAGGTAAAGAAACTGCTTCCATATCAAACTATTAGAACCCTATATTACTCTATTGTTCAAAGTCATTTACTGTATGGCATTGAAGTATGGGGTCACAGCAAACATGTTCATTGACTGTTTCTGCTTCAGAAGAAGACCATTAGAATTATAAACAATAAGCGCAATAACTCACACACTGATCCCTTATTTAGCCAAAATAATTTCTCGATTCATTCCCGACATTTAAATTTCCCGCTATTTGGAATAACCTATCCAAAGAACTTCGATCGGAAACGACACGATGCAATTTAAAAAAAAAAAGATCAATAAATTCATCGATTCATATCCCACATCAGTGACTTGTAATAACCCATACTGTCCAGAATGCGTACGTTAACGATGGCAGCATAACTCTTAAATTCAATGCATGTACAGTTCGTTTTAGATTTGTTGATCGCGATTTGCTAATTAGTACATGTGTGACGCTTCAAACCCGTATGCACCATGCAACGACTCCACCCCCTTCCATCACATTCGACAATATAACGTTCTAGTGTTCTAACTGGATCTCATCCAACTGGCCTGGCGGATTTCATTCGGAAATGAGGGCAACCTTGGTTTACATAAATGTCTGTATTTAAGAAACCCGCGAGACCACATGCCACACTCCCTCGGGGCCGTCAAAGAAGAGCATATACATAATTATGTCTGCTATATATTAACTATCACATTTAATCGTTGACATAACCGGAGTTGACACAATACATATTATGATGGGGTCAGCAGTAAGACAGCCACGAACGAGGTTATGCCAACCCCAGGCTGAGTGCACCCCATTCGGGAGTCAGCATGATGTGGATTGTCATATATCCATATCTTGCTGACCCTCAACTGGGCAAGTAACTGATCTTATGCACTAGACGATTCAATCCTATTTATGATTATTTTTGTATCCTGTATTCTTGTATAATGAATGCACTTTTGCCAATAAATTATCTATCAATATCATATATTTCCCTTGCCCCCATTTCGAAAGGAATTTTGTCATATCGTTTTAGTTGCATGTCCGTACATCCGTCTGTCTGTTAAACTACGTTCACACAGATGGCAAAAATCGTCTGGCAAATTGTCATGAAATTCCTCAAAGACGGCTATCTATTTTAATTTATGGCTGACAAATTTTGGAATTATAAAAAATATTAGAGCTGTGAAATACATGGCTGATTCTTGACAGATATTTGAATGCTAATTCAGAGAAATTTATAGGCAGTTGCATAATCTCCCTGCATGCTACTGGTAAATGGTTATTTAAGTAGTTTATCGTTCGTATCCTAGCATACACCATCCTCCACGACGAAGTGTTCATACAATTTTTGTGGTATTTTCCTGATTTGTTACACGAACCTTTAGTTACAAACGTTCACTTGGATGTTATATAATTCCATGGCCAATCGCCTCAGAAAAGCCACCAACCTGTGTCTCACAACGGTCACATCTGAAGATATGTGGGCATGTCATCAGAAGTATATAGCACCCGGAATTACAAAATAAAAATGGCTATACATGTATATACACCCCCCCATATACCTGTTTTAGTCCCCTCCTGATTGTTTTTCTTTGGATAATTTTGATATCATCTTTTTCTTATGCCTTAATCGTCAAATTGCGTTTCAATGACACCTTTATCAGTCTATTATGATAAAGAAATATCCAGAACTGACCATAGTCAGACTTCAGGATTGGATATCAGTTTCAGTGTTGTGTGTATATTGTACTAGCAGGTTAGCCCGCCACTGGCGGCAATCATCAGAAACATGACAATATTTAAATTTTTCAATGAGTTAATTGTGCCTTTTTAATTTACTGGCTATTTTAATTAATTTTTTTAATTAATTTTTTAATTTAATTTTTTGTTTTTCAATTTTACCCGATTTGACCTTGAATTGATCATTTTCAAGGTCAAGGTCAGATCGGGGTCACAATTTAACCCATCCATGACACTTCCCGTATGTAACGTATGCGGCATCGGAAGAGTCAGGTTAACTTCCGCCTGGATCCACGTGGCGTGACGTAATTCACAACCACGTGTATTCACCTCGAAAGTGTTAAAATTGCTCAACCGCGACACACACAATGGCCCAATAATGGGCACGCATTCCCTGGAATTTCCCAGAAGATTTTCATGGGGAGGTCAAGTGACCAATTTTGAAATTTGCTGGTCGTATTCGTCTGTAGGTCTGAGGAATTCTCGGCTAGATATTGTTACCAACATGACATATTTAAATTAATCCCGCCGTGCACCCCCATCACCAACGCGACGTAATTTTGGTACCATGTGTTGCGTTCTAAAAATAGGTCAATTGCAGTGGATTCGTAGAGATGACGAAATATGAGTGCGACAGAGAATATTGTTTGATCGAAAGCATTTGAATTAATACGTCACAAGACTCACCTTGATGCTGGCTAATAGATATTTGTCCCTGCTAGGTGTTGGGAATGTGAATTAAAATTGCCGTGGGGGTTTAATTTTGCCACGGCAATACACAAAATCTCCCCCGTTCCTAGAAGCGAGTTAGTTCCAGATAACGTAAACAAAACCGTATGCGAAAGCCGAAGGGAATAAAGAGCGTTAACCGGTTAACGAACCCAAATATGGAAGATCTTTATCAACGACACTGCGGATACGAACGCTCTTTAACTATCAACGCTATTAACCCCGAAGTGCCGTTATTTGTGACTGAGAGTGGAGAACGGGTGCTCTGAGCTTCTCCAAAATGCCGCGACGACGATTCCCGTGGGATTTTACCCTTAGATGGGAAGTTTGGTCTCGATCGGTGCAGCCATTTTCGTTTCTATAAAGGATATACACACACATATATATATTTATATACGTAGTTCTCAAAATATATAGGAGACTAGCCGATGAGCCCGACGTCCGGGCTATTCAAAAAACAAATTTCAAGTCGATAGCTCCACCCGTTTCCGAGATCTGGTCTGCGCATGCGCGAAGCTGGCGTCGCACGGGCTCGGCGACCCGATAAAATTTGTATCCGGGGCAAGATACATTCACATACCAAATTTCAAGTCGATAGCTCCACCCGTTTCCGAGATCTGGTCTGCGCATGCGCGAAGCTGGCGTCGCACGGGCTCGGCGACCCGATAAAATTTCGTATCCGGGGCAAGATACATTCACACACCAAATTTCAAGTCGATAGCTCCACCCGTTTTCGAGATCTCGTCTGCGCATGCGCGAAGCTGGCGTCGCACAGGCTCGGCGACCCGATAAAATTTGTATACGGGGCAAGATACATTCACATAGCAAATTTCAAGTCGATAGCTCCACCCGTTTCCGAGATCTCGTCTGCGCATGCGCGAAGCGGGCGCCGCACGGGCTCGCCAATACGACAACGTCCACCGCCTGGTCAAACTACACACACATACCAAGTTTCGTCCCGATCGGTCGAGAATCGTAGATTTGTATAAATGACAAACAAACATACATAGAAACATACAAACAGAGGTCTTCAAAATATATATGAGACTAGCTGGGTACCCGTCCTGACAGGGAGAGTCGTTGTGTTGTTTTTATGTTTACCCATACCATAGTATGGTAAACATAGTGTCGTTGCCCGGATTGACCACTCGTCGTTCGTCCGTCTGTCCGTCTGTCTGTCCGTAGACACTTTACGAGTAATGCGATAACTCAAACATTTTCTATCTGATCGAAACCAAATTTTGCCCAAAATTCAGCCCAAAATACAGATCGAGTTCGAATTTGGGTTTGATCCGAGTTTTTGTTACAGAGTTATGGCCCTTTTTCAACTTATAATTCACGCATTCTGCCATAACTCATACATTTTTTATCTGATTGGAACCAAATTTGGTATGTGAGTTTCACAGCCCAAAATACAGATTGAGTCCGAATATGGGTTTGTTCCGATTAATTTTAAAGGAGTTATGACCCTTTTTCGAGAAAATTATTTTTTTTTAGATTTAGCTCCTTGCTAAATTTTAAATAGCATATACAAATATTAAATTTTGTTTGAACTTTAAATAACAATAAAAAAAAAATTAAATAATAAAAAAAAATTGACACTTTCATTTATTTTAGTTTTATACGATTAATTAGGTGTGATATCCTGTTTTGAAAATATGAAGATTTTATTGCAATAGTTTCATGTAATATAATGATATCAATAAATTACCATGTGATCATCCAACATCCAGAGTATATGAGAGGATTTTTATAGATGTTGTCATTCCAAGTGAAATCTGTTATGAAATGAGTGATGACATATGATACAGAGCTCTGGTGGGTCAAGCAAGATAAACAACACTGGTGGCTGGCTGTTTGTTTATTCTAACTGTCAAATTGATTAATGGCAGCACAAGACTGGTGTTTCTCCTATTCTTGAAATTTCATTACAGGGTGAGATAAGGGCCCCCCTCACCTATATAAGTGTCTTCTAAATTCCATTAATTTGCTTCAAAAATAATTAACCCTTTCCAAGGTTTCCATAGACACATGCTATAATGTACATGGACTCTTCCTCATATCTCTTAATATCTATTGGGTATCTTTGCACACTATTCACTTCTATCAATTTTGGTATTGACTGATTAATTGATTTTTGAAAAATATATTACCCCTTCAGACACGTGCTTTCAATTTAAAATTAAAACAACAGCTGATAGCCAATATGATTTATCTATGCAATGGGAAACAGGCAGATAAATATACATGACTATTGTAAGTGATGACTTGTTTTGAAAATCAATATGGTAGATGTTAGTATTTCCAAGAACCTTATTTTCCCATTTGTTCACATTTTCATGGTTGATTGAATTTTAGGGGCCACAGAGCACTTAGAAGATTAACATTGAAGGTTGTGGCTTTTAGTGCCCAAGCTACTTGTAAAACATTGTAATGTGTGAAACCATTCAAATGAGGGCTAACTTACTTTCTTTTATATGAACGATTTAGTGGTCATAGGGGCCAGCATCCCCATCATATTATGTCTGTATACCATTATATAGATAATACTTTTGAATTGTATAAACTACATATATTTTTGAAAACCATACACCCCTGTTATGAAACACTTAATCTTATTTAATACACAGGTCAGATCTGATTTTATATCTGTCCATGTTTGATAAACAAATAACTGGGGAGAATGGGGGAAAGGGGGGGGGGGGTAATTAAAGTACCATTTAAATACGAGATGGAATCCCCTACATATATGTCGTTCTAAGCAATTATAATTTCTCTTTAGAAGTGAATAATCAATTTTGAATATCTGGCATGTCAAAAGTGGCAAAGATAGGGATTTATCACTTTTGCTTCCAATGAGTTAACTTAAACTCCTAAACATGTCCTCCGAAATCACTAAACCATTGGATCTCATAGTGAGAGGTCCTTGTGTGAATAGGGACAGAGTTATGAGATTTAAAACTACTCCTCCCCAACCCAAATACTTTAACCCTTTCTTAAGACAAATTATTGTAGCTTTTGATTTCAAGTTGGGTACTGATATATGGATTAATTCCTGTGATCATATCTTTGACAAATAATCAGTTATGGCTAGTCGCTATCGCCAAGGTATGGGTTAAACATCTGCCGATCGTGATCGGCCTCTCGTTTTTATAGTTATGAAATGTATTGGCATCCCCATCTACACCTACACCCCAAAAATGGTAGAAATCGGACCAGCGGATACCGAGATACAGGTTCAAGGTCATTTGAAAGGTCAATGTCACGCCACACGGGCTTCGCCTCTCAAACTACCCGTTTCCGCCAAATTTGGTACTCCCGCCGTTTACCCGGTACCCTCGCCGTTTACCTCGATAACTTTTTGGTACACCCGCCGTTTACCCGGTACCTTCGCCGTTTACCTCGATGACTTTTTGTTGCTCCCGCCGTTTACCCGGTACCTTCGCCGTTTACCTCGATGGCGTTTTGGTACTCCCGCTGTTTACCCGCGGATCCCTTACCTCGATGACGTTTTGGTACTCCCGCCGTTTACCCGCGGTTTACCCGGTACCCTCGCTGTTTACCTCGATATCATTTTGGTACTCCCGCCGTTTACCCGCGGATCCCGAGATATGACTTCAAGGTCATTCGAAGGTGAAGGTCATGCCGCACAGACAAATGGATAGGCCTATGTTGGTCTTCGGGTGATACTACGTAGCCGTACCAAGTTTCGTCAAAATCGGTCCAGCCGTGGTCGAGTCCGTCGTGCTCACACAGACAGACACACAGACTTTCCTCAAATATATATTAGATAAGACACCCTTAAAGATCATGTTGTAGCCGGCGAAATATAAAGATCCATAACCGTCATCGCCACGCAAAAACATAATGAAGAGTATATATAATCTGCGAAAAAGTGTTTTTTCCACAATAGATTGTGGCGGGTACTCTTCAGTTGAATCACGACTATTAAAGCGGACAGATATTTAGCGACTAATGATTGATTTTTTTGGGACTAACCGGACAGTAATTTCGAAGCGGGTGCCTGTATATAAATTGGAAATTTGGAATACTGAGACATTCCATGACAATACTCAATATATGCATATGTGGGAGGACAGACGTTTCGATCGGTGTAATGGTTGTGGCGAAAAGATGTTGAGATGATTGTGAAAATTGACATTTTCTGGGATATTTTGTGGAAGAAAGCGTCGCGCGGCGATGATTAAATTGCATTTTTTCCATGGTAGAGCACTGACAACTGATTCTAACTGATCGTCGGGGGTCGAATATTAATGACGAAATATTCACTCACCTTAAACTCTTTAGAAGTGGTGTCTAAATGTGTTTATTAGTAGCAAAAACGGTGTCAGAACTTTGACAACACAGATTCCTCGCCTCGAACTCTACGACTTCTGGTTTTCCTTTGTGTCCGTTGATCCACTGTGATACCGGATAGTGGTAATTCTTACCTGGCAAAGTATAAAAACTCTATTGTTATCGCTAACCAGCTAAAGCGGATAGGATCTTAGCCAGCTAATGTATTAGAAAAAGGTGTGTATAATTAACAACAATATTAACACAAGTGTACACTATTACAGTGAAACCTCTACATACCGGACCCTCTACAATCCGAATCCGAATGAATTGTCTGGTCCCGAATTCACCCAAGTGCATTCTCACTAAAAATTACCTCTAAAATCCGGAAGCTCTATATTCCGAATACCGGACAGGTTTGTTAGTCCATAATTAAGTGAACACTTGATTATTACCTCTGAATACCGGTCGAGATGAGATCGGTCGAGATGAGATCGGTCGAGACGAGACGAGAGTGCGTATAATGGTATAGTGATTAATACGTACTCCAGTATAAGCGGACCGTTTTGGTGAAATCATACCTTGATTTTTCAAAGAAAAATTGGGGGTTATATTGAATTGAATTTGTCTGTCTGTTGGGCTGTCATTCCATCTGTCTGTCGGGATGTCTATCCATCAACAATTGTTTTATTCTCCAATCAATATTAAAGACCGATTGGGTTGATATATTTTGGTGTGGATGTTTCCTTGGTGACTCACAATCAGATTTTGCTCAAATAAATTCATCAAATAGGTCTGAAGCCAGGGCTATAACTATTTCCCTCTATAGTAATTCTTAAAACAATTTCTTCTCAAGAACCATTGGGTCTATTTAGCTTATATGTTGGTATGGAGGGTCCTTGGGTGACCGGGGTTCATATTTGTTCAAATGGGGTAATTTTTTAGTAAACAACTTTTGAGGGAAATCAATTCACTTCAACTCTTAAATCAACCCTTTGAAATTACTAGATGAATGGATCTCGTAGATGGGGATTAACATTTGTTCAAATAGGGGCAGCGATAAGAGATTTTATATCTCTCCCCACCAGCCCTATCTGAATCTATGCTGTTTGGTACTGGTATAATAATATATAGATATCCTAATTATATCTAAGCTGCCTGGTGGGGGGGGGGGGGGGGCAATGTTTGAGGCAGTGGGGGGTGGTGTAGAGAAGTGGAGTTTTGACCCCCTTCTTTGATTAAATGTTCAACAGTTGAAAATTTCATGCCCGATACAACATTAGTTGTAGATTAGATTTTCACACCAAAAATAGGTTAGAATTGTTCTCATAGATCGGTTTGATTTTCCAACCAGTGTGTTTTAAAACCAACAGTCCATATGTTCCTACTTCGGGTTAAACTGTTGGACCGAAATGGCCACAAATTTTAACTTTATGGTGGATCAAACCGGTCACCCGCGTATCACCAAACCCGATCAAGGATCCAGTCAAGCCTATCCCGTGCGATGGAAGAAGATATACGTACGCTAACATCGCTAAAATGACTGCAAATCGATATCCCAGAAAAACAGTTAACCACATATTATACAGATGGATTATCACTCGTTGATAGAAATTCTCTGACCCATTTAAATCGTGGCTTTTCTAATGATTTGAAAGGATTATTTGGAATATTTTACAGTCTGAGGAAATAATTCTGACTAAATATTGATATAATCACAACCGTGTTCAATTTTCCATGTCATCCTGAAGCTATTCGGAAAGATGTGTATTACTTTTGACAGGAACAAGTCCTTGTCGTGTGTTAGAATTATACAAAACGCCAAATTATTGATTTGAATAATTGCTGTCGATAATTTTATGAGTATCAACAAATCGGTGTAATTTCTTGTGAAAGTACCTATTGTCGCGGTTGAAGTACCCACTGGTGCGGATATTTTGCAAACGTCCAAAGTGTTTTTCTGATTTAAAAATCTTTTTGTTTCTCTTTCCGGGTAACATTTCAACAAAAACAACAAAAACAACAACAATATATTGATTAATAACTGGTGACAGAAGCTCCGCACATTTGTCTGGTCAGGGGTTTGTCACTATTTTAAAGAACAAAATAATTTTACAAGAATACGGCGTTCCAGACACACGTTAATAGACAAACTGGCTCATGTTTATATAAAAGTAAGTCGCGCGGGAACACGTTTACCGCTAAAGAGTACCCGCAACGTCATGCAAAAGCATGCGGTGGAAACTCTGGCTGCTCATCCTCAGAATGTACGCTGTGTTACTCTGACGCAAACAGTTTAAAAGTTCACAGAATTGCCCAGTCTTAGGGACCTTGTCAAATTACAAGCGGAAATTCCGCCGGAGAACAGAGTTTTTTTCTCCGCTCTCCGCTAAAAACTCTGTTCTCCGCTTGTGAAATTTTAACGCACACAGGAGTTTTTTCTCCACTGTAAACTCCGGTAGTAATTACAGCTAAACTCCGTTCAAATTGACAGAAACTCTGCTGAATCCAGAGCTGTAACTCCGCTGTGGTGAGAGCGGAAACTTCGATGATGTCAAGAGTTGAAACCGGAGCGGTACCAAACTCCTCTGTTAGGCCGGCCGGGAGCTTGTCCAAATTAAATTGGAATTTCTGTCTGAGAACTTTTATAAATAGAAGATTAAAGTCCCAAATAAATAATTCCCAAACTCCGGTTTATATTATAGGCAACACATGTAGGCTATTTAGTATTTTTCCTGTTACATTTCAATCCTACGTTTTGATGTGCCGCAAATCCGTCACGGTGGGTGACAAAGCCCCAAATATCTCGTGAAGCAAGTGCTATTAAGGAGAAGTCAAATGACCAATCCTTTTGAATGGGGATTTCCATGCAAACCACACCAACAAAAGTTATATATGAAACATTGTATGGGAACTATTTACAGCAGCCATATGATTAAACAGACATAACATTTAACTGGCGGCTGGGTTTGATAAATATGCAATTTTTGCTATAAATTTATTTTTGGAATTATAACAACATGAAAAATAAATAAAAAATAAAAAAAATAAATACATAAACTTTCTCAATGGAACAAATTCTAAGCCGACCCGTCATATAAATTTGTATTGTTTTCAATACGTCACAACAGTCACACCCGGAAATATCTGCAATTTGCATGGAAATGTGCATTAAAAATTGGTCACTTGACATTCTCCTTAATTTGCTGTGTTGTCGAATTATGAAATTATACCGTAATCCAGTGCTGCCGTAAACAATGCAAATTTTGATTTCGTACGAGTAATTTTGCGATTAGGTAACATGTCCTCATTTGGTTCATTGGTCACCCTTTAATGTGTAAACCAGTATCAAAAGAAGAACAAAGACTAAAATAAATTATTCCCCTACCCCGGTTTATAGTATACTTTCCGTGTGGCATGTTTCAATTTGTCATTCTATATCAAACTCACTTTTAATGGTGAACGCAAAACAGGGGGTTTACAGCTAGCCTAAAAGGTTACACAGTCATCTCTGCATGTGCTATATTTGCGACATCGTCGGATCAGAGATATCTCTGGTCGGATTCTGAGAATACCGCAAAGCCAGTGCTATTAGTGTCGTAAACAATGCAAATCTTTATACATGCTCCCAATGATGCAGACAGCTAGTCGGCTTATTTGCCAATATTTGGTGAGTCAGCAGCGTGACAAAATTTGTGATTTCGTGATATCTCCCTATGCCTTGAGTATCAGTTGGTTTGGGTATCACTTGTCCTGCACCCTCTCCCTATTAAAGTTCTTGTGTGATTCGAGTTTTCCAAGTGTGGTATTTTTAGAGATCATATTCCACCAGTACAAAACCTTGGAACTTTTTGAAGTTTCGACAGGGAAACTTAGTCGAAAGAATAACACAGGGAATATATTTCTTAATCATCACCTGTTCCTGAATATGTACTTCACTGTACGTGAAGGTCCCATCACGAAATTGCACGATATAAGTGACTTTGTGAATTTTGTTTCTGAGCATCGTGTTAAGGAAACGGTGTTCTGAAAAAGGTGCATCTGTTCCGAGATACTATTTGTTGCAGAACACCGATCTTTCCAATTACGGTACTTATTGAATAAGTATAGGAAAACATTGAAAACATGGATGGCGACGAGTCGCTAATGGTGAAAACTGTTTTAAACTCTGTTAATTTGGCACCCGGAACGATTTTATCGCTGCCGAGTTGTAGCTGAGTATGTTATTTATAGGAAACAGGCGACATATGCCCGATATTTTGTGTTTAGTGCTTTTATCTGAGATAAGTTTGTCCGGGCACCTGCATGGTTAAGCCTGCATAACTGAATATATTATATTTGGATACCGATTTATAAACTCGATTAAACACGTATTTTTGGGACTTTATGTCCAGTAGCTGTGGAACTATTTATAGGCTTTAAATTATAGCAGCCTGGTATCTTGAAAAGTTAAAATTAATTGGGTCTCTTGAACCTCATTCGACCTGAGTCATTGGAAATTGACACGAAAATGATGAAATAGACCTGGTACACTCCAAGCGTAAAAATGTCGTTATTTGAATATTCATCATTATTTAGACCGAGAAACATTTCCAAACACAGTCCAATGGGCAGAAAATAGTCAAATATTATGGGAGGCTAAATTAAATGTACAGAAGCATAATCCAATTGCGTTGAAACTAAATTTAAAAAATAATTTAACCAAATAACACAACCCAGCGAGAAGATTGAATGCCGGTTTAATATGAGTGACAGGCCATGGGGCGGAGCTTAAACGGAATCCACCAATCGCGTAACGAATAGATAAATAGTGAAGAAATTGCACAATGGCTTGCCGACGAAATACTTAACAATTAGTGATAAATTAATTATAACTAGATGAATATGCAGATTGTGAACCAAACTCTCAGTGTTAAACTAAATATCCCACAGGCTCAGCAGGCACTGCATGCTTTAAATGGGACATGGTACTGAATATGACATGGACATCATGACATAAGTGGAGTAAAGACTAACGAGAAGAGACAAGCTTGAAGATACTTCAGCTCATTCAAACTTCGCATATCAGCACCAGATTTTTGAAATATATTTATTGACGCCAAGGAACCTAATCGATAGATGGTTTATATATTAAAACATTATTAATATAATATAATAAAGTATTTTATCAGTCTAAATCATTGTGAATGTGATTCCCTTGATTAATGCATCAATTGCCATCATTGATAGTTAAATTTAATATGTGCATGCCCATCTATGATATACACTTATTTTACTGATACATGTACATGTACTATACACTTATATAATACACTTGCATCACAATCACCATTGTACACTTACAATACACTTACCGTACAACCCCATTCAGAACTTACACTTATAAAACACTTGCAATTATTATACACTTATACCACACTTTAGAATCATACACTTATATGACACTTACCTCATTTACATAGTTGGAACGTACACTTACTGTACACTTATGTAACACTTGCACTACACTTACTGCCACTGTTGGACTTGTACACTTGGTTGTAAGTGCACACTTAGAGGAAAATTTTTCCTACACTTATGCAACACTTATTTGACACTTATAACACACTTGGGAAATGTAAGGGTCCGATGAAATTAACAAAAACTCCGGCGTGTTTTACGCTATTTACCTTACAGGAGAGCGGAGTTTTTGAGCGGAGATCGGAGATAAAACTACTTTCTCCGGCGGAATTTCCGCTTGTAATTTGACAAGGTCCCTTATTAAAACCAGACCTAATTTTCATTACTTTCAACTTATTTGACTGTAAGGAAACCTTGGTCTAGTTATTACTAGACTGAGAATTGCCACACACAGTGGGACCACATTCAGTTATGAATGTGGCATGGTTTACAAGTACAACACTGGCAATACAAACCACAGACAGAAGACAACGAATAAAGTGTTCTTAATAAAGCAATGTCTTCCAATTTCGTTTGTTGTAAAAACCTGGGTATTGTTTGCATACTACTAACACACTTATGGGTCAGAGGACGTGGCTGTCAGATCCCAGTTGGGGGGAATTTCCCACTGCACCCATCCACAAACAGCCAGACCAAATCCATAGAGTTGACATACCATTACATCAACCTTGGTTGGAAATTTCCAACTGGCATTTCAAACTCATCAACTCTAGGACATTTTCCAAACTAAGGTTGTAATATGTTCAACTGATGGCCATTTCAAACAAAATTTATAAAATAAATATGCTTTCGTTCTTCTGAAAACAACATACCCCCCTTAATTACTGTTTGGAAAATCAAACAATGGAAACAATTTGAATCTATTATATACTTAGTGTACATAACGTTTCCAACTAACGTTGTGTGATGAATACAATTTCCGATTGTTGCAGGGGGGGGGGGGGGGTAGGAAAAAAATTCCAGGCACGTATGATGGGGTGGGTGTGTGTCTCTCGGGTCCGAAAAGCAGTTTTTTCCATGTGCCAAATTTTTTTCTCCATTTCTGCTATTGAGTCTTATTTTGATGTGTTTTGAACAGAAACAGCTCATACATAGTTAATAGCAATGCTATACTATATATAGAGGTTATCAGAAGTTGGATCAGTTTCACAATGGCCAACAATAACCCAAATTCAACTTGATAGAACAAGAAACTGCGCTATACAGGTATTGGAAATGGAAACATAAAATTTAATCAGGATTCTATCTACTGATACAACAAAATAAGAATAACTATGCAGAACTCAGCTGAAAATAAGCAATAAAATGAAAGCACACTTGACCTTATGTGAAATGGAAATAAAGATATAATAAATAATGGAATAAAATAGACTTTTGACAACGTAAAACATAAAATCTTAACATATAAATTGAAGGCCAGCGGGCCAGCTTGAAAAATTTCAAATTGTTTTCCAAGTTAATGTGGATCAGCTTGTAATGTTAATCACACTAACAAAGATGTCATCGTCACAGATATCGTGAGCAAAAAAGAAGTGAGATTGGGCTATCCATCCATATGTTATTCCCAATTATTACGAAGCTATTACTTCAGGCAGTGGCTACCAGCCTGCCATTACATATGTGCTATAACATGTTTCCTCAGTTCTGGTTTCTGAGATGCCCCAATAAGAGTCATGCGGGTATATCATGGTTATGTTTGGTATTAGCATTATTCTTCAAACTAGGATGAACTGGAATGAACAGTTGTATTTCCACATGTTTTGATAAACAATTTGGTTCAAGTAATATATCACATAGCAAATATCAAAATATCAAATAATCTGAAATGTGTTGTACCATGTAGTCTGTAGAATACTCAAATGTGATTATCTGACTAGATCATGTGACTATATATTATGAAAATGAATGTTAATAAAAACTTTGGCACTCTGCCTATCTCTAGAAATGTGATTATGTTGACACATTTCTTGATTAATGACACTTATATGATAAATTTCAATAGTAACGTTATCTTCATTATGCACTGTTCTATTAAAATCTCGCGCAATAAACTATGATAATGTAGGATAATCAGGAATAATCAGCTCTTTGGTTGGCCAATTGATAATTTTCTCAAATGTAGGGGGTGGGTGTCCAAAACTGACCGGCAAAAAAATCCTGAAACGGAAAAAAAAGGGTGGGTGTCCAAAATTGCCTGAAAAAAAGAGGCCGGAAACGAAAGAAATTGGGTGGTGGGTCCCCCGAGGCCGGAAAAAATTAAAATGATCATACGTGCCTGGAATTTTTTTCCGACCCCCTCCCCCCTGATTGTTGAAAGAAATTAACAAAACTACCCCATGTCGACACGCTCATTTATGGAGCGTTAACGGGGAGAAGTTGGCTATCATTATGGGTAAAACATTAATTGATAACTGTTTATTAAGGGATTTGAGTATCTACTCCACCAAAGTTTGTCAATATGGCCAATAGTTGGAAATGTCATGCATGCCACTTTACTTGGCAATTGTAGATTAGTCGATTTGTGTCAGATATATAGTGGACTGAAATGTCAATTATTTGAAATGGCCAACCATATGGGTGTAACGTTGAAATTAAACTTCAAAGATTGACAGTTTGTGTTACATGTACAAGCTCCAACTCGATGTGGTTGATCTGATAACACATGCTGGATCCGAGCTGATAATTTCTGGAATCCTGAGGCTCTGGTATTGTTGTTGTTGTTGTTGTTGTTGTAGGTGGCGGTGGTGGTGCCTTGTTCGTTATCACCATTATTGTTGATCAATGTGGTGTTGATGGTATTGCTGAGTCGTCTTCGGTATTGGTGGTGGTATAGCTATGGTCATTAGATACGGATATTTTTCTTTTCTTAAATATAGCTATATTCGCGCAGCGTTATCCCGTCGTCCACGGACACAACTATTTCCCGATTACTTTTTAGCTCACCTGAGACGAAGTCTCCGGTGGAGCTATAGTCATCACTCCTCGTCCGTCGTCCGTCCGTCCATCCGTCCGTCCATCCGTCCGTCCATCCGTCCGTCCATCCGTCCGTCCGTCAACAATTCTTTGAACATCTTCTCCTCTGAAACCGGAAGACCGAATTGGTTCATATTTGGTGTGGATGTTCCCTAGGTGACTCTCATTCAGATTTGTTCAAATGAGGTCACTGGGTCAAATAGTTGTGAAGCCAGGGCCATAACTCTATTCCTCCATAGTAATTCTTACAACGACTTCTTGTTCAGAACCGTTGGGCCGATTTAGCTAATATTTGGTATGGAGGGTCCTTGGGTGACTGGTGTTCAGATTTGTTCAAATGAGGTCACCCGGTCAATTAGTTGAGAAACCAGGGCCATAACTCATAGTAATTATTACAATGACTTCTTCTAAAAAAATATTTGGCTGATTTGGCTTATATTTGGTACATAGAGACCTTGGGTGACTGGGGTTCAGATTTGTTCAAATGGGGTCACTGGGTCAAATAGGGGCAGAGCCAGGGACATAACTCTAAAAAAAAATAACATTTTTGCATTTTGACCTTTGATTTTTAGCTCACCTGAGACGAAGTCTCCGGTGGAGCTATAGTCATCACTACTCGTCCGTCCATCCGTCCGTCCGTCCATCAACAATTCTTTGAACATCTTCTTCTAAAGTTCCATTGGACCGAATGGGTTCATATTGTTTGTGGATGTTCCCTAGGTAACTGTTAATCAGATTTGTTAAAATGAGGTCTCCAAGTCAGATAGTTGCGAAACCAGGGCCATAACTCTTTCCCTCCATGGTAATTCTTAAAATACTTTCTTCTCAAAAACCATTGGGCCTATTTAGCTTAGATTTGGTATAGAGGGTCCCTACATGACTGACATTCAGATTTGTTCAAATGGGGTCACTGGGTTAAATAGGGGCGGAGCCAGGGACATAAAAAAAAAAACTTTCTTCGAAAAAACCATTAGGCCTATTTAGCTTAGATTTGGTATAGAGGGTCCCTACATGACTTAGATTCAGATTTGTTGAAATGGGGTCACTGGGTCAAATAGTTGCGAAGACAGGGCCATAACTCTTTCCCTCCATAGTATTTCTTAAAACGATTTCTTCTCTTGTACCATCGGGTCGAATGGGTTCAGATTTGTTCAAGTGAGGTCACTGGGTCAAATGTGGGTGGAGCCAGGGACATAACTCATAACAAATATTTTTTTATTGAACTCCTTGATCAATCAGATCAATTAAAAAAAAAATTTAAATTGAATTTTTTATTTATTTATTTCAATAATATTTTTGTTTTTAAAGTTAATTATTAAAGACACAAATATTAAAAAACCCTCTCACCCTCATCCATATTCTTCAGATAGAAATATTCTTGGCAAAATTTGACAGCAGTCTGATGCCTTATTGCAATAAAAAATAAACCACCATCTAACAGGTCATTGGTGCTTCCAGCATCCCTGTTATCAAACACATGTTTTAAATATCTTTCACAGTCACAATGCATTACACCCTGTGTATATGCTAGGATATGATCTCTTACAGTGAAAATACCAGTCTGCCCTGTTGATAATTATCCACATGTCAAATCTGACAGTTGTATCAACAATCCAGTCAAGCACACACAGCTCTCTCCAGCCAGTGTTTTGTTTTGGTAATTAGTTTTGAAATTGAATGTCAAATTTATTCCCAGGAGCATTTGGTCTCTACTAAGTGGTGGGTCAGTGAAAATATGTTGTTTATACAGTTTTAACACTTCCTTTCAGTGAATTAATTACTACCCTATGAATGGTTCTGTAGTTTGTCAGTCTAGTTAATAACTAGACCAAGGTTTCCTTACAGTCAACTCTCAACTAATTTGAAAGTAATGAAAATTAGGTCTGGTTTTAATAAGACTGGTAGTTTGTGTGACCACCATTTGTTGATTGAGACTGTTTCTAATAGAGACAACTTTATAAGTTTAAGAATTAGCCACTCACTCCAAAAACTTTAACCCCCTCCATAGGACAAACTATTTGAGTTGGTGAGTTCAAGTTTGGTACTAATATATCGGTTCCCGTGATGATAGTTTTAAGCTCACCTGAGGCATAATCTCCTGTGGAGCTCATCGGCCATCATCGGTCCTTCCATCAAAAATTGTTTAAACATCTTCTTCTCCAGACCCATAAGACTGAATGGGTTCATATTTGGTGTGGATATTGCCTAGATGACTAAAATGAGGTCACCAAGTCAAATAGTTGCAAAGCCAGGGCCATAACTCTTTTCCTCCAGATTAAGTCTTAAAACAACTTCTTGTCAAGAACCATTAAGCTTATATTTGGCATGGAGGGTCCTTGGTTTTCTGGGGTTCAGATCTGTTAACATGGGATCACTGGGCAAACATGGGTGGAGCCAGGGTCAATATCTTTAAAAAAAAATAAAACAATTTAGATTTAATTTTTTAGATTTAACTCCTTGCTTCATTTAACAACAAAAAATAGATAATTTTCAATGTCAGAGGTTAAAAAAAACTTAGGTTTTACTTATTGATAAAAACAATTTTTTTTAAATAAAACAATTTTTTTAATTTAAAATTTAATTTTGAAAGACTAATTTTGTTATAACAACGTACTGACTATTGTAGTCTTCAGAGTCCCAGTCTTCTCCGTCTTTACAGTCTGGTGAGCGACCCTACAGTCATTGACTGTCTTGTTTATATTTCCGATGGTATTAATCCAGGATGTTTTATACGTTGGTATCCGTTGTGTCCTGTTGTGTGATTTAATGTTAATTTGACGTATTCTAGTTCCTCATGTTGATGGTGGTTGATGGCGTGTTCGACTGCTGACTCCAAGGTGTTGAAAAAGAGTCGACAGCGGTGACATCCGAATGGTGTCTGGTCATGATCTGCCATATCATTTCTGGAAAAAATAAATGTAAAAAATAACGTTAAGATGCATAAAATATAATCCTGGAACTAATAAATGTTTTTAAAAGATGGCCAGATGGGAAAATCGGTTGAAAACCCATCACTTCCATCTAATTCCATATACCGTTTTAATAATAATGGCATGCTATATTCCAGAGTTATAATCTGTCCGACGTGTCCTAAATTCAAGAAATATTGCAATTTTGGGAAACTTTAACACCGAGTCGGTTGGTACTCAAAACGGATTTCTCACCGCAACAGCGGTACTTCCCTTACATTTCCCAAGTGTGTTATAAGTGTCAAATAAGTGTTGCATAAGTGTAGGAAAATTTTTCCTCTAAGTGTGCACTTACAACCAAGTGTACAAGTCCAACAGTGGCAGTAAGTGTAGTGCAAGTGTTACATAAGTGTACAGTAAGTGTACGTTCCAACTATGTAAATGAGGTAAGTGTCATATAAGTGTATGATTCTAAAGTGTGGTATAAGTGTATAATAATTGCAAGTGTTTTATAAGTGTAAGTTCTGAATGGGGTTGTACGGTAAGTGTATTGTAAGTGTACAATGGTGATTGTGATGCAAGTGTATTATATAAGTGTATAGTACATGTACATGTATCAGTAAAATAAGTGTATATCATAGATGGGCATGCACATATTAAATTTAACTATCAATGATGGCAATTGATGCATTAATCAAGGGAATCACATTCACAATGATTTAGACTGATAAAATACTTTATTATATTATATTAATAATGTTTTAATATATAAACCATCTATCGATTAGGTTCCTTGGCGTCAATAAATATATTTCAAAAATCTGGTGCTGATATGCGAAGTTTGAATGAGCTGAAGTATCTTCAAGCTTGTCTCTTCTCGTTAGTCTTTACTCCACTTATGTCATGATGTCCATGTCATATTCAGTACCATGTCCCATTTAAAGCAAGCAGTGCCTGCTGAGCCTGTGGGATATTTAGTTTAACACTGAGAGTGAAAGAAATTTGCAAACGTTGGCATGACATTCCAGTTTTTTTTTTTGCCAAAAAACTAACTTGTAAGCGAGTCATTTTTTTCTTCTTCTGATGTCACATTGTCTCTGAGATGATCCAAATTCCAATGTGCTCTGTGTGCCCAGTCTACCCCTCCACCAAAATTAGTTTTGTCCGGTATCACAAGCATTTGGACAAGACGTCAAGATGATTGAAATTGAATCCGTGATCAGTCCTCTTGGCGAGTCTTGCCAACATTGGGCAACAATGAAACATGCGAGAGATCAATCACTGAATCAGCTGGACGACAGCCATCACTCTCCGATTGAGAATTATCACTTGTAAATAAATGTATGTTGTATATCTGAATTTAGCGCACGTTTCCATCGGTTATAATCTGTATGCATCCAGTGTGACTTTACTGTTGACATTTAATTTCTCAATGTCATTGGAGGATCACCGGTGGAATTGGGAACAAACTTCGCCTATTTGCGTAATTATTTGCCGAATTCAGCCTCCTACCACCTGTTCTATCTCTAGTGTGTTTAGTTCCTTTCTTCTTTTTGCCAAATTGTTGAATTGTTTTGGCTTTTCTCGCCGTCATTTTCGTAAATGAAAGCTGTTGTCAAATAAAATGCAGATGAAATTTAAATTTGATTTCTTGACCGCCGAATGACCGGAATATGGTCTGCGCATGCGCATGTAGTCACCGTCACAGTCACGTGTTAGCTTTTAGCCAATCGTATGCTCAGTTCTAGGATATCACTTGATTTTGACATCAGAGGACAATGTTTACATACAACGAAATGGGATTAAATTCCCCATACACGAACACGTGGGCATAAAGCCGCAAGCATTTACTTTGGGAGAGTTACAGTGGGTCGATAATCACACGTATATACAGTTACATTTGTTATTTTTGATACAGTTTATGTTAAATTAAAAACAGATAGCAGGTACATATAGTGATATATGCATACGTACTTCTCCGAGAATGTTAAAAACAATTTAAATCTGTTCATCATTATTTTATTGTCACGAAATTACGCTAACTATCGAAGTTTTGCCATAAAAAAACCCGATAAAAATAATTCTATTTGGGAGTATTGCACGTCAAAATTACGGGTTTAGAAACGATTTTTATTATACTTAATTCTGATCTGCGTCGTCAAACTACTATCATACAACATTTCTATATTCGTAATGGCCATTTTTTGACTGCAGGTGTGTTTGGAAACACAATCATTGAAGCTTTCATAATCATATACGCCAATTTCAATATACGTGATAGCGACCAATTTTCATTGTTTCTATGACAAACATTTTGCAGTTAATAAATTGCAGATATACATACTCATATATCTTTATTTTAGCACAAAAGATTCATAAAATTTATTACTATCGGAATATAAATAACAGAAAAACGAAATACCGGTAATTTCAAAATTGAAAAAGTTCATATTTAATATAAGACGGCAATTATATAGTACAAATGTGCGAGGCTCTGAGCAGTATTCCTGAACATATCCATATCAAAGTTTGATAAGTGTGGTATAAGTGTTGATAATTTTTTCCAAAGTTCCATAAGTGTACCTTTAAGTGTGGGGCAGTGTTCCCAAAACATTTTAAAAGTATAAGTATCATCAGTGTGTCATAAGTGTAGAGAGAACTTTTCAAAGTACCATAAGTGTAGCTGTAAGTGTGGGCAGCATGCCCAAAGATTTTCAAAGTCTCAAAAGTGTAGAGCAAGTGTACACTTATTACAACACTTACACTACACTTACGAAATAAGTGTACATCTCGAAAAAAGTGAGTGTGGTACAAGTGTACTGAATTGAAAAAACAAAAGCTACAAGTGTACTATAAGTGTATACCTGAACTACACTTACAATGAAAGTGTACACTTAGAAAATATAAGGGTTGGCACCGAGTTGTTGGTACAAATTGTTTTCAATCGACGTTTTTTCAAGAGACTGTTTCATGAGAATTATGCATCAGGTGAAACTGCTAACACTGTGATTTGTGGGGTACACATCATATAATATATTATGGCCACTTTGATCCGTTCGGCGCCAGTTGTTATTAGTAAAAAAAACGCGATTAATACTGTTATTTCCATTTTCCCTGTAGTTATCACTGAATACAATGAGATTATTCAAAGAAAGCAAACATATCAGATTATCAACACACACGAATATTGGAATGGATTTATTTTCGTAATATTAAACCGGATATAATTATAAATGAAATGCATATAAATAAATAAACTCACATTTTGTTGACACCAAAACATTTATCAGACGACCGGATATCCGTGCCAATAGGTACTCCACCGGTGATATGCGGGTGACCGGTGTGTGGATGTCAGATTGGAAATATTTACGTTTCTGGCAACAACACACGTGGCATTGCAGGTTGAGTATGTCTTGAAGAAGACAAATCATTATCAGATTTCACACAGTGAACGGATTTTAAAATAAAACAAGTTCAAACATGGGACTGTACGTATATTCCGAAAAAAATAGCCTAGGCGAAATTTATTGCAATGTGCGACAGCATTCTATGTGCTTTATAAATATAACGCAATTGCATTTTTTTTTACCAGCACATGCATGGATCGAAAACAACAACACTAGCCAGTAGACAGCAGTAGAAAGAAAAATATAACTCCACAGTGGGTTAAACTTTAAGCATGAAATTTTGCTGTTATGCCTACATTCTGCATGGTCATGCAGTTTCGAGGGGGGGGGGGGGGCGCTGGTACATCGATCATGCACACCATGTATATCTACTCGGTTCTCTACCCTTTAGTCAAGAGTATATAGATCGAGATTCGTAACATGACATATGGGGGCGTGTCCTGTTGTACATATATGAATGGAAAATTCCATACAAATTTGCAGTGCAAAAGTTATAAATACGCGAAGCAATCATAACATTTAACTGGCTGCTTTTCATACTCTACATTAATTTCGTTTTCTGTAATTATTACTAATTATAAATAGGCTGCATTTGAACATAGCCTAATTATGTTGGCAGTGTCGAATTTCACGATTGCATATTAAGGTCAAGGTAACTCGATGCGATTTATTTGTAGCAGGCCCCTATATTTTGTCATCTTTTTTCAAAAAGATGGTCTTGCTAACTTTTATTTAGTTTGATATCTCAAATGCACGTACTTTTAGCTATATTAATACCCAGTCCATCGTATTAAAATGACTTGCCAATAAATATTATGTCATATATGATGCGCATGATCGACGCATCGAAATGTGCAGGGATCTATCGATCATAACTGGGTCAAGTACAAACATACATATGAGGTTCTCAGCGCTGATTATTTTGTTCTTGTGTGATTACTAATGTTCACATTCACTGCACATTATCACTTAGATAGTCTCCAGGAAATTCGCCAAATTGTGATGTGAAGCATTAAAGAATTGACTGCGTAAAACTTGTTTTAATTTTTATTTGTGTCAGTATAGGCGACGAGGCGAACACGTGCCAGACGCGCCCTTTTCAAAAATAATGATTTAGCGCATTTCGTTATCTGCATTTTAAGAATTATTTTGTCAATTTTACACTGAGTATGGTTGATAAAAAAAATACACGGGAGAAATTATATTTATTGGCTGTAGTTTTGAGAACAAATTTATTCTTGAATGATGAATCGAAATCGTGGCAGCGTGAATTGTTTACTTGAAACTGATGGCTAAAAAATAAGCGCAAATGGGGATAATCAGCTGAACAATTTAGTTCTCAAACATTGTTTGAAGAAAGATACCTGCGATTGAAAATCAACTATTTGAAGCCAATGTGTAGTAATTATCGTAATCTTATGGCATTTATTTCACATCTTTGGTAATGTATTCGATTTTTATCAAATATATATGAATGTTTTATCTATTGCTAGTGTTGAAGGGATACTACCTTTATAAACCATTTCTTTTTATGTTTCCTTCAGAGTGTTTCCAGGAGATATGTGCTGTATGAATAATATGCAAAAATAATTCAATGGACAATTTAATAACTTGGAATCAAAACTTGAAACGTGTAGAGTTTTAATCCTTTTAAACAAGCTTCCACCTCAATAAAAATGTGCTTACGAAGGTATCTGCTGTGGACGAATCCAAAAGTAATGACAACACATTCAACCGGAAACGGAAACAAATAAACAAAACAGCATGCTCGATTCATCGATTATCAAAACAGACATATTTGTTCTTGAAATAAATGGGTAAATTATCGGAAAGTTGTCGGCAATACTTTCGGGAAGTTGTACATTACTTTCGGGAAGTTATCGGGAAATTTTCGGGAAATCAGTGTGTTATCGGAATATTTAGATGAGGTATCGGAATATTTTCGGGAAATGGCGACCGCTCTATTGGGAACTATCGGGAAATTTAGAAGATAGTTTTGAGTTATCGGTATCCTATCGGGATATTTATCGGGATCCCGATAGTTGTTTTGAGATGACACCTAATAGGAAATGTTTGATGTGGTAAATTATTATTGTGTTTTTTTTAAATGTCAATTATTTCCCAACTTTGGGTCGGAAATTTAAACTTAAATTGCTATCAGTTTGATAATTTGTAACCATTTGGGTGTTGATCAGTTTATTATAATTTCTAACAGTTGGATATGTTTGACCTAAATTTTAGACACCCCAACTCCTGTCACTACGCCCCTGACAGTCATACTGGGTGAAATACGCATTGCAAAATTTCCCCTACTTATAATTATACCCCCTTTTTAATAAAAGGGGGGTATACTGTAGGCTTGCCACGATTATTCGATTAATCGACTAACCTTCGGCAGGTGCGGTAGTCGACGGTTATTTACTTTCGTCGACTAATCGCCCGAGGGGGGGTGGGTATGGTTGTGTAACTTGTGTATGTAAGCAGTACTTTTCATCGATGTCATGCCTAGAAGTAACTGTTAACTTGTTAACTGCGTATGCAGCACAATTCCGTTGCGGCGTCCTCTGCCTTTGATGTTGCCGCCGACGTTTGACGGTCATCTTCAAATTATTATGTGTGCGACATCGAAATGTTAATTATGTTTATTGTTTAACTGTGAATATTAATTTACTATTAGTGCTACTGTGCTAGATACATTTCTGAAGCGGTTACCGGTAATATAAACTATTAATTTGTTTCATTATTTCTTGCAATTCTTTATTGAAAATGTCCAGGTTATGCAACGGCAGTAATTGTGACTGCATCCCCGTCACCCCAGGGTCCCCCACAAAAGCTCAAATATCTCCCACTGTCTACCTATGTCCTCGTTAACTTCATTGTACGTGCACGCATTTCGCCGCAATTTTACCGATTAATGTGATGCACGTGACCTGCCGAAATACGTAGTGGCGGCTTGGGAGTCGCGATCGAGATTAGCTTTACTTCGTGCAATTTTGCACAGTTACTATCACGTCGTGTATGCAGTTTGCTCTAACTTTGCCAGAAACATCGGCAATATGGGCACTTCGCTGTACTTAATAGTAAGGGCCTGTTAAAAACTACATCGGGACGAATGAGACTATGAGGGCATGAGTATTCCTTGTTGTATACAAAATAAAACAGTGTAAAACACGGAGCATCGACAGTTTATAACTCTCTTCAAAATGGATGTAAAGAAGTCATCGTAATTTCGCATTTATCAAGTGTTTACCTGTATGTAATACAGGATGCATATATTACCGATTAATCGACTAACCGTCGATTATAGCTGCTGATTAGTCGATTATGAAAACTCAAAGTCGTAGCAACCCTAGTATACTGTTTTGCACCTGTCCGTCCGTGTGTCCGTCCGTCCATCCGTACGTCCGTCCGATGTTTGTTCATGTCATAACTTGAACAATAGTGCTCGGATCTCAATGAAATTAGGTACGGATGTTCACTACTATGAGGACATTAAATAGAGGGTTCCATCGTTTTGTTCTGATTTTCCATTCTAGAGTTATTCATCTTTGTTTATCTGGAAATGTTGAATTTTTGGTCCATCTGGTGTCTGTTCATGTCGTAACTTCAACAGTTGTGCTGGGATCTCAATGAAATTTGGTATGGATGTTCACAACTATGAGGACATTAAATAGAGGGTTCCATCGTTTTGTTCGGATTTTCCATTCTAGAGTTATTCATCTTTGTTTATCTGGAAATGTTGGATTTTTGGTCCGTCTGGTGTCTGTTCATGTCATAACCTGAACAGTAGTGCTTGAATCTCAATGAAATTTGGTATGGATGTTCATTACTATGAGGGCATTAAATAGAGGTTTCCATCGTTTTGTTCGGATTTTCCATTCTAGAGTTATTCATCTTTGTTTATCTGGAAATGTTGGCTTTTTGGTCTGTCTGGTGTCTGTTCATGTCGTAACTTCAACAGTTGTGCCGGGATCTCAATGAAATTTGGTATGGATGTTTTCAACTATGAGGGCATTCAATGGAGGGTTCCATCGTTTTGTTCGGATTTTCCATTCTAGAGTTATTCATCTTTGTTTATCTGGAAATGTTGGCTTTTTGGTCCGTCTGGTGTCTGTTCATGTCGTAACTTCAACAGTTGTGCTGGGATCTCAATGAAATTTGGTATGGATGTTCACCAGATAGAGGGTTCCATTGTTCTGTTTGGCTTTTCCATTCTAGAGTTATTCAAGTTCGTTTATCTGGACATGTTGGCTGTTTGGTCCATCCGATGTCTGTTCAGGTCATAACTTGAACAGTAATGCTCGGATCTCAATGAAATTTTGTATGGATGTTCACCACTATGAGGACATTTAATGGCATATTCAACTGTTTTGTTTAGTTTTTTGTGCTATAGTTATTCATCTTTGTTTATATGAAAATGCTGATTTTTGGGTCTATCTGTCTGAGTATAGCAGTCATAAGTTATTGATATGCCCACACTAGGCGGTATGCCACTAGGGGGTATGTACCAGACGACAGTCCATCTTTTGTATATAATATAGCATGGTAAGATAGTTGACAACTGTCAACTCGAGCAGAGTTCACCAAGCCGACACAGATTAGCTGTGGCGAGGGATTGTCACACTCACTATGGCTATTACAATTGTTGAGCACGCCCGCTAAGCGCAGATGGGTAAGTAGCTTATCAACTCCTTGTCGCAAGTTGATAAGTTATATACTCTCCAACCTGGTTATTGGTAAATTACTTACCAACCTGGGAGAACAATGGTTGTAGTGTGTAAGTTATGCTACATAGGAAATGGCCTGCCATTGAAAGATATGCAAATCATTTGTTGATGAATTAATCTAAAATCAAAATATCATTTACTAGGTGGATGAACAAGATGGGTCTGGCAGCAATCAGCTATGACACAAGAAATGTTGACAAAACAGGAGGATTTATGAAACCAGAGCCTAAAGTTCAAATCAGTCATAGTAAGTGTTAGCTTGGAAGATATATCGTACTGCAGTCATTACCATCATCTTGTGTTGACTGAGTCTGTGATCTCTACTTAGGGACTGTGTCAGAATGCAATCATTAATTCTGCCAGTATTACCGCTATATTACTGACAGATGCAAGACGAATTACCGATGACGTGTTTCTGTTTTACCAGAGAAATTACCGATGGGGAGCCACATATTACTGATGGCTATTCATCAAAATACCAATGGAATTACCAATGACTCTTCATCAAATAACCGATGGAATTAACGATGAATATTCATCAACTTACTGATGACTCTTCATCAAATTACTGATGAATATTCATTAAATTACAGATGGAATTACCAATGACTCTTCATCAAATTACCGATTGAATTACAGATGACAATTCGTCAAATTAATCTTTATCAAATTACGGATGGATATGTTATAAAATTTCTGGTATCAGATTTTACCGATTGAATTATTAAGTAGCAAATTACCGACGGCAGTAATAATACCGATGAATTCCCGATGAAATGTCATCATTTAATTCTTTTATCCACAGCTCGATATTGCCTATATAGTTACCTATTATTAATAAGCTACTCATAGAACCAGGGAATAAAACCACGCAAGTGTGGCATATTACTAAAATCTAAATAAGGACAATAAGGAAAATAACAAATAAACTGTAAGTAAGCCATGCGCATGAGCAAGTTTCACAAATAATACCAATTTAACAAAAAAATTGGAAGCTTTTGACCACCTGGATCAAGGCAAAACCTCAGCCCTAAATCACTACATATGAATATAACACTCATGTAACTCTCATGTGTATTATAGAATAAGACATTTGGAGACGTAAGCGTCTATAAATAGGAATGTCATTAATAAGGTCCGATTTGAATTAATCAATAAGTTCCAGATAGCTGAGTTCATAGCTGATCTACTGAATGGCTGGGTAATAGTGCGAAGGTCATCACTTGATCTCAATTCTTGTGAATGACGAATGCTCAAATTTTTTGGAGCCAGTCCGTTTTTGCATTTGAATACCTTTAGAAGAATTTTGAATATGATCCTATATTAAACAGGCAGCCAATGGAGGTCTTTAAGAACGTCCGTGTTATGTTGATAATGTTTTGTATCTGTTGAATTGCTGTGTATTGCACTGTTGAAGTTTTTAAATCAATTTGTCAAGCAGTCCAAGATCGAGAACATTGCTATAATCTAATCTGGAATTAACAAATGAGTGGGTCAATTTCTCCATGGCAGCTCAATTTTTAGCTCACCTGAGACGAAGTCCCTGGTGGAGCTATAGTTATCACTCCTGGTCCGTCCGTCAAGAATCATCTTCTTCTCTGGAAACATAAGACCGAATGGGTTCATATTTGGTGTGGATGTTCCCAAGGTGACTCACATTCAGCTTTGTTCTAATGAGATAACCAGGTCAAATTGGTGAAGCTAGGACCATAACTCTTTCCCACCATAGTAATTCTTCAAAGTTCCATTGGGCCGAATGTGTTCATATTTGGTATAAAGGGTCCTTGGGTGACAGTGGTTCAGATTTGTTCAAATGAGGTCACTGGGGCGAATGTGGGCAGAGCCAGTGACATAACTAAAGAAAGAAAAAAAGAAGAGATGGAACCTCTTTAATTTAACAAAAAAAATATGTTTTTTCTTAAAACTTGTTATAAAATTTGAAAAATTATAACATCTGCATAGTTATGAAACTTTAACCTTTAATGAAATTACGTAAACATTCCTTTTCCAATCATGGACCAGACCCCCACTCTGCCCCCAACCAACAGCCTTTCCACCCCATATCATCTCCCAACTTCCAACAGAGGCAGATATTATATCTCTGCAGAGAGACACAGGTCATTAATTGAGATTAGCATAATAGATGTCATCTGACAGGCAGGTGTAAACAAATACTAGCACTGGTGTTTATTTTCATTATCAAATGAAAACAAACTACTGTTCCAAGCCTGCATTTAGTGTGTCTGACATTTGCAGAATGAGGTCCCCAGAGGGTGAATTTAATGATGCTACCATGTACAGCAGGCTAAAATCACCAAATACACCCTCTGGGGACCTAATTCTGCTTGCTCGCATCTTCTGGGAAGTATCTAAGTATCAAATTTACATGTTTAGTTACTTTTTCCCTTCTGTTCAGTTTCTATGTTCAGTTTCTATATCCCCTATTTTGCAGAAGATACAATGCATAATCAAAGTGCCCAATGGGTGCACATCACCAACTTCAACTGGAGAACTTCAATCTCAACTTCAAGTTGAGGCCTAATCAGAATGAGATCCCCAGAGGCCTAATCAAAATGAGGTCCCCAGAGGGTGAATTCGTTGGTGCTAGCCCACCTTGTGGAATAGCGTCTTTAAATTCACCCTTTGGGGACCTCATTCTGCAAATATCAGACACACTAAATTCAGACTTCGCTGTTCCCATATTATTTTCTTAACCACTTGCTTATCCAGGTGAAATCATATATTGATTGGATTGAATTTGTCTGTCTGTCTGTCGGTCGGGCTGTCATTCCATCCGTCAACAATTGTTTTATTCTCCAGATCAATATTAAAGACCGAATGGGTTTATATATTTTGGTGTGGATGTTCCCTGGGTGACTCACAATCAGATTTGTTCAAATAAGTTCATCAAATAGGTGCGAAGTCAGGGCTATAACTCTTTACCTCCATAGTAATTCTTAAAACAATTTCTTCATTGGTCCTATTTAGCTATTGAGGGTCCTTGGTGACCGGGGTTCAGATTTGTTCAAATGGGGTAATTTTTTAGGAAACTTTTGAGGGAAATCAATTCACTTCAACTCAATTCAAATCAATTCACTTCAACCTTTTGAAATTACTAGATGAATGGATCTCATAGATGGGGATTCACATTTGTTCAAATAGGGGCAGCGATAAGACATTTAACTCTTCCCCACCCACCCTACCCGTATCTATACTGTTTGGTACCAGTTTATTATATATAGATTCCTAATTTCTAAGCTGCCTAGGTGTGTGGCAATTTGGAGGGAGTGTAGAGTTGGGGGTGGAGTTTTGACCCCCTACTTTGATCAAATTTTCAATAGTTGAAAATCTCATGCCTGATACAACATCAGTTGTAGATTTTCACACCAAAAGTAGGTTAGAATTGTTCTTATAGTTTGATTTTATTTTCCAACCAGTATGTTTTTAAACCAACAGTCCATATGTTCCTACTTCAGGTTAAACTGTTGGACCGAAATGGCCACAAATTTTAACTTTATGTGGGGTGTTAGGGACCTTGTCAAATTACAAGCGGAAATTTCTGCTAAATATTCCGCTCTCCGGTAAGGTAAGTAGCGTAAAACATGTTGTAATTTTTGTTATGTTCATCAGAGTTATAGCAAAGTTTCTGGTGGAGTTTCCGGCGGAGTTTTTGTTACGTTATAGAGGAGTTTCCGTTACGTTATAGCGGAGTTTTTGTTACTTTCATCGGAATTATTGCTGAGTTTCCATCGAAGTCTGCTGGATTTGAATGCGCTCACATCTGATTGTTCCATCGAAAACTCTGTTTACTAGGAATCACACCTCATTTTTAGCTCACTATAGACATCACTCCTCGTCCGTCCATCGGTCCGTCCATCGAGCCATCCATCCGTCCGTCCATCCATCCATCCATCTGTGCATTCATCCATCCGTCCGTCAAAAATTCTTTGAATATCTTCTTCCATAGGACCGAATGGGTTCATATTAGGTGTGGATGTTCCCTAGGTGACTCACATTCAGATTTGTTCAAATGAGGTCACTGGGTCAAATAGTTGCAGAGCCAGGGCAATAACTCTTTCCCTCCATAGTAATTCTTAAAACAACTTCTTCTCAAGTGCCATCAGGCTGAATCTGTTCATATTTGGTATGAAGGGTCCTTGGGAGACTCTGGTCAGATTTGTTCAAATGAGGTCACTGTGTCAAATGTTGGTGATCCAGGGACATAACTCAAAACAAACAAAAATTTAGATTGAACTCATTGCTCAATTAAAAAAAAAAATTCAGATTGAACAATTAAAAAAAAAATATTAAAAAAAAAATATATATTTGTTTTTTTTTAATTAGACTGATTAATTTAGACTCCTTCCTCCTTTTTTTTTTAAAGAGTCATTAGGGGTCATCTCAAAACTGCTATCGGGATCCCGATAAATATCCCGATAGGATCCTGATAACTCATACTATCTTCTAAATTTCCCGATAGATCCCGATAGAGCGGTCGCAATTTCCCAAAAATATCCCGATACCGCATCCAAATATTCCGATGACACACTGATTTCCAGAAAAGTTCCTGATAACTTTCCGAAAGTAATGTACGTAGCATATTGCCGATAACTTTTCGATAATTTACCCATTTATTTCAAGAACAATTATGTCTGTTTTGATAATCGACGAATCGAGCATGTTGTTTTGTTTATATATTTGTTTCTGTTTCCAGTTCAATGTGTTGTCGATACTTTTGGATTCGCCCACAGCTTCCTTCGTAAGCACATTTTTATTGGGGTGGAAGCTTGTCTAAAAGAATTAAAACTCGACACGTTTCAAGTTTTGATTCGAAGTTATTAAACTGTCCATTGAATTATTTTTGCATATTATTCATACAGCACATATCTCCGAGAAGCGCTCTGAAGGAAACATAAAAAGGAATAGTATTATAAAGGTAGTATCCCTCGACACTAGCAATAGACTGGTCCCAAAGTGAACGTGAGAAAAAAATTCAAATATATATTTGATAAAAATCAAATAAATTACCAACATGTGAAATAAATGCCATAAGATTACGAAAATTACTACACATTGGCTTCAAATAGTTGATTTTCAATAGCAAGTAGCTTTCTTTAAACAATATTTGAGAACTATATTGTTTGGCTGATTTGCCCCCACCTGATTTTCGCTTATTTTTTTGAATGACTGGGGTTCAGATTTGTTCAAATGGGGTCACTGGGTCAAATAGGGGTGGAGCCAGGGCCATAATTCCAAAAAAAATAATAAAAAATTCAGGAACTCCTTGATCAATTTAACATACAAAAAACAAATATCACCCTCCCCCACATGACCCAGAACCCCACCCTTCCCCCAACCAACAGCATTCCACCCTATCTCATCTCCTAACTCACAGGATCTCTCCCACCAGCAGATTAGGTCAATTGTATTAGCTACAGACAGAGAGAGAGAGTTAATATAAATACACACACAGTCATCAATTGATATGTTTATCAGGCGGACAGGTGTGAACTAATGCTTAGCTAGCACTCATGCCAGTGTTTGGTATTAAAATAAAATCAAAACAAATTATTGTTCTCTAACCTGAATTTAGTGTGTCTGGCATTTGCAGAATGAGGTCCCCAGAGGGTGAATTTAGTTATGCTACCCTGCACAGCAGTCTAGCATCACCAAATACACTAGCCAGGGTCCTCATTCTGCTTAGGCCTCATCTTCTGTGAAGTATATAGACACTTAAATTGACATTTTTACTTACTTTTTCCCTTCTGTTTAGTTTCTATATCCCCTAATTTGTGAATATAAAATGCATAATTGAGGTGCCCAATGGGTGCACATCACCAACTTTAACTGGAGAACTTCAATCTAATGCTATGTCTCCCATAGCAGTTGAGGCCTACACAGAATGAGGTCCCTGGAGGGTGAATTTTGTGATGCTAGCCCGCATTGCAGAATTGTGTCATTAAATTCACCCTTTGCATCTTCTGGGAAGTATATAGACACTTAAATTGACATTTTTACTTACTTTTTCCCTTCTGTTTAGTTTCTATATCCCCTAATTTGTGAATATAAAATCCATAATTGAGGTGCCCAATGGGTGCACATCACCAACTTTAACTGGAGAACTTCAATCTAATGATATGTCTCCCATAGCAGTTGAGGCCTACACAGAATGAGGTCCCCAGAGGGTGAATTTGGTGATGCTAGCCCGCATTGCAGGATTGTGTCATTAAATTCACCCTTTGGGGACCTCATTCTGCAAATGTCAGACACTATGTTCAGGCTTGTCTGTTCGAATATTATGTTCTTAACCACCAGTATCCAGTTGAACTCATTATACCCTAATTTTGCAAAGAAAACTTGGGGGGTATATTGGATTGAATTTGTCAGTCTCTATGTCAGACTGTTCTCCCATCCATCCATCTGTCATTATGTCTTTATCCGTCCATCAATTGTTTTCTTCTCCAGATACATATTAACCCTTTAGCGTTCAGAACACCCCAGAGCGCCCCGCCGTGTAGCGTCCAGAACACCCTAGAGAGCCCTGCCGCGTAGCGTCCAGAGAGCCCCAGAGAGCCCGGAGTTTTGCGTTTTTTTCAGTCATAGTTTACAACAAAACTATTGTATTATAACACAACAAATTGCTTTCATTGTTAATGTAAATAATAAAATATATGTTACATTATTAATTGTTACGTTTTTGTGGGGTTTTGTGGCAGATTTTGTACAATTTAATCGATAGTTGTCAATAAAATCGCAATAAAACGAATGGAATGCGGCGGTGCTATTTTTTTTAAGTCGACTAGAGAAATCTGCGTACTCGGGCAACTGTGTACGGTCGTCTAACTGACATTTATTTATTTTCGAACTTTATTTTTATTTCCAATAAAATATTTACTTGACTTGTTTATGTTTTTATATCATATGCATCCAAATATAAAACAATCACTACCATTAATTTGACTATCGAAGCTATGGTAAGAGCAAGACGACATGCTGATGTTAGTTTTTGTTACTAAGGACGCTGTATTTGTTCTTACTGCTGTGTTAGTGTGTAGGCCTATTCCCAAATAAAACTGTTTCCAATTATTTTTTTATTTCTCCTAATTCTTCACATGATCATATTGACAATATTATATTTTTTATAGAGTGTATAAAATGTATTGAATAGCAATGCGAGGAACTAATTAGAAGCTTCCAGAAGCGTTTACCAATTTCTGAACACATGCCTTCCATCCAAGCTGGGCGCGAATTTCAATCTTATAATTATCAATAATTTTTCAAGAGATATTTATCATTTAATCGAACAAAATTGCACTATTAGTATGTCCTTTGTTACAAGTTGAACATAGGCCAAACAATATATCGATTACCGGTAGTTTAACTGTGTACACACCTTGTGTTTTGGCACTAACTGTGATATTCATTGCATCATCATTACATCAAGGTCAAGGTAACGCCTGTGTCTCAATGTGATTTATTTTTAGAATATTTCGTCATCCTTATTCAATACGTCTTGCTAACTATTATTTAGTTTGGCATCTCATATATTCACGAAGAGAAAAGCACTGTTATCGACCTTAATGGCCATTCAATCTTTTTCAAATGACAATATGTGATGGACATGATCTACGCATGCAAATGTGCCAAGATATATCGTAATAAACTGGGTCAAGTTCGAAGTACGTACGCATTACGTTCGTGAGGTACACAGAAGGAGTTGTTGTCAGCGCTGAATATATAGTTCTTGCGATATATATTTCTATTCCGACATATTAAACATTATATTGTTACTGAATAGCATTTCAACTTCTAACCTATGATTTAAAAAATTGAAATTTTAGTCTATTAATGCTGTTTTTATGTCTTTTTTTATACATGACACACGGAGTAATTGTCGAAGTATTTACATCGACGTTATACATCTTATTTCTGTATCCTCACGATCATGGCTTGTGTTTTGTTTACATTGGTTACTATTTGTGATCACGTGTCAACAACAGTTAATCAGATTTTTACAATACTGGAATCAATTTCACAATGCATTTCCACATTTTATTGAATTTCGTTGGTACATTATTAAATCCAAATAAATAGAAGTTGGTTAACACTTTGCTAGTGATTCTGGAAAAGTGAAGGTAATTCTGGAAATCGAGGTTACAACGTCAAACTTCATACAAAATCTTCGCGGTGTTTTTGTTGATAAAATATTGGGGATAATTTTATTAAAACGATGTCAAAGTATGGTACGCATTCATATGGACATGAACTAGAGTGATTGGTGCACATGTAGATGTGAAAATTTAAAGGAATGCACGCGTAAAACGATCTCATTATTTTATTAGTAAGTGATTGCTAACAGTAAAGAAAGTACGGCAACTGTGTTGCCTTGCCGTCTTACGTAATACACAACTCAATGACGACGTTTTCTGTTTTGCAAATTTATATATGCAATATATAATGGGGGATAATTTTGTTTAACGATGTCAAATTATGGTACGGATTCATGTGGACATGAACTAGAGTGATTGGTGCACATATAGATGTGAAAATTTAAAGGAATGCACTGCAAAACGATCTCATTTTTTTATTTGAAAGTGATTGCTAACAGTAAAGAAATTATGGCGACTGTGTTAATGTCTCACGCAGTACCGTACACAACCAGATCTCCGGCGTTTTTTGTTTTGCAATATTTCTGTTGATAATTGAACACAATAATACGATAAATTTTCGGAAATTACCAGCTGAAATGACAGCAATAAAATTCAGAATCTGATACATTTCAATGCTAAATTGATTTTAATTCTATGCAACGAATCGGGGTCAAGAAAAATCCGGAAAGATACCTACCATTAGTACCAACTCCATAGTGTCTCCTTGTTCTCCATCGCCAGATGGAATATATGATCAAACAAATCATCTTACCTGCTCTTCCCATACTAAGGATGTAGTATGAATTAAATACAAATAAATTGCACATTGCCAATGGGGGGGGGGACTTGACTTTCATAAATATGAAAATCAATTGTTACCAATTAATTAAAATAAAAAAAACCATCCTTGCAGATAAACAAGAGCCACCATAAGATTTAATAATACATTTTTTTTCCTATAACTTTGACGTTACCAGAAAGTTATATTGGCTGGGGTGACGACGTTCTCTCCTATCAGTATTGGTGTGGGTAATGACGTTAGACATATTACTGTTGGGTAAAGGGTTAAAGACCAAATGGGTTTATATATTTAGGTGTGGATGTCCCCCAGGTGACTCACATTCAGATTTGTTCAAATGAGTTCATCAGGCCAAATAGGTGAGAAGTCAGGGCCATAACTCTTTCCTTCCATAGTAATTCTTAAAACAATTTCTTCTCAAGAACCATCTGGACTATTTAGCTTATGTTTGGTATGGAGGGTCCTTCGGTGACTGGGGTTTAGATTTTTTCAGATTTGGGGCATTTTAGGAAAATCAGTTCAGTTCAACTCTTAAAATCTAATGTGTGAAATTACCAAATGAATGGATCTCATAGATGGGGATTCACGTTTGTTCAAATAGGGGCGGAGATAAGAGATTTAATTATCAACCAGCCACCCTACCTGTGCTCCGGCGGAGCTATAGTCATCACTCCTCGGCCATCCATCGTCTGTCCGTCCATCCGTCCGACAACAATTATTTGAACATCTTCTCCTCTGGAACCATAAGACCAAATGGATTCATATTTGGTGTGGATGTTCCCTAGGTGATTCTCATTCATATTTGTTCAAATGCGGTCACTGGGTCAAATAGTTGCGAAGCCAGGGCCATAACTCTTTCCCACCATAGTAATTCTTTTAAACTTCTTCAGAACAATAAGACCGAATGGTTTCATATTTGGTGTGGATGTTCCCTAGGTGACTCACATTCAGATTTGTTCAAATGAGTTCACTTGAAATAGTTGCGAAGCCAGGGCCATAAATCTTTCCCTCCATAGTATTCTTAAAGTGACTTCTTCTCAAATACCATCGGGCTATATGGGATCATATTTGGTATGAAGGATCCTTGGGTGACTGGGGTTCAGATTTGTTAAAATCAGGTCACTGGGTCAAATGTGGGCGGGGCCAGGGACATAACTCCAATTTTTTTTTTTTTTAGATTTAACTTTTAAAGTGATTATGAAAAGTTCTGACTGTTGTGGTCTCCAGAGTCCCAGTCTTATCAGTCTTTGCAGTCTGGTGAGCGACCCCATTTTTATGTTTACCCATACCATAGTATGGTAAACATAGTGTCGTTGCCCGGATTGACCACTCGTCGTTAGTCCGTCCGTCCGTCTGTCTGTCTGTCTGTCTGTCTGTCTGTAGACACTTTACGCATGGTGCGATAACTGAAATATTTACTATCTGATCGGAACCAAATTTTGTATATGAATTTCTCAGCACCAAATACAGATCGAGTTCGAATATGGGTTTGATCCGAGTTTTTTTTTACGGAGTTATGGCCCTTTTTCAACTTAGAATTTATGCATGCTGCCATAACTCAAAAAGAAATTATCTGACCATAACCAAATTTGGTATGTGAGTTGCTCAACCCAAAATACATATCGAGTTCGAATATGGGTTTGATTCGATGTTTTTTAATGGAGTTATGGCCCTTTGACATAGAATTCATGAATGCTTCGATAAATCAACAATTTTTCAACTGATAGGAACCAAATTTTGTATGTGAGTTTCTCAACTCAAATTACAGATCGAGTTCGAATATGGGTTTGATCCGGTACTTTTTACTGGAGTTATGGCCCTTTGATTATTTTATTCATCGCTAAAATATATCAAAGATACACAGGTGGCACTGTCTAGATAGTATCTAATAAATCAGGTTCAGGATGCTATGAAGTTGTCTCTCTTTTGTGTCTTCTCACACAGAGATATTATCCAGTTACAATACCATGAAGTTGCCTCTCTCTTGTGTCTTCTCACACAGAGTTAGTATCCAGTTACAATACCATGAAGTTGGTTATCTTGTATTGAGTTAATTAACTGCTAGGAGATGTGTTGGCTGTATCAGATATACTTTATACTCTATAAGTATCTCTGGCCATATCATAGGTGGAATGTTTATACTATTATATTTTATATGCATGGTTATTTAAATTTCATCTTAAAGGCATAATCTGGTTTCATTGTTTAATAGCATTACCATTGGAATTTTGTTGGATTCATGGGAAGACAACTTTGGTTTTCAAAGTTTTAAAAACTTGAGTGCTCTGTATCAGTCTATGGGAACAAAATAATTGTTCATAACACTTTTAGTACTGTAGGTCTAGTTTGTTTTATCTATATATTATTGGAAAGCTTTTTCGACATTGATTTCAATTGATTACATATGTGAATTGAAAAATTAAAGGGGCACACCAGGTTTGATGTATTTTTCCTGTACTCTGCATGAGATAAAACTTTTTATGTGTACCTATACCATAGTATGGTACACATAGCGTCAATGTCCGGATTGACCACTCGTCTGTCCGTCCATCTATATCTGTCTGTCTGTCAGACACTTTAGGTATAATGCGATAACTCTAACATTTTCTATTTGATCGGAACCAAATTTTGTATATAGGGGTTTCTCATCCCAAAATACAGTTCGAGTTTGAATATGGGTTTGATCCAATTTATTTTAAAGGAGTTATGACCCTTCTTTTTTTTTTTATTTGAAATTTGGATTTTTCATATTTTTTTAGATTGAATTTCCTCGCTCAATTTAACATAAACAAATATTAAAAAACTTTTATAATAATAAAAAAATTATTTAATTAAAACAAAAAAATTGTCATTGACACTAATTTGTTTTAGTTGTATTCCATTAATAAGGTGTGATGTCCTGTATTGAAAATGTGAAGATTTTATTGCAATAGTTGCATGTAATATAATGATATCAATAAATTGACATGTGAACATCCAATATCCAGAGTATGAGAATACCTTTAACTCTTTCGTTGCCGAGCTAATTTTACACCTAAATTGTCGGAGAATTTATGAGAAAACTGATTTTATTGTGGAAAAGTATGATACAATAATAGTCTTCTTCTTATGAAATAATGTTTCAAATATCAAGGACATGTATGTAGGTGATTAGCCAAAGAATTGCAGGTGAATATTTTGCCGAAGAATATTCACGACAATTAAGGGGCATAACTCCTTGTCACCCAAGGGAAATAACTCCAAATAAGGATATTTTTGCAATAATCCTATTGAAAAATGGCCCAGAACCTGCTATATTCAATATTGGTTTTCTGAGACAGTATTCCAACGATGATGATCTGATAAAGCTTTCTACTGTCTTTCTCATTTAAAAACTTGTAAGAATAAATTAGGGTCTAGTTCTGGTATAGCTGGACCATATGTGAGGAGCTACACAATGCAGGAGCCGATTTAGACTTTAGTTGCACAGTTTATTACGAAAATAGCTAGGTTTTTTAATTGAGGAAAATGGCAATTTTGACTGTCAAAAAACAAAACAAAAATTGTGATATATAATTAAATCTCTAACTACAAGCTTATCATCATTGTTCTATAAATAAAATAACAAAAATGACACATATGCATGTGGTCTAAACTGTCACTGAGGCACGCTGGGGCCTGTGGGAGTTTATAATCACGCCGTTTGTTTTAGTGAATTGCGTTTTTACCTTGAAAAATAGGTGATTCATTCAGCAAAAACGGCAATTTTGACTATTAAAAATACTAATAAAACAATCTAAAGTACACATAATCTTTATTGTAATGTCAGGTTGTCATACTATCATGTTTAAATTAGTTAATGCATTGGTAAAATGCAGATCTTTGATATAAATAATTGTCTAAAAAAAAAAATTCTGAAATTGTCGGCCATTTTGGATTTCCGACTGCGGATCTTACATTTTTTTTACAAACTTATTTCATTATTTTAATTTTCAAACGTCTTAAAAAGGATTAAAAATCAGATATATACTGCAGAATTTAATTAGAAACAATTAAAACAATAATTTTATGAAACTTGAAAAACTTTTTTATTATTGTCATACAGTTGTGATCAAAATAATTACGGTTACAATTGCTTGCTTGGTGTGGATTTCCCTCCTTTAAGTGAGGAGCACCCCATTATATTGGGTATATAAAATAATGGAAGTAAAAATAAGTCAAATAAAACCAGGTAAAACTACAGTAATGATAAAATAGTTAGTAAAATTGTGGTACTAGTGAGTTAAAAGATTTGTGTGTGCGTAAGTTGCACTTAAAAACTTTTAAGTTGAGCTTTCATATGTACATATGTACATGTATATTTTTGTTTTGTTTTTAAGATTGGTATAGTTAAAATTGTCGTTTTGACAAGAATATTTACAGGTAGTTGTTTTGCCTGTACAGCTCGGCTAGTTTGTCATTTTATATGGGCTTGTCTGCTTCTGTTTTCAAAGTGTTTACTCTATGCACATGGATTGAGTATAAGAAATTTCTTGCCAGTTTTTCAGTTTGTTCTTTTTCTATATCGGTAAGGTTCCAGGTTTCTAGTTTTGTGCAGTCTAAGGTTAATTGAGTTAAGAGTTCTGGTTGATCAATAATGTATTTGTCAGTGGTAGTTTTTGAGAGACATAATTTGAGTTTTTGTATGTAACGATGTCGTTGGTTATACTAGTGTTCGTACATTGTGAAATGAAGTGTATTCTGTCCTCATCAGCTAGTTTGCATAGTGGACATATGGCAGAGGTCAAGTTTTGTCTGAATCTTTTTCTATTTATTTGTAGTAAATAAGTGTCTGTCATCAACCATGTTTTTATAATAGCCTTTTTTGTGGCAGCGGGTGAGTATTTTGATGAATCCCATACAAGATGACATTTGCTGCTGGAATTTTTTTGCAGTTTGATCATTGCTAATGTTGTTTTACTGGAGAACTCTCTGTCATTAATATCATGCCAATATTGGTATATAGCTTTTTTACATATTGTTTTCCATTTGTTGGCATCTTCCTTACTGTGGATGGTGTTTATGATATGCAGTGGGTCAGGAAGGGTATATTTGGAAAGTATGTCTCTGACATGTATAAACCAGCTATGGCTGTTGTCATTTTTCATGATAAGTTGTCTTATTGCAAGATCTCGCTCTGCAGAGTTGTGTGTTTTGGCTATATTAATATAGAATGTTGTAATTTTGAGATCTATAGTGCCTTGGATGGGAATAGCTCCAATAAGTGCATTTGTAGCAGCATTTGCTGTGCGTGTTGATAAACTCTGCAATTGTCTCATGGTTTTTCGTTGGAAACGTTCGAGTTCATCTATGTCTTTTTTTTTCATATGTAGTATTTCTATACCATGCAGCATTCTAGGAATGACAAAAGTGTTCCACATTTGGTATGCTATTACTGGTGATATACCGTTTGTTCCATGTAGCCCTGTGCCCATCAAGGAGTATAGGGTTCGTCTGCCCATTGTTATTTGTTTTGGGATATCTGGGGTATTTGTTGGATTACGCTCTACACCTAGGTGTTTGGTGGAGCCTACGATATTAACAGGAGTTCCACCTAGGACAGTTTTTATTTCACCATTCATTTTTTGTGTAGATGTTTTCATTTGGACAATTTCGCATTTAGTTGCGTTCATTGCGAATCGATCTTTACATGAGTTGTTGTATACAATACTTGTGAGAGTTTGTAAATCGGATGTTGTTTTTGCTAAGATGGCTACATCATCTGCACAGGTGGGGGCTGTTATATCAATTGTGCCAATTTTAAACCCAGCTGCATTATTACTTAGCTGATTTAGCATGTCGTTGTTAAATCTTTTATAGAGCATTGCTGATAATTTAGCCCCTTGTCTTATTCCTTGGTGAAGCAGTATATCTGAGGAGTATGATCCACCCCATTTTACCTTTGTATTCGCCTCATGATGTAGTGAATTTACAAGTAGCCATAGGTCGCTGTGGATCCCATCAATGAAAAGTTTTCTCAGTAGGCTTTTATGCCATACCACGTCAAATGCTTTTTCAGCATCCAGGGTTTCTAATATTAATGTCTCATTTAAGTCTTTGCTTTCATTGTATGCTTCAGTTATCATAAGCCCAGCAACTAAAGGTGATGTGCCTTGAGTGAAGCCACGTTGCATTTTATTTTGTGATGGTAATAGTATGTTGTCTAGTTTGTCTTGCAGGGTTGCTTCTAGGATTTTGCATATTATGGAGCTGATAGTTATGCCCCTGTAATTCCCTGGTTTTGTTGGGTCTTTGTCTTTTTTTGGTACAGGTGTTAATATGCCGATTTTTATTTCTTTTGGATAATATCGGCCCTGGCAATTTACCGACCGGATATTTGGGCCGATAATATCGGCCCCTGGCAATCAAAGAGTTAATAGATGTCATTCCAAGCAAAATCTGTTATTAATTGAGTGATGACATATGTTACATAGCTCTAGGGGGGTGGTTGTATGAAGGTAAAGATGAACAACCTGCTGGCTGGATAATTGTTTATCCTATCTGTCAAATTTATTAATGGCTAAACAATTGGATCTCACAGTGAGAGGTCCTTGTGTGAATAGGGACAGAGTTATGAGATTTAAAACGACTCCTCCCCCACCCCAATTACTTTAACCCCTTCTTAAGACAAATTATTTGACCTTTTGATTTTAAGTTAGGTACTGATATATGTATTACTGTGATCATATCTTTGACCAATTATCAGTTATAGCTAATCGCTATCGCCAAGGTATGGGTTAAACATCTGCCGATCGTGATCGGCCTCTCGTTTTATAATATGATGCAAAATATATGGAGAAAGGTGACAATTATCGTCAAAAATAAGCATTCCGTACGCATCACTATCCCATTTTCTAGAAATTATTTTGTTGGTATGATTGATGCGTCTTATGGTTAAAGTGAATACATCTGAGCAGAATTGATTGCCCCTCAAAACAAAGTACAGGCATCAAGTGTGGTCTGACCTATAGTCATTTTTATCATCTACGTAAGTTTGATGTCGTGTGAGAGCGCGATGCTAACTGGCGATGCATACATAAACATGAATTATACCCGTTTATTTCAAGGTGAATGGGGCCTTCCATCACGTTTTAACTTCCACACACTCCTGCATCCATCACAGTATTTTAACTGAAAGTCCTTTTTATGGCCATGATTCAAGATTATTTCCGATGCCATGCTGTGTGATATAATTTTATTGGGTGGTGGCATGCACTTAACTGTACATTAAATGTCGGAGCCATGCACAAAATCGCACACCATGACTCAGATGCGAGACTTGGAAACTGTTACATATCTATTTAAAAATATAATTATGGTGTTAGAATTTGTTACAAAGAAATGTATTTCATGTTATTTGTCAATGAAATTTTCACTTCATGATCATTGAAGATACTCGTCGCCGATCGACAACGCGGCAGTTGTCTTTGATCCTACCGGCTATTTTCTGTGTGTGTTGTCATGCGTATGTTAGTGCTATCTGTCTATAGTTATGACAGTTTTCCAAGCGAATATGTGTGAAAGTAGAGGGCTTTTGTCGCCTACGGCTACAAGATTGGCTTGGAAAACCATTTAGTTTTGTTCTTTAATATATTCTAGAAGCTCGTGGCGTAGCAGTTTCGTCAACATCTATATCCTTCTTTCATAGAACCTAACCTCGGTTCTGTAATGATGTACTTCTCCATACACCATATACAATAATCTGCTTCTCTACTGTTGGAATGTCAACCCAAATGGCTGTATTTGACAGTTGTTCTATATTCCGCCTTCAGTATTTGTTTATTTCTCACTTTTGCAGGCCATTATGGCCTCATTTTTCCAAGCCAATCTGGGTTAAAGTAGAGGGCTTTTGTCGCCTACGGCTACGGGATTGTCTTGGGAAACCAATCGTATTTCGTGTGTCATAAGTGAGCCATTTGTCCCAAAAGACAGACAGATAGATAATTTTGCTTTATATTCAGTACAAGTTGCAAAATAAAAATCTGATGCGCAATTAAAATCATTATCTTTTTCCGCGACAAGAGTAACATCCGACTGCTCCAAACAAAGGACTAATATTATCTGTATGATATAAAAAATAATTTATCGGGATTATTTTAATGTAATTTATAACATTTGTGGACCTTTTCCCTTTCAAAAATCTTGATATTTAGGTACTCAGGAATCTTCTAGATTTGTGCGCATGATAAACAGAAAAATAACCATGGTTAAATAATCACATAAGCTTAATAGTGTGCAGCATTCAACCATAGTATGCATTACATGTTTTTTCATATTTAGTTGATGATTTATGTACTACATTATTATGTTTGACTGTTATAATTTATTGATAACATATTGCTCATTAAATAATGTAATAAACCGAATGTGTTCTTTTTATCGGCCCTTGATTTCATAGCCACTTGATTGTCAGTCTGAGGTATAAGGGCAATATAGCCTTTGGCATATACATTCTGCGTTTCACATATGCCATCAACGTCATTTTTCGGTCAGTAGACGAATAACATATACTGCATAATTCCCTGTCATCTTGCCGCCAATCAACCAGAATCATGTTTTCAAAATATGCAAATGACGTGTTATTTCGACATATAATATAGTTCTGTCGTATAGGGTATATTACTATGACGCAAGTCACTAATTCGACTGTATACAGGTGGCGATGTCATTGACAGTACACTACCGATACACAGACCAGATTAATCAACAGAGTAGTGTACTAGTATAGCTGTAGGGTGGATACACACATGCATGTAATGTCTGTATGTAAAAATCCATGTATTTTACATGGTCACACCAATCATTGATTAGCATTAATCGCCTGCGTGCGATCGTTCCATTTCAACATGCGAGACCAGTGAGTAGTTATAAGCCAAAATCAAACTATTGCGATCAAGAGATTTCAGGCCAGTCATAAACATGTCTGCTTTCATGGGTGCCGAAATGAATAAATCCTGTCTGATATCTGCTGCTGTTTTTTACGAGTTTTAGTTCATTTCGAAAAGTGGATTTGAGTTCGACGATTTTATACTTGATTTGTTTCTCCTCATTTCTTGGAAACAGGGTCATCCAAAATAAAAATAAAATGTGCAGACTTTTGAAGCTCTTTTATGACGATTGTGATACATGAGGGTTTAATGTCCCACACACTGATTCCCAATTTGATCTCGTCCAGCAAAACCCGAACGGCGCTCTGGCTCCACATTTTGGAAGTGCTATATTAATACACATGGCAATCAACTAACTCATACATGGTGAATTCCATGTTAAGTGATTTAGCCTAATCGGACAACGCCGAGTCGTAAGGATAAGGATATTTGTTTCTCGACTATGCATGGCCTGAGCTCATATTTAACAATCCGATATGGTGCTCTCATGCCTTGAATAACAGGCATTGGAAAATTAAGACAGACAATACCAGTTTGTTGAGATTGCTCGGATAATTTGAGGGCGAGCTCATGTGATAACATTCAATTGGGATTTCAATGCATATATCCATTACAGAGCCAAAAACATTAATGCAGGTACAGCGTTGAAAGAAAAGAGTCACCCCCCCCCCCCCCATTTTTAACCCAGAATGCACAGAACAGTATATGTTTCTCAGGCCAAAGGATGAACAAGTTCCTAACTGTCACAATTTTAGCCTGTACAGGCTTGAATTATCACATTTTGGACTATAATCCATGATTGGGGGAGGGGGCTAGTTCTCGAAAGTTTCGAATAACTAAGGGATTTATTTGAATGTATCGGCCGGGATTATCTGGGCAAGAATGTACAACATAATGTTTTACTTAAATAGATAAACATTTACAGCGCCAACAATAACAAACTACCGGTGTAAATGTGTATGTTGGGGCGGGAAGGCTGGGTGATGACACAAAAAATGCACAGAGTTCGTATGCAACAACTTATTTTCTCAAAAATTTCAACATGTCAAAAATATACGGAGCATGACTTTTATTAACAATACTTTTATGAATATGAAATTCGCTTTCTTGAATCTATTAAATACTATAGGAAAGCGTAGGTAATTAATTATAAGTATAACGACACATCAAAATATTTAAAATTGACACAAGATGATCGATGTAATCGACAAAAAGGTACTGTTCCCGGGAAATAATTCCCGGACTAATTAACATACTGTATAATTCCCCGCCATCTTGCCACCAATCGACTAGAATAATGTTTTCAAAATATGTAAATGACATACATATAGTTCTGTCGTAGGGCATATTACAATGATGCAAGTCACTAATTCGACTGTAAACAGGCGCCGATGTCATTGACAGTACACTACCGATATACAGACGGGATTAATCAGCAGTCTATTGTATACTAGTATAGTTATACCAGTACACCAGACTGTCGTTGAGTAATCTGGCGTGTGTATCGGTAGTGTACCGTCGACAGTGTACTTGGAATATACATATTTATCGTTCTCTGTATATTAGCGCTGCATAGATCTCAATAATGGCAACCATTTTGTTTTTATTTTCGTATTAAAATGACATAAATAGCATTACTGAAAAACACATTTAATTGAGTTCAACGATTGTATCTCACCCACCATTAATTTATATGAACATATACCCAACGCATCTCTGGGGAAACATGTTCCATCAGAAATCTTGTCCCCAATCGGTCACTATATATACCCAATGCCGGTCCCCTCTCCGTTAACATACAACACATAAAAGCAGCGGTCCTTTTTTATGTTTACCCATACCGTAGTATGGTAAACATAGTGTCGTTGCCCGGATTGACCACTCGTCGTTCGTCCGTCTGTCTGTCTGTCTGTCTGTCCGTCTGTCTGTCTGTCTGTCCGTAGACACTTTACGAGTAATGCGATAACTCAAACATTTTCTATCCAATCGAAACCAAATTTTGTATATGGGTTTCTCAGCCCAAAATACAGATCGAGTTCGAATTTGGGTTTGATCCGAGATTTTGTTACAGAGTTATGGCCCTTTTTCAACTTAGAATTCACGCATTCTGCCATAACTCAAACATTTTTTATCTGATTGGAACCAAATTTGGTATGTGAGTTTCACAGCCAAAAATACAGATCGAGTTCGAATATGGGTTTGATCCGATTTATTTTAAAGGAGTTATGACCCTTTTTTCGAAAATAAAATAAATTAAAAAAAAATCCGATGCTCTAACCGAAATATTTTTTTGTCCGATTGTGTTCATATTTGATATGTAGGTTTATGATGACACACCCCTCACCTGTATAGTTTTTGGTATTGATTGGTTGATCAGTTTAGAAAATAATTAACCCTTTACATACATTCTATCCAATGCAATAAGTTGAACATATTTCTTCTGATCTGCCTCATATTTCTTACCTAGGTTTTTCTTAGCACGTTCTTCATCTGTATGGTTTTTGGTATTGTTTAATTAACCCTTTTCACTCTTATGTTTACTTAGAATTCACCCAAGCTGCTATGACTCAAAACATTTTTCATCTGATCAACACAAAATTTGGTATATGAATTTATCACCCCTAAATACAGATCGAGTTCGAATATGGGTTTGATCCGATATATTTTAACAGAGTTATGACCCTTTATAATTCAAGTAATTACTGCTGGGAATTTGAAGAGAACATATATCCCACAGCAATGTGTGTTATTGAAATGAGTTAATTATCACTATGACATTAGATACTACATGCTATAAAGCATGATAGTGGTACCACTGGCTGGCTGGACTTGTTATCATAATTATGTCAAACTGTGATTGATTACTCACTCTCTGGTGGAGTTCTGCTTTCTGTGCAATATGAAGTTAACCCCTTTGTTGAAACAGGTTTATTACATTAGCTATATGCACACACTATATGACACCTATTCTAAAATAATAAATTGGAATAGTCCATTGTTACTTTGTAGTGTTGTTTTACAGACATTGTTCTTTACAAACACTGTTGTCTTATCTTAGACAAAAATTTATCCACACATTCCTTAGTTCCATAACATGATGTCATTGAAAATGATTAACCCTCTTCACACATCATATGGTTTTGATGCTTTTCATTTAATCATTCTCCTATGTTATGTCCAGGTTGATGGTGATCCACTTTTGATTTGCATGGATTTGGGATTAAAATTAAACCATTCCATAGACACATATTATGCGATAGACAGATATAATATTATCCCTTTCACTTTGAGCCAGGTTCAGTAAGGGTTTCAATACATCACCAATTGAATATTCATCATTAGAGGAAATGTCTTATTTTGAAATTCCCTCAATTGCATTTGGGCTCCAGGATAATATTAATGGTGCTGGTATTCTTGAGACTGACTTATTGTATGGGGTTCTAAATCCAATGACATGCTTTTCATAGACTATTTTGTGTTTATCAGTTCATTAGTTTGGGTAAGATTAACCCCATTCTATCCGATTTGATAACTCAAATATTTCCATTGATTATGTTTATAGTTCTTGGCATAGTTGACGATAACACACCCCTAACCTGGATAGTGAGGGTCATTTGGTTTATTTGCTTAAAAATATTAACATCCTCCACCAATCCTGTTGACACAATGTGATAACTAAATATTTTTCACACGATCACTATATAAAGTGTGATTTGTTGAAACTTTTGCACTCATGAAAAGGTTGGTGTAAGGATTTATAAAATTTATAAAAATAGCTAATCGCTATCGCCAAGGTATGGCCTCTCGTTTTAATTCTCAACGTAGCTTCGTATTATTAAGTAGATGGTTGAGAAAAAGCCTAATCGGTATATTACGAACTGGAAAGTAGTACATGTAGTATAGTTAGGTTTTTCTAGTCCTAGTAAAATATGTATATATTTAAACGGAAATGGCTCGTTCAAGCTTCCGTTTTTTCTAAGTAAATTGGAAGGATTTATAAGATATAGGTTCACAAATACGCGAAATATTGATATATACTTGAACAATACTTAATTGACTTGCATGGTCACAGCCATTGTCCAACTGTTTCAATTTTCGCACCTAATTTAAATAAATTGAACGCTCTTTATTGAAGCCATATCAGGAATAGATTATTAACACGGAATCCCGTGGATTGCCGTGCACATGGGTGTTGTTTGCTTGGAACACAAACAGCGTGTTCATGGTTGTATATTTTATTACTTTAATTCGTCTTTATGTGACATAATGCCCTTAGAAATGTAGTTCAACTATTTATCGACATATATCAATACCGGGAAAAATTCAAAAGCAAATATTATTGGGTGTATATTGGAGTGCAAACCGCCATGTGGCTTTAATGATAAATTCCACTAAATTTATGAGCAAACATTTACTTGAAACTATAACTCAAGAAATTAATTATTCGTTAATTTATTCCTTTGCCTGCCACTTCAAAATGCGATAAATAAACATGACCCGTTGCGATAAGATTCAGCCAATGAAATTAATTGTACGGCAAAAAAAATAAAGCTATCGTGATACTCGTGAAAATCGAGCCGGAATATCGATAAATTTTAAGTTCTGGCATCAGTAACCTCAAGTTATAATTTCTATACTAACCACGTGGTAATACTCATATCATGTGATATATTTTGGAAATATCAATCTAAATGAAAATGAACCATCGCGGTTATACAGTATAGTATAACTAGCATTTCTGTTTGGTGCCAATTATGCCAAATCTATATTTGAATGTATACACCTTAATTTATCTTGTATATATGTGTACGCACATGCACCGACTCTTTCTCACGTCTGTTATGTATCGTGTATAAATGTTTTGCTTGTTCCAAATACACTGTGGCTTGGCATTCATTTATTCAAACATTCGGCGCCCTTGTTCAATTTATTTATTGGAAAAGCGAGCCTGAAAATTGATCATTTTTAAGTACTGACGTTAAAATTTTATACGCACTTCTCATATACACAATCATGCTCGCAACTCGGGTATCTAGAATTCTGGACCTCAGTAATTTCTAGCTATAATGTCAATAGTAACCGTGCCGTGGTAATAATCATATCATACGACACATATGTGTGTTTAGGAAATACCAGTAAACACGAAACTTAAACAATCGGCGCCTTTGTTCAATTCATTTATCCGAAAAGCAGTCCGAAAATTAATCATTTCGCGACATAGATTTTAAGTTAATGTATATAGTTTTATATCATACCCCACATCAGCAACAAAATGAAGCCAATAAAACGATAAAAACAATTATGATGCAGCAAAACAAAGTTATCAAATGAATTATATTTTTTAGAAAATCAGCAAAATAATTCAATTAGTTTCCAAAACGACAATTTAACACTTTAATTCATTCAATGCAAACGGAACCCAAAACCATGCATTTTCTATAAACAATGCGCAAACGATCGTGCATGAACATGTTTTTTATCGCTAATTGTATGAATTCAGTTCTTTCTAATTTCGGGTGTAGATTATATTTTTATTTCTACATGCACATGGGTAATTTACGTATTTATCAACGGATTCGAGCCATTGAAGTCTCAAACCACAACCGCGGATTCCAATTATACACTTGGTTCATTTCGTTTTTATGTTTACCCATACCATAGTATGGTAAACATAGTGTCGTTGCCCGGATTGACCACTCGTCGTCCGTCCGTCCGTCTGTCTGTCTGTCTGTCTGTCTGTCTGTAGACACTTTACGCATGGTGCGATAACTCGACCATTTTATATCTGATCGGAACCAAATTTTGTATATGAATTTGTCAGCACCAAATACAGATCGAGTTCGAATATGGGTTTGATCCGATATTTTTCAATGGAGTTATGGCCCTTTTTCGACTTAGAATTCATGCATGCTGCCATAACTCAAATTTTTTTTATCTGATCGGAACCAAATTTGGTATGCGAGTTTCTCAACTCAAAATACAGATCGAGTTTGAATATGGGTTATATCCAACATTTTATACCAGAGTTATGGCCCTTTTTCAACTAAGAATTGAACAGATAACCATAGCAGTCTACAATTAATTACCAGTGGTATCAGTTTAGCTCTGAGAGCAGTAAATCTGTATTATGGGAATTAGAGTTATTTTTTACTCCCATGTTTATGATGACACACTCCTCACCTGTATAGTTTTTGGTATCGATCGGTTGATCGGTTTAGAAATTATTAACACTTTGCATCCGCACATAGGCATGAGCTATCCGATGCTGTAACCAAATTATTTTTGGTCCGATTGTTTTCATATTTGATATGTATGTTTATAATGACACACCCCTCACCTGTATAGTTTTTGGTATCAATCGGTTGATCGGTTTAGAAAATAATTAACCCTGCACACAAATGCTATCTGATCCATCTAAGTCAAACTGTTTTCTTCTGATATGCCTCATATTTCTTACCAAGGTTTTTCTTAGCACGTTCTTTATCTGTATGGTTTTTGGTATCGTTTAATTAACCCTTTTCAAACTTATTTTTACTTAGAACTCAAAACATTTTTCATCTGATCTACACCAAATTTGGTACATGTGGTCCTCACCCCGAAATACAGATCAAGTTCAAATTTGGGTTTGATCCGATATATTTTAACAGAGTTATGGCCCTTTATAATTCAAGTAATTTACTACCTATTGTATATGCCCTGTGAGAATTTAAGACAAACAACTTTACACAGTAATCTGCTTTATTGGGATCAGAAAATGACACTGGATACTCTTTGCTAAACCACTGCTGCTCCCAGAGCTGTCAAATTTAAGTGATTGATGATACTTTACTCCAGTTTGTGTGCAATAGTAATTTAACCCAACCTGTTGAAACATGTTCATGGCATTAATACAAATAGTCCATTGTCCATGTGAAGGATGTTCTGGAGCATGGCTGTTTAGAGAATTGTTGTTTACAGAGACACTGTTGTCTTATCTTGAGAAAACAATTTATCCACACATTAGTTCCATCATATGATGTCATTGAAAATGATTAACACTCTCCACACATCATATGTTCATTCTCCTATTCTATGTCCAGGTTGATCGTGATCCACTTTTCACTTGCATGTATTTCAGGATTAAAATTAACCTATTCCATAGACACATAATATCTGATACGCAGATTTTAAATTATCTCTTTCGCCTTAGGCCAGGTTCACTAAGAATTTCTATTAATTATAAGCCACCAATTGAATATTCATCATTTGAGGATATATCTTATTTTGAAATTCCCTCTATTGCATTTGGGCTGCAGGATAATAATAATGGTTCTGGTATTCTTGAAGCTGACTTTTTGGTCAAATATTTTTCACCCAATCACTTTTATAATCTCATTCAGGTTGATTGTGATACATTCTTCATGCGTATAGATTTTGGTATTGATTGAATGGTTTTGAGAATATTAACCCAATATTTAATAATATTTCTGCTGTTACAGACATTGTATCTTTCCAATGATCAGCTTAGAATAAAATTAGCCATAGGTACATGTATACTGTACGCGATCCAATGTTATGACTCTAATATTTTCAATTTGACCCTTCTCATATCTCTCCTTTAGTTATCTGATAATTCTGTATTAAAATATTTTATATCCAACCATTATCAATCATATTTAATATCAAGGTCTATACACCCCTCACTTATATAGATGTTCAGGTGTTTGTTGGTCTCTAATCTCAATCATCCCATAACTTTTACTATGCAGCTAACACAACAACATAATCTGTTATGACTCAGGTTCCATTGTAAGAATTAAATAAATAGAGTTATTATGATGTTAATATTGTAACAATTATATCTTTAACAGCTATGGTGCATCTGTCTGACTGTGTTTGGGTATAATTATCTTTATCAATCTATCACACATACATGTATCTCTGTTGGAGTGACCGAATAGGTTGAAATCGAATGTCATATCCATCTTCCTATTGTGTTTAAATGAGCAAGTTGCTCAATATGTCTGATTCCACTATGAAACTAATAAATAATAGTACGCTGTGAATTGTTGAAATTCTTGCACTCATAAAAAGATCGCTATCGCCAAGGTATGGGTTAAACATCTGCCGATCGTGATCGGCCTCTCGTTGTCAAAAGCTGAAGTTTAATGAAATAAAAAAATGCGATAACAGTATCAGCTTATTTTTCGATGTGTCACATGATTACGTAACTTACCCACATGCCACACAGCAGACCGCGGCGATATAACCTTTGATCTACCGCCGACAGACTGGGCTGATATCATTATTTAGCTGAAGACTGGTAAAGCTATTTTTAACATGACGTAAGGTAATTAGCCTGTCACACGGACTTCTTTTTTAATGGAGCGAGTACGAAATGTGAAATTGTTTTATAAATCTGTTCACTAGCTGTGTGAAATTTGATAATGATTTGTCTTCTTCAAGCACGACAGACACGATCAAGTGACTTCGCGCATGACTGCATATATTATATATGGGGCCTATATATACTCTGCAATGCCACATGTTTTGTTCCCAGAAACGTAAATATTGATGACCCCAATTCCTGGAATCGGGCTAAATATAGAACATACAACATCTCATGTTATGACTGCCTAGATCAGTCAGTTTATTTCTAAAGCACTCGATTGTGCACTCATTAATTAACCCTTTAGCGTTCAGAACACCCCAGAGCGCCCCGCCGTGTAGCGTCCAGAACACCCTAGAGAGCCCGGAGTTTTGCGTTTTTTTCAGTCATAGTTTACAACAAAACTATTGCATTATAACACAACAAATTGCTTTCATTGTTAATGTAAATAATAAAATATATGTTACATTATTAATTGTTACGTTTTTGTGGGGTTTTGTGGCAGATTTTGTACAATTTAATCGATAGTTGTCAATAAAATCGCAATAAAACGAAAAGTGGAATGCGGCGGTGCTATTTTTTGAAGTCGACTAGAGAAATCAGCGTACTCGGGCAACTGTGTACGGTCGTCTAACTGACATTTATTTATTTTCGAACTTTATTTTTATTTCCAATAAAATATTTACTTGACTTGTTTATGTTTTTATATCATATGCATCCAAATATAAAACAATCACTACCATTAATTTGACTAACGAAGCTACGGTAAGAGCAAGACGACATGCTGATATTGTTAGTTTTTGTTACTAAGGACGCCGTGTTTGTTCTTACTGCTGTGTAGGCATATTCCCAAATAAAACTGTTTCCAATTATTTTTATATTTTTCCTAATTCTTCACATGATCATATTGACAATATTATATTTTTTATAGAGTGTATAAAATGTATTGAATAGCAATGCGAGGAACTAATTAGAAGCTTCCAGCAAACAGCGCGTTTACCAATTTCTGAACACGTGGCTTCCATCCAAGCTGGGCGCGAATTTCAATCTTATAATTATCAATAATTTTTCAAGAGATATTTATCATTTAATCGAACAAAAGTGCACTATTAGTATGTCCTTTGTTACAAGTTGAACATAGGCCAAACAATATATCGATTACCGGTAGTTTAACTGTGTACACACCTTGTGTTTTGGCACTAACTGTGATATACATTGCATCATCATTACATCAAGGTCAAGGTAACGCCTGTGTCTCAATGTGATTTATTTTTAGTATATTTCGTCATCCTTATTCAATGCGATGTCTTGCTAACTATTATTTAGTTTGGCATCTCATATATTCACGAAGAGAAAAGCACTGTTATCGACCTTAATGGCCATTCAATCTTTTTCAAATGACAATATGTGATGGACATGATCTACGCATGTAAATATGCCAAGATATATCGTAATAAACTGGGTCAAGTTCGAAGTTCATACGCATTACGTTCGTGAGGTACACAGAAGGAGTTGTTGTCAGCGCTGAATATATAGTTCTTGCGATATATATTTCTATTCCGACATATTAAACATTATATTGTTACTGAATAGCATTTCAACTTCTAACCTATGATTTAAAAAATTGAAATTTTAGTCTATTAATGCTGTTTTTATGTCTTTTTGTATACATGACACACGGAGTAATTGTCGAAGTATTTACGTCGACTTTGCACATCTTATTTCTGTATCCTCACGATCATGGCTTGTGTTTTGTTTACATTGGTTACTATTTGTGACCACGTGTCAACAACAGTTAATCAGATTTTTTACAATACTGGAATCAATTTCACAATGCATTTCCACATTTTATTGAATTTCGTTGGTACATTATTAAATGCAAATAAATAGAAGTTGGTTAACACTGGAATCAATTTCACAATGCATTTCCACATTTTATTGAATTTCGTTGGTACATTATTAAATGCAAATAAATAGAAGTTGGTTAACACTTTGCTAGTGATTCTGGAAAAGTGAAGGTAATTCTGGAAATCGAGGTTACAACGTCAAACTTCATACAAAATCTTCGCGGTGTTTTTTTGGATAAAATATTGGGGATAATTTTATTAAACGATGTCAAAGTATGGTACGCATTCATATGGACATGAACTAGAGTGATTGGTGCACATGTAGATGTGAAAATTTAAAGGAATGCACGCGTAAAACGATCTCATTATTTTATTAGTAAGTGATTGCTAACAGTAAAGAAAGTACGGCAACTATGTTGCCTTGCCGTCTTACGTAATACACAACTCAATCGACGAAGTTTTCTGTTTTGCAAATTTATATATGCAATATATAATGGGGGATAATTTTATTAAACGATGTCAAAGTATGGTACGCATTCATATGGACATGAACTAGAGTGATTGGTGCACATGTAGATGTGAAAATTTAAAGGAATGCACTGCAAAACGATCTCATTTTTTTATTTGAAAGTGATTGCTAACAGTAAAAAATTATGGCGACTGTATTGTCTCACGCAGTACCGTACACAACCAGATCTCCGGCGTTTTTTTTGTTGCAATATTTCTGTTGATAAATTGAACACAATAATACGATAAATTTTCGGAAATTACCAGCTGAAATGACAGCAATAAAATTCAGAATCTGATACATTTCAATGTGAAATTGATTTTAATTCTATGCAACGAATCAGGGTCAAGAAAAATCCGGAAAGATACCTACCAACTCCATAGTGTCTCCTTGTTCTCCATCACCAGATGGAATATATGATCAAACAAATCATCTTACCTGCTCTTCCCATACTAAGGATGTAGTATGAATTAAATAAAAAAAAATTGCACATTGCCAATGGGGGGGACTTGACTTTCATAAATATGAAAATCAATTGTTACCAATTAATTAAAATAAAAAAAACCATCCTTGCAGATAAACAAGAGCCACCATAAGATTTAATAATACATTTTTTCCTATAACTTTGACGTTACCAGAAAGTTATGTTGGCTGGGGTGACGACGTTCTCTCCTATCAGTATTGGTGTGGGTAATGACGTTAGACATATTACTGTTGGGTAAAGGGTTAATTGTGTCGTCGGCGATTCGCGAATAAATACAAATCTTTTGCATTTGCCATAAATATATATCTTTATTTCCTCCATATTTAAAAGTTGGAGGTATTTAAACATATTACAAACACAAGCTTTGAAGATAGTATACAACTGCATACATATTTGGGTATGCTCCCCGCGACCTGATTTTAAAGATTTTTTCCGATGGGTGGGGTGTATTGTCCGGATAAAATACCACATACCTCTTCCCCGATACTGTAAAACTTTATACTGACGATTTCTCATATTAGGAAACTATTAAATCAATTATAAAGAGAGGCCTATAAAACATATAATCCCGATAAAAGTCCCGAGTAATCCCGATACAGAAACTTTCCAAACAACATGCGGTGTTGTTTTCGGAATATGATACTCTGAAATGAAAGTAAACTCCGATAGAATCCCGATAGACTAAGTAAATATTCCGATAATTTCCCGAAAAACGTTGCGTCATTTTCCGATAATTTCTCGATAACTGTATATATATGCTATCGGGATCTATCGGGAAATAGACTGATTTCCCGATAGTAGTTTTGACATGACCCCTTATGCCTATTTAGCCTATATAGAGTATGGATGGTCCTCATGTGATTGGGTTACATTTTAAAAATAGTTTAGATTGGTATTTGGTGTGTAGGGTCCATGGAGAGTTTGTATTCAAATATGTTTGAATGAGGTCAGCCATTAAAAAAGAGAGGAATGTCAGGTTGGAACTTTGCAACAGTTGGGAAAGCTTGAGATATCAGTTGTAAAATTCCAACATGTGCAAAGGAATTTTTACAAACTTGGGAGTGTGTTTGCTTATTAAAGTTAGGAGGGGACAGACAGGCTATGGACTATATGGGATGGGAGGTATCAGGGTGTGCAGTTGAAAATTTCAATGTGGACACCCCACTGCTTAACGAGACCCTCTACCTATTTTCTTTTTTAGAAATACTTGTTTTTATGTGATTTTGACAAGTACTAACTCTTATGGTCTTCAGAGTCTCAGTCTTTACAGTCTGGTGAGCGACCCACAGTCATTGACTGTCTTGTTTATTATCAGCCATATATTGCAAAGCAGAATTAATTCAGTCATGCTTGCACTGCAGCTTATCTACGATTTACCCCTCTGTTAACATGTTGTTTGCATTGTTTTATAATATTAGGTATTGATTGATTAATTGGCAGTAATAATTAGTGATCGATGCATGTTCTGTTTCAATTCCGATTCCGTACTTTATATATACACATAAATTGTGTCATTTCACTTTCATCACATTGAAGTATACTTTATTCGCATCAAAGTACACTTTATTCATCACTGATTGTCATAGTTTCTAATATTCTAGCAAGTTCAGTTCACAATCTGCATATTCAATTATCACTAATTGTTTAGTATTTTGTTGGCAAGCCATTGTGCAGTGCAATTTCTTCACTATTTATCTATTCGTTACGCGATTGGTGGATTCCCTTTAAGCTCCACTCATGGCCTGTCAATCATATTAAACAGGCAGATTCAAACTTCTCGCTGGGTCATGTTATTGGGTTAAATGATTTTTTATCCCCCACAAAATGAAATTTGCAGGGGATATAGGAATGGGTTCCTTCCGTCTGTCCGTCCGTCTTTGTAAGAGTCATAACTTGAACAAATGTCAACGGATTTCAAAGATATTTGGTATATGAGCCATATATATAGGCCGTATATTTTTACCGGAGTTATTGGACTTTGTTTTATTATTTTTGTCGAATTTACCAAATAGCAAATAGATGATGTCACAGGGCTCATTTCCACAAATCTCAACGGATTTCAAAGATATTTGGTATATGAGTTCACTTGACCAGTATCTAGAACAAGTTCGCAAACCAGGTCCGGCCGGATATTTTAAGGGGACTTAGGGGTCATCTCAAAACTACTATCGGGATCCCGATAAATATCCCGATAGGATTCCGATAACTCAAAACTATCTTCTAAATTTCCCGATAGATTCCGATAGAGCGGTCACCATTTCCCGAAAATATTCCGATACCGCATCTAAATATTCCGATAACGCGCTGATTTCCCGAAAATTTCCCGAAAAATTTCCGGAAGTAACGTATCGTATTACCAACTTTCCGATAATTTACCCATTTATTTCAAGAACAATTAGGCCTATGTCTGTTTTGATAATCGACGAATCGAGCATGTTGTTTTATTTATGTTTCCGGTTCTATTTGTTGTCATTACTTTTGGATTCGTCCACAGCCTCCTTCGTAAGCATATTTTTATTGGGGTGGAAGCTTGTTTAAAAGAATTAAAACTCTACACGTTTCAAGTTTTGATTCCAAGTTATTAAATTGTCCATTGAATTCTTTTTGCATATTATTCATACAGCACATATCTCCTAGAAACGCTCTGAAGGAAACATAAAAAGAAATGGTTTCATAAAGGTAGTATCCCTTCAACACTAACAATAGACTGTTCCAAAGTGAACGTGATAAAAAATTGAAATATATATTTGATAAAACTCTTTTGGCCCTAGAAATGTTCTCAAATAAAACTGTCATTTGATTTGATTTTTTCCCTCATTCATCACAAGATCATATGAATAATATTTTATTTTAATACACTGAGTGAGCAATTTTGAGAATTCAATAAAGTTTTGATCGAAAAGTTCGACAACATTTTCGATTTTCTCTTCAGTTACACGTCCCAACGTCACGCCAATTCAGCCCAATATTGTGGGCACGGGGATTGCCTGGATTAGTACCCAAATAAATTATGTTGTTAAAGCGCATTGACAAATACATAATCTTGAGTATATTCTCCACACTATAATCGAAAAATACAAAGGAATGGACACATGATTCAATCCAAATTGTTTATTTAAAAAACACTCCCGCCAAGAAACCCCCACTGATGACGTGCACAAAAAATATGTACCTACAGTAAACACGTGTTTACGTGTTGTTGGAAATTGGGGCGCACAATGGGGACTCATTTATCATGGCTATATCTATTACCCATTCGGTAATTCATAAATGACATTCATTGCAAATTCAAACAGAATATATCTTAGATTTAGTATTAGTATCAATTTACCATTTATCGAATGTTGTCATTGAACTTATTGATCAGCTGATGACGATGAAAAAATCTAGGAACCTTGTCGACGTCATTGTAGCAATGATAAAATACTGTAGCACAAATTTATGTGCATCGGCCGTTTTGTTCTCTCGTTTGATTAATAAAATTATAATTCTGCGCGCATTGACAATTACATAATCTTGAGTATATTCTCCACAATGTAATCTAAAAATACAAAGGAATGGACACACGATTCAATCCAAATGGTTTATTTAAAAAACACTCCCGCCAAGAAAGATCAAGAAACGCCCACTGATAACGATCGAGTGCAGAAATTTGTACCTGCGAACACGTGGTGTTGGAATGTGGGGCGCACAATGGGGACTGTCATCTATCATGGCTATAAATATTAGCCATTCGGTAATAAATAAATGACATTCATTGCAAATTCAAGCATAATATATCTTAGATTTAGTGTTAGTATCAATTGACCATTTATCGAGTGTTTCCATTGAACTTATTGATCAGCTGATGACGATGAAAACACCTCGGAACCTTGCCGACGTCAGCGCAACAATAATAAAATACTGTATAGCACAAATGTGCATCGATCGGCCGTTTTGTTCTCTCGTTTGATTAATAAAATTATTATTCTCCGCGCATTAACACTGCCAAATACTCAAGTAAATTGGCCATATCATGATGTGAAAAATCAAAGAAATGACATTGTATAACATTAGTTACTTTTATTTGAACACAAGAGTTCACGAGACAAACGCGGCTATTTTTAAATTGAAAGTGCTGCATTTACCGCGAATTACTTATCGGCACTGTCTTGTCATTTTATATTGAATCCGGGCTTTGACCTTGAATTGACCATTTTGAAGGTCAAGGTCAGGTGGGGTCAAACACCAACACCCCAAAAATGGTGGAAATCGGCCCAGCGGATACCGGGAAATCAGCCCAGCGGATACCGAGATACCCTATGCATCAAATTTCGTCCGTAAAAATCCGCCAGTTTAACCCGATTTGATTTCCACTCAAGTATATAAACGCGCCTCATATACACATGCTCATTAATTATCAAGTTTCAACGTAAAGATAAATTACCATCGGTGCCCGAGATATCGCCAAGACGTCTGAAACAGTCAAATGCAGCGGCCGGTTATTAAGCGTTAACGTGATCTAACGTTATGACCTCTAACGACGTCATAGAAGTTACGCATTGTTTTTATCCTGATGGAAGATAGTACCACTTCTTCTTGATAATTGAGGCAGATAACTAAAACGGATACATACGCATTATATATCGTTGGAAAGAGGAAACACGAAAGATTCTCAGTGTCATTATTATGACTGGCATTTTATTATTCGCGCTGTTTCGAATCGATTTGTAAGCACCGAACTCAAATGAAAGTCCCGTAACACAGCGTAAAAACAGATTTGACCTCGGCACGTGAAAAGTTGACCTCGGATCTGAAAATCAATAGGCCTATGTTCACACGGCACAATCGTTTCGACGATTCTACGACCAATTCCACGATTCTGCGGCTTGACAACCACGGTGCTGCGGCAATTTAACGATTCTGCGACCAGGCTGATGCGATAAACACGAAAAAAACATTAAGAAATGAATAATTCCAGAAATATAGACAGTTATGTACCACATATTAGGTACGGTGATCTTCGATTCGATAATCGGTAGAGAGTTAAGCACTAGACAGTTAGCACAACAATAAATAATCTTTGACACAAATAGACCAGTTGTTTTGGATTTTCACTGTGTGAAATTCGTCTTTAGAGTTGAGAAAATATATATAATGTCCTATAAAATTGAGTGGAAACCAAATAATAACATAGCCATACGTCTTTGTTTGATTTTTCACAACTGATGTTAACCTCAGTTCTGTGATTGATGGCGCTGTGTCCATATTTGTGGGGGGGGTATCATCGCACTCAATTGACAACGCCGAGTAGTCGACTATGACAACGACGATTGTGAGACCAGCACTTGAAATTTCATTAAATTGTGCTCACGAGAAGTCGTTTTCTAATGAATGTCACGCTCGCTATAGACATGAATACGCATATGAATCACACGACCTCAAGGCTACGAGATTAAGACTCTTTTATTTGGAGCCAGCTGTGGAAAATAAAGTAATGTCGAATCGTATATTGCTATACTGTACAGGTTTAATTTCCATATCTGTGCACCACACATTACATGATTTAAATTTTCCGCCTATCCAACTTTCCTTCCCTCTGTCTGTATGCCTATATAACTAGCAGCCGACTCACAATGCCTCGGTATTTTCGTATACAAATGAAAATTACCGTTCAACGAGTCGCACAATCGTCATTGTCATGGTCGAAGCGGGGCGTTGTCAAATAGTTGACACTGTTACTGGATGTCTGTGTGTAGTTTAATCGAATATTGCGTCAACGTAGGTACGAATTTGACAAATAATACATTTATGCTTATCAAAGCTTACGTTGGATGATAATTTTCGCACTGTTAATGTCCCCTCGTAGCCCAAGAAACGACTTTTTGCGATCGGTTCGTGGTTCGATCGGATTATCCAGACTTGACCGAGCCGATTGTGACTCATTTTATGTATTGATCGCATCTTCGTATGTATTCCGTGAGTCAACCTGGTGGATCTGCAAAGTCTACTCTACACAATGCATACAAGAAGAAGCCCACTTTTATCGTCCCAATTCAGTAAAAGGCCCCATTCTCTAAGTTTGTCATAAAATATCACTATAATAAGGCCGCAGAATCGTTGAACTGCCGTAGCACCGTGGTTGTCAAGCCGCAGAATCGTGGAATTGGTCGTAGAATCGTCGAAACGATTGTGCCGTGTGATGTTACTCCTGGCCCGAAAATACCCCCCACATACCAAGTTTCATCGAAATCGGGTCTTCCAAAATATATAATAGATATGATTGCTCAAAATTTCACTAAGAGAAAGCACTTTTCTCGATCGTAAGATACAATGTAGGCACGAAAGAATTGTTTAATTTATTAATTGCACAAGATATGTGCGGTACGAATGTATTGACTGCAATGTCAAGGTCAAAAACCGGTGCGCCAAATTGAAGTAAACAAAAAAACACGTGCGTTGTATTCGATGGCACAATGTTGACTAGTTTGGACTAATAATGCAGTCAATTGTAACTGAATTTACACGTAACTATCCAAGAGTTGATAGGCCACTTGATGATTTATTTTATGTTTCATTTCACCACGTAGCCATGGCTTAAAACATTAATAAATCACCCAATGCCGGTAAACAAAAATGCAATTGCCATGATTGCGTTATAAAGCACATCAAATGCTGCATGGACATCGCACATTCCAATATAAATTTCGCCTAGGCTATGTATATTCGGAATATAGGCCTACGTGTACACAGGCCCGATATTTTTTTTAAGCTTGAGTTGTCCCATGTTTGAAATTGTTTTATAAATCCGTTCACTGTGTGAAATCTTCAAGACGTATTACTCTGCAATGCCACGTGTGTTGTTCCCAGAAACGTAAATATTGATGACCCCAATTCCTGGAATCGGGCTAAAAATAGAACATACGACATCTCGTGTTAAGACTGCACTCGATTGTGCATGCATTAATTGTGTCGTCGGCGATTCGCGATTAAATACAAATCTTTTACATTTGCCATAATATATGTATTTCTTTATTTCCTCCATATTTAAAAGTCGGATGTATTTAAACATATTACAAACACAAGCTTTGAAGATAGTATAGGCCTACAACTGCATACATATTTGGGTATGCTCCCTGTGAATTGATTTAATGATTTTGAAGATTTCCCGATGGGTGGGGTGTATTGTCCGGGTAAAATACCGATATTGTACGTAGCACCCACTGATCACCACAGTATAACATATAATAGTTCTACGACACGTGTCCCCTGATACTTTAAAACTTTATACTAACGATTTCTCATATTAGGAAAATCAATAATAAAGATAGGCCTATAAAACATAAAATCGCGATAAAAGTCCGGAGTAATCCCGATACAGAAACTTTCCAAACAACATGCATGCGTTGTTTTCGGAATATGATACTCCGAAATGAAAGTAAACTCCGATAGAATCCCGATAGACTATGTAAATATTCCGATAATTTCCCGAAAAACGTTGCGTCATTTCCCGATAATTTCCCGATAACTGTATATATATGCTATCGGGATCTATCGGGAAATAGGCTGATTTCCCGATAGGAGTTTTGAGATGACCCCTTATTGGACTTTGTGTGCAAATGGACAACGTCACAGCTAGGGCTCATTTCCACAAATGTCAACAGATTTGACAGAATTTTGGTATATGAGTTCACCTGACCAGTATCTAGAACGAGTTCGCAAACCAGATTCGTCTGTCCGTCCGTCTGTCTGTCTGTCCGTCCCGAATTTGTAAGAGTTATAACTTGAACAAATGTCAACGGATTTCAAAGATTTTTGGTATATTCGTTCCCATGACCAGTACCTAAAATGAGTTCGCAAGCCAGGCTTTTTGACAAAATCCCACCTCTTGTTTAGCACATAATGAGAACGCAAGCATTATTGAGAATGCACAATTCAGCAGGGGATACCGCCATCTGCGACTGCTTGTTAAATTTTGTTTCAACACAATTGGATTATGCTTCTGTACATTTAATTTAGCCTCCCATAATATTTGACTATTTTCTCCCCAGTGGACTGTGATTGGAAATGTTTCTCGCTGTAAATAATGATGAATATACAAATAACGATCATCCGACATCATTATCATGGACATTTCACAGCAAAATAATAATAAAAAATGTAATCTAAACGAAATGGGACATGCATAACAACAATACAGTTAATCAATTGCGTCCGCTTGGAGTATACTGTACCAGGTCTATTTTGTGTCAATTTCCAATGACTGAAATAAGCTCCGGCCGAATCACAGTTTAATACTGGACATAAAGTCCCAAAAATAAGGTTTTAATCGAATTTATAAATCGGTATACTAATATAAGGAACTCAAGTTATGAAAGAATTACCAAATGTCCAGACAAACATATCCCAAATACAAGCACAAAACACAAAATTCTGGGCATATGTCGCCTGTTTCCTATAAATAACATACCGGTACTGAGCTACAACTCTGCAGCGATAAAATCATTCCTGACGCCAAATTAACGGAGTTTAAAACATTTTTCACCATTAGCAACGAGTGATGAATTTCCGCTTGTAATTTGACAAGGTCCCTTAGGTTGGAAATTTTCAAAAGTTTGAGAGCTTAAAGTACCGGTAACAGTTGTAAAAGAGGGATGTGCAAAAGAAATTTTGTGAACTTAGTACTGTGGTCTGGTTGTCTTGTTTAAAAAAGGTAAGGGGTTGGAGATTTGTCAGTTGTGTGCATTTATAAATTTCAAGATGAAGAGCCCTATTCATCTGAGAACCTCCAGCTATGTCCATGTTTAGACCTATTTGTCTTAAGTGAGTTGGTCAATGTACTGACTGTTATAGTCATCAGAGTCCCAGTCTTCTCAGTCTTTACAGTCTGGTGAGCGACCCCAGTCATTGACTGTCTTATTTAGCTGCCTGTAGCATCCTCTACAAATATTATTGATGTCAGACTCAAGCTTCAGAGACAAATCTATTGTCAACCCTATGTTCCTGGCTAAATCCGCACGACCAACGGAACTGACTCCAATAGTTAGGGTGGCACAGACAAGGAGATGGATAATCTTTTAGAAATAATAAGAAGCTTGGTTTTTGAATTGTTCATTTTGAGAGTGAAGCTTCTCATCTAGTTCTTAACTGCGGTGATACCATATTTCCTTGATCATTTTTCAAATTTATTTATTATAATAATGTGATACATTGATGGAAAGAGCTCTGTACATGTATCCATCTGCGCAAGTGCTATGGTTGTATCAGATGGTGTAGGTTTGAAAGATATGTATATCTGGGTGTCGTCTGCATAGAAATGGTAACGTTAATACACCAGTTTGCGGAACAAGCTCCCAAGAGATGTAGACTGTACATAATATCGGCCCAAGGACAGATCCTTGGGGCACACCATTTTGATTTGAGAGATACTATGAGAATCATAGCAGAGTCTTTCAACCCATGCTGGCATATATGATATGAGGATGTCGTGGTCAAAAGTATCGAAGGTTGCTGAGAGATCCAGTAATACACACGCAGTATTATGCACACGCAGTAATGTTGTTCGGTACTATCTACTGATTTATTGGCAGATGGGTGTGATTCAAGAAGACCATTTAACTCCAGATGTGACTGCAGCTGTTTTGTCAGGACATTTATCAGATTTGGACACAAGTCCAAATTTTCATAGAAAACTATACTTACCTGACGAAAACCCTTTAGAATTACCCCCCTTGGCGCATTAATAACTCGCCCGCTTCCGATTCCGGGTTGTGACTTTTTAGTCCAACCTCGATCCGGAATCGGTAACCCACACCATATTTGATTCAGATTCCTGGAGGCGTTTGAAAAGCTCCAGGGAACATCATCAATGGGAGGTGGGTTGGGACGCTATTCGTCAGGTAAGTATAGTTTTCTATGAAAATTTGGACTTGTGTCCAAATCTGATAATTTTCTAACGAAAACTATCTACTTACCTGACGAAAACGCTTTAGAATTATTTCTGATTCCAGAGCTGCTCCTCTGGTTGATGATGTTGGTCTTCTCCGTGCATAAGCGATCTGTTGCTTGTGATCTGATACACGTCTGATATATATCAGTATACTGTTCATATATATATATATATAAAAAAAAAATTCTTTTTGCATTTAAAAACAAATTCCTTCACCATAAACATATGTACATAGATATGCTTCTTTGGTGAACCTCACACCAAACTTCCACTGGGTATTTCCAACTGAAACTCGCCAGTCTCGGATTCTTTCAGGTCTTTAGCACAGAGACATTGATGTCTCGCAAATAGAAATTTACAAATGTTGACGGACAAGTCCAGTCAGCACAGTCCATTATGTCTTTCAACGAAGCTCCTTTGAACAGAGCCCAAGAAGGACCTAATGCTCTTGTAGAATGTGCCTTCACTTTATGCTGATCACTGTTTGATCTGGAATTAGGATAAGATTTCATAATTGTGTGAACAATCCAATTGGAAATTGTCTGCGAAGTAGCAGGAGTATTGGGTTTATTTATTGTAAGAAACAATTGATTTTGCTTTGTTAGATTTTCCTTTCTAAATTGCTTTGTCCTTTCCATGTATACCATCAGTACCCGCCTGGGATCTAAAAGTTCATTTTCTGTGAAAGCTGGGACAAAAATAGTTGGGTTTATGTGTGAAATTCTATCTTGTTTGGCAAGGCCATGCCTAATGAAGGTCACCCCTTTGTCTCATATTCTGACCGAACCTTCCCCTAACCTGAGAGACTGCAAATCCCCACACCTGCGAAAGGTTGTAATAGCAATTAGGAATATTATATTGTTTTCCATGTTAAATGCTTTAATGAGGTTTTGTCTAATGGCTCAAATGGGGGTTTTTGTAACATGTCTAGTACTAGATGGAGATCCCAGTCAGGTATTTTACTGAGTCGTTTTTCAGGAGGTCTGGAATTGAACACTCCTTTTAGAAGCTTGACAATGTGTGGATGTTGTCCAATCGGTATATTATCTACTCTTGGTAATATATTAGACAACATTGACCTGTAGCCAGAAATAGTTCTATATTTTAATTGTGCATCAAACAATTCTGCCAAAAAATTTCCAGCATCATTTAAAGATGCTGAATAGGGATTAATTTCCCTAGCACTGCACCAATTATTGAATCTTCTGAATTTGCATTGATAGTCTTTATGTGTGTTAGTTCTCCACGATGTGGACAATAATTGTCTAGCCCCTTTTGAAAATCCTCTATCTTTCAACTGTTGGTCGAGATTTTCCATGCAGTTAATTGATATATTTGTGGATTCGGATGTTCTAATTTGTGCTTGTGTTGTGTCAGCATTTTTGGAATTATAGGTATCTGTATTGGATAATCTATCAATCTCTGCAGAAGTAGAGGAAACCAATGTTGTTTGGGCCATCGAGGTGCAATTAGAATTAGATCGCATTGATATTGCGTCATATGTTTTAGTACCCTCGGAATTAAATTCATTGGTGGGAATGCATACGCAAATAGATTTTGCCAGTGCATTGTCAGTGCATCTATTTGAAGTGCTTGTGGATTTGGGTGCCATGAACAGAAAATTATCGTTTTCTTGTTGTCGGCTGTTGCGAATAGATCTATTAGGGGATGACCCCATTTGTTGAAAATCTGTTCTACTATTTCCTGATCTAACTCCCACTCTGTTTCCCGAATTGTGTATCGGCTTAAATGGTCGGCCAGAATGTTGGCTTTCCCTGCTATGTGTGCTGCCTTGATCGTCATTTTGTGATTCAGGGCATGTGACCACAATTCCCAAAGTTTCATGCATAATTGGGGTGAATGTGTTCCCCCTTGCTTGTTTATATACTGTACTACTGTTGTGTTGTCTGATCTGATCAGTACATGTTTGTTGTGTAACTGGGCTGTAAAATGTTTCAGAGCCATTAAAACAGCCTGCATTTCTAGATTGTTTATATGCAGTTTTCTCTGTTCTTTTGACCAGATCCCTTGTACCATCTCCCCATTCATATGTGCTCCCCACCCTGTTAAAGCAGCATCTGTGGTAATTGTTGCTTGTATTTTTAACGGATGTAGAGATTGACCCAAAAGCATGTTTGCTGAATTTTTCCACCACTGCAGATGTGGTATTAGCGATTGAGAAAATGGGATTAGTGTGTCTATACTCATGGTTGATGCCTTCCAATGACTCAAGTGTAATTGAATTGGACGCATAAAAAGACGTGCATTTGGGATCAATTCCAGACATGATGCTATTTTCCCCAGCAGTTCTAGGTATTGTCTGGCTGGTACTGATTTTGCAAAGAAATTTCCCACCGACTTTTGAATACTCTCTATTCTTTGTGGAGTTGGGTGAACTATATTTTGTTTGAAATTGAGCACTGCACCTAGATACGTTATTGTTTGAGTCGGATTTAGATTTGATTTTTCTGTATTTATTAAGAATCCAAGACTTCTTAACGTGTGTAATACTATGTTTTTTTCTTTTATCAAGGCTTGTTTTGACTGATTTAATGCCATCCAGTTGTCTAGGTACACACAAAGGGTTATATTTTGTTTTCTGAGGTGTCCCGCCACTTCTGTTACTACTTTTGTAAAGCAACGTGGACCTGATGTAGGGCCAAAGCACAGTACTTTCCATTGATACAATTTTTTGTTTACCGCAAACCGTAGATACTTTCTGTGGGCTGGGTACAGTGCCAGATGGTAATACGCATCGGCTAAATCTAGTGTTATTGCCCAACTGTTTGGTGTTACTATGTTTAGAACCTTTGATAGGGTATCCATTTTGAAGTGTTCTTTCCGGAGATACTGGTTGAGTGGTTTCAAATTTATTACTGGCCGCCAACTGCCATTTTTCTTTTGAGTAAGGAACAGTGTACTGTAGAAACCGTTTAATTTGTCTTTGTCTGGGACAATTTCTATCGCATTCAATTTGAACAAATGCTCTATTTCTAGATTTAACATTTCTAGTTTTTTGGCATCGACATGTGTCTCTTTTATGCCAAGAAAAGGGGGTTTCTCTAGGAATTCCAATTTGAAACCCTCCTCTATTGTCGATAGGACCCACTGATCCTTTGTAATTAGTTTCCACTGATTTAGAAAAAGTGCCAGTCGACCTCCAACAGGCATTTCTAACATACTCACCCAGTCATCTTCTAGCAGGACGAAAGTTCCTGTTGTTTTGGTTTCCTTTCTTAGGAATCCGAAAATTGCCAAACTTGTTGTTAAACTGATTCATCTTCGGTGCCGCCCCTGTCTTCGCAGCGGGACCGGTGGCTCTATCTGCCTTCTGCCATGGCTGATTGTTTATGTATGCCCTCGGATCCTGAGGGTTGACTATAGTGCAGGAGGGTTGAAAGCGTCTCTTGTTTGGTACACTATAACCACTAGTCGCAATGTTTGAATCTATTGGACGTTTGGGAACTCTTTTCCCAGTGTTTGAGAACAGTTCATCCATTGATTTATCTTTGTCTCTCTTGTCCTTTATGAATTTTTCCATAGAATTGCCAAAAACTCCTTCATTTGTGAGAGGCAGATTCATAAGATCTTTGGCAATGTTCATTTTATACAGGTCTGCATCTGCTATTGTCATTTCTCGTCGAATCAGTTGGAAGAATGCTCCTGAACGTCCTAACTGATCTAAAAACTTAGTTGACATTCCGAAAATGTCTCTGACTGTTTGGATAGTATCTTGTGCTTCCGCACCACTTTGAATCATAGCCATAAGGTTGCCCATAGCTTGCTGAATGTACAGCATAGAAATTACACCCATTTGTGAGCATAATTGTCCCCTATACGCCAATTTTTCCGTGTCCTTGAACGGGATAGAATTTAAGGATCTAGAAAGTTTGAAAAAGGCTGCTTTGTTTCCAAATTTCTTTACTAAACCCCGTTCCACGACATCATCCAGAGTAGGCACCTTTAGGAATTTCTCAGTTTCTACCTCCACTGGGAACACAGTTTTAGTTTGTTCTGCAAAAGCTGTTAAAGTCATTGGTTGAGCAGCATGCCAGTTACCTTATAGCACCTGTTTTTGTGATTCTTCAAGTTTCAACCCTGTTTTCACTTCTTCTTGGTTGGTAAGGCATCTTCACCAAACATTTCAAGTAAACCTTTTGCCAAAGGAGTTTTTCCTGTTATTAAGGTATCTGGAGGATTACTCCCCAAAACGTGAAACTCTTCTTCTTGATCAACCATAACTGACAGCGTGTCAGATTCAAAATTTCCGCCATTAACAGAGTTGGCGATACTGTCAGTGGAAGGGCGATGCTCTTCAACGGAGCTGACACCTTCTTTATCACTGTTTAAGGCCTCTGACTGCGAGGTAATGTGTTTAGTTTTGTTCATTTTCTTCGTTTTGCCGCTCGAAAATTGTTGTTGCACAACTATTTTCATCAGCGTGTCAAGTTGGTCTTTCTGCGTTTTCAGCTGTTTCTTCAAATCATCTTCTTTATTCTTATATTTGCGTTTGTAACGTTTCGGTATATTACATTCTGATTCCGAACTGGAACTGTCAGAATCACTCATAGTTATAAGCGCGAGCGAAAATACGTCTGATCTTTTCAAACGCCAGAAGGATTCTGAATCAAATATGGTGTGGGTTACCGATTCCGGATCGAGGTTGGACTAAAAAGTCACAACCCGGAATCGGAAGCGGGCGAGTTATTAATGCACCAAGGGGGATAATTCTAAAGCGTTTTCGTCAGGTAAGTAGATAGTTTTCGTTAGGAAATTAATATACCGAAAAAATGCAACACACATCCACAACATAGAATCCATGCTAATGTGAGATCCATGGGATAATTATAAGAACTTTATGTGAGAATCATATAAAGAACCACACATGAGAACCTTTTGTCTGTCCCAGTCATTTCTATTGGACCAGGGAACAGTCTCAGTACATAATATTTCTCACTCTGGCTTGGGAATAGTCTAGTTGATTTAGCCATTCGATGCGGGGAACACTGTAGATGAACATATCCAACATCCAAGAAAATCCATTTTGTGGAAAATAATTTAGAGCTCTTCAAAGTCAGACGTTTCTACTAAATAAGTAAAATTTGGGATACAGGGTTTTGGTATTTATTTCATGGTTGATCGGCTGGTAGTAACTAAAAGTCAAGAAATTATGTTATGGAAGAAAATAGAGTGACACGGACATAATATAATACAATCACGGCCATGAAATGGCTGTAAAAACGGCCACAACTCACAAGATATGCCACAACGAAAGCAATTTGCTGGATAACCATATGGGAGTGCAAATGTGTATGGGTAATATACAAGTCCGTTGTTCGATATCTTTAAAGGTACATAGATCACTAAAACATATCAATCTGAATAATTTATCGGTCACTGCAACCCAAGACACACCCAATGATTTACGTCTTGAAAGTTTGGGTATTCTGCTTTGAATACCTCCAACAGTTAAGCCAAAAAAAATAATTTCAGTCATGCAACAGACAAAGTAATGTTCCATTCGGCATAATGATTTAATTATTGAATTTAACGCAGAAACTGAAGTCCATACCCTTACAGTATAAATACTTTTACTAGTATACATTTCCCGGAATTTCAACACTTTCCGTGATAACAAACCATACATGTTTGACGAAATGATTACTATATTGTAATGAAACACTAATCTCTTCAATAAATTAGCACCAATCTCACAAGATCAAAGAGAAGGTACATAGTGCATTTTACCAAGCCAGTTTCTTATCAAACAAATTTTATCAATTTCCTTCAGTCCGTACTGTACAACTCGATTGTGCTACCACGCAATGCCCAATATTAGTTTGCAGTATATTTTGTTTGAAATTATCTTAACGATAACCCCACATATTTGTGCTTAATATCGGGGGATCATCATTTAAAGCTGGTATTTGAGAGTTTTCCCATTTACTCACTATTGTTATTTGTGATTGGGTGCACAGCATATATATGTATTAAAGGGTTAGACAGAAGGGATAAACAAGTTGATGCGGTTTGGTCAAGTTTATAATTTATTAAAAATATTCGATTGGTACTCCTTTATATTGCTTTGATAAATTGTGTTTAGTATTCGTGTTTCATCACTTAATCGGAGCCAGCTCTGACTAATATTGTGAGAAACTGACACTAGGAACTACACATTTTACCCAGTACTATATGCTTATCTCTCAAACTATATAATAGCAGTGAATTTTGAAAGTTTTCATGCTGAATATCAGGGACCAGGCTAGACCAGATTTCCAGGGCGAAGTGAGTCTACAAAATTTACATTGATCCGTACTACGACAGGAGTCGCTATAGAACGAAAATAGGAGAGATGTAATATGTCAATTAAACTTATGAAACAATGGTTGAAATATGGAGTGTTTATGTTCACTTCATGACCCTAATAACTATTAATAATACCCAAACATAATTGTGAGAGGATAGCAGCATTTTATATCGTAATTGTGGGAGAATGACAGGATTTTATTTCATATTTTTCGGGTTTTTTAAGGTTAGAAGGAACTAAATAAATTCTGGCGCGCAATTGGCGTATAATACAGTATAAGGCCCGTGGTTTTTTACATGTCCACGGAAGACCACGCACGATTCTTCCGTGGTTTTTCCGTGTTCAAAATCTGAACTCGCCAAGAACACGGTCTGTGTAAACGTGTTCAATCGTGTTCAGATATTTAACACGCTCTGATCACGTTTGAACACGGAACATCCACGCTATAACCACGGTACGATCAACGGGTGACCACGGCCAAGTGATCACGTTTGAACACGGAACATCCACGCTATGACCACGGGTGAACACGGCCATAACACAGGTGACCGCGACATGAACACGGAGGAACATGGCTGAACACGGAAACATCGCTGGTGGCAGGAGCTTGACACGCCGCTGTGGCGGAGCTCGCGGTGTCCGTTACGTAATTAATTATCACCTCCCTAGTTCAAAATATATTCTCGAAATTGCTGCTCAAATTGGCAAATGAGCGGCACCATTTTATTTATTGGAAATTTCATCGAAATTCAACCCGTCGATTGTGAAAATTGGCCCAGAAAAAGTAAAGATACCAATCTGCAATATACCGCGATTACTCATAAAAATAACTTATATATGGGAGGCGGAATTGTACCGATACACTTGCATTATTTCAAGCAGAGTGCTAACTCAATACTAAATAACTCGAATATTTTGACAGGAACATATGACTATAAATATTTATTGAATTTTATAGATTTACATCTTCCTGATCGAAAATAACTTTATGGGACCTTTGATAAATGTTCAATTTAGTTTCAATTTAGAATGTTTCTGGTATCAATGTCCGTTTAGTTTTAAACAAACCTTGATCACGTTTGAACACGGAACATCCACGCTATGACCACGGGTGACCACGGCCATAATACAGGTGACCGCGACATGAACACGGAGGAACATGGCTGAACACGGAGCCATCGCTGGCGGCCGGAGCTTGGCACGCCACGGTGGCGGAGCTCGCGGTGTGCGTTACGTAATTAATTATCACCTCCCTAGTCCAAAATATATTCTCGAAATTGCTGCTCAAATTGGCAAATGAGCAGCAGCATTTTATTTAACGGAAATTTCATCGAAATTCAACCCGTCGATTATAAAAATTGGCCCAGAGAAAGTAATATATAATATATTCTGACCTGATATAATTCGTTACATGGAAACTATTTCGATGGATGGATGGCTTGGTTTTGCTAATTCTTTCATACATGTATAATCGATATCCGTAACCAGCGCAGAGGGCTTCAGCTCAAAATGTCCCTATTTTAAATTTGATTTTACTGCAATATTTTGTTTACAGAAATATGTGATTATGTTTTATATATATTAAACGAATATAATATTCAAACTGATAATCGGTCGTTACAAGCATGGCAATTATGTCCACGGAAACTTATTTATTGTCAGTTTTGTTAACCAACATGATGTGGTAGGGTTAGGGTATTTACTGCTATTGATGACCATAACCTGCGTGTGTGTATATTCGACCTCATGTCAAGTGCACTCCCATAAGTTTTACGATAATATTTATTTTTATATACTTTATTGAAATTAATTAACGTATGGGTCAATTCAAGTTTCAACTTTTAAAACACAGTGGCCAGTGATTAGTTGGTCAGCTGATTATGAAACACCAGTGTTTTGAAAACACATTGGCTTCTTCCTAGCATTATGATATAACACCATGCGGACACCATCGAAAACAAAGAGGTCAGCTAAATTAAGTACACTTAGACAAATAGTGTAGATAAGGTTCGTGTTGGGGCTTAGTGTGGTATTGCAAAATTTTGTTTTTTTAATTTAAATTAAAAATTTTGAAAATGATTTTTTACCAATGCAAATGAAATAGTCCTTGTAAATTCAATAAAGAAACTAAAATTAAAAATAATTTTTTTGAAAGTTATATATATCAATACAACTATAACGGTAATTAAAACAAGATCAGTAGGAAGACGACCAATCCTGGCCATACTGCCCCTGTACAAAACAAATTCTCCACTTGTTATCACTGTCGTGCAATCGTCCTTATCCCGCGATTAGAAACTGTACTCTGTAACCGATGTCCCATATCCGCAAACTCCGTGTGAAATTGTCTCTCCGATGTGCAATGCATCATGCATGTATGGGCGTAGGACGTGGAGTCTATGTTGTGTACAAATCATGCAATGCATGTAGCCCTGTTCAGTTATCACTGTAATTATATATTCCGCAGGCACCCGGAAATTAATAACGGACGGACAAAAATGAGACAATGTGCTAATCAAGCCATTGTTTGGAGATTATCAAAAGGGTGCCATTTCCTGCTATGCCTTTTAAAAAGCGGCGATGGGTGAAGTCAGTGCTCAAGAAACCGCCAATTTTTTTTATATGAGATATGGACATTTGAATTAAATTAACTCATTCGATGTCAGATTCGGTCGTACCAAGAATGGGAATGTTCCCCGCCTGTAATATGTCTGTATTGCCTCTTTCTAAGGAGAGATTGAATATATTACAATAATATACACAGACGACAGTATAAATAGTGATGTGGGTTTTGAGAAAAAATAACAGGAATATTGAATGTGATGGAAAATCAGAATGCTTTGTGATTGGTATGTCGAAATGAGTGATAACTGGACTAAACGACAAATTTTCAAGTGTGCAAAACTTTCCAGAAATGGTAAATGGAATCTATGTTGTTTGGAAGATCAGGTAAGCACCAATTGAACATTTGCGATATATGTTTATTTATGAAATGCTGATTTTTCTCCGATTAATTTGACAGAAACATGCGAATATTTTGTCAATTTCAAAAGCGTTTCTGTGGATATCCGAGTCCGTTATCAGATCGAAAATATTTACACATGAACTTTGTTTAGTTAACCTGGGTGTTGATGTGGGACATGCGGAATACCAACAAATTATTGTTTATGTTTTACCGGTAGTTCATTGTTTTATTTTTCTCGTTTTATTTACAAGACAGTTTTTGTTTTACTCTACCACACGCAAAATATTATCAGGAAGTTCCTTATAAACACTCGGGTTTTAACTGTCTGTTTCCAATATATCAATCCTCGACGACACGAATATTATCTGTGATGTCAATTTACGAATAATTCAATAATATCAAATGACGGAATTATTTAAGATTGATTATGTGATCGAATTGATGTTATTGTACGCATCAAATGAATCAGACTCATTTTACTTGCAATATTTATCTATCGAAACATTATATTCTATGCGAAACACGTACTCCCGCTCGATTTAGGGTAGGTGAGAAGTAGATGTGGGTTATGAGAGACACATTTACACAAGCTGGTCAGTGCGCGCGTAATCGGCGTTTATAAAAGAAAATTACCAGACATTTGTACATTAACGTAATTTTTTTAATGAATCCGTGTGAAATATATATATATTACTGAAATATCTCGCCAACATGGGTGCATTGGAACTGTTATGTAGAGTGGGATGTCATAATGACAACAAACTGAATAAAACATTTGATGTTTATTTGAATAACATTTTTTACAGTCATCAACAACAATTAATTTGTTATTACTATGAATATGGATATGCCACGTACAGCTAATATCACAACTTATCACATAATTAGCCCATAAAACCAGTTTAGTAATTATAGATAAGACACACGTGTAATATCAGTGCGTGTGATGACATCACACCATTCTTTAAATGACGTGCGATCGCTGCAGTTTATTATTGTTGTTTTCAATGAATATTTTGCGTTTATTTGATCATGTGATAAAAGGTATCTCGCACTCGATCTATTTTATACGTAATTTATCAACCTCGTCCACTAAATTTTATTTGAGCCTCGGTAAAAATGGTTCAAATCGAATTTAGTAAAAGTGGTTGATAAATTCCATATAAAATAGAAACTCACCTGAGATGCTCAATATCTAAATTTAATAAAGTAACATGTTTGCGGTTTGTATTTGCCCAATTCTCGGGTCAATTGTTCTGTGTACATGTAACCGTTTACTATTTGATATACATGTATGGAGTCCAAATATTATAATGAGAATATTGAACATTAAATTAAAATTTAAAACTTTAGTTACGTTTTGAACATTAAATTCGAAATTTTAAAGTGATGTGAAACACTCCGGTAGGCTGATCAAATAGAAATGGAGAATAATCTTGCTGAAAGTAGTTATTTTTACAAATATTATATCCAAATTGACAAAACACACCGTAATTCATATATATTCATTAAATACAGTGACCCCCCGATGGCGAAATCGTTTATGTTAATTTACCGCCGATAGTTGCCTCCCGAATCGGGAAGTAAATTTTTACAATTGAGCGTAGTTCAGACGATGTTTTCTATGATGTGGTACGACGATTTGTTTGAGATTTTTGGCAATGTTAGTAGAATTCTACATTCCCCGAGTTGGCATAGCGCCTGCATACTAACTAAACAATTTTACGCTCCCGAACAAGTGCATTATATGTCTTTAACTTATGAATTTTTGTAATGTTATATCCAATTTTTCAGCCATTTGTTAGAACACGATATCGCCGCACAAACTACCGAAACCATTTGCGTACATGTAATATGAACAAACACAAGAAAATAGTAATGCCAACTAAAATAAAATGCGACAACAAAACATGACACGGATATAAAGGCCATAGACACAGATAAACAAATATGCATATATACTTCAACATATGAAATTGTTTTTTATTATAAAAGATTTTATCTGACAATTCTTTATTCATTGACGAAATCAATCCGGGCCAAATATACCCTAAAAAAGCCTACCACAAGTAATCCTGCGGCAACTCTTTGATGTCGCGGATTATTCACACCTCCCGCTCTGTCCCTGAAAAGAGTAGGTGCCTCTCTGCAATGGGATACAGACCACGGGGTAAACACTGCTGACCACGCTATTAACATGGATGACCAAGGCATGAACACGACTTCAACACGGATGACCACGGCGTACACTCAGAGTGCATAATATGTCTTTAACTTATGAATTTTTGTAATGTTATATCCAATTTTTCTGCCATTTGTTAGAACACGATATCGCCGCACAAACTACCGAAACCATTTGCGTACATGTAATATGAACAAACACAAGAAAATATTAATGCCAACTAAAATAAAATGCGACAACAAAACATGACACGGATATAGAGGCCATAGACACAGATAAACAAATATGCATATATATATATATATATATATATATATATAATTCAATATATGAAATTGTTTTTTATTATAAAAGATTTTATCTGACAATTCTTTATTCACTGACGAAATCAATCAGGGCCAAATATACCCGAAACAATCCTACCGCAAGTAATACTGCGGCAACTCTTTGATGTCGCGGATGATTCACACCTCCCGCACTGTCCCTGAAAAGAGTTGGTGCCGCTCTGCATTGGGGTGCAGACCACACCGTAAACACGGCTGACCACGCTATTAACACGGCATGAACACGACTTCAACACGGATGACCACGGCGTGCACTCAGATGACCACGGCATGTACACGCCGTGTTCAGACCGTTTTTGAACACGCTGGCCATTTTGCCGTAATTGATCACGATAAGAACACGACTTCAACACGGATGACCACGGCGTGAACTCGGGTGACCACGGCATGTACACGCCGTGTTCAAACCGTTTTTGAACACGCTGGCCATTTTTCTGAAGTTGACCACGCTAAGACCACGCGCGATTTTTCCGTGTTAAAATGTTGGCCACGCGTGGTTTTGAAAAAACCACGGGCCTTGTACTGTATGTCGAATAATTTAACAAATTCAAGAAATATAATACCCATAGCATGTAAAAACGTGGGCGTTTCCTAGTCTGAAATGCGTTCGTGTCCAAACAATGGCGGGATATTGAGGCTGTGTATTGGCTTTTGTCAGACTGTCAAATTCTGTGCAAAAAGTGGGGTAGTGTGGAAAACATATGCTGGTTTTCGAAAAAGGCGTGGCTCGAAAGGTACTCCTATGTGCGAACATATGCCGAATGGGTTAGTTTTAAGAAAGCATTCATCGTGCACTTCGGAACTCGAAAACTTAGCGTGGGCGTGGTCAAACGTTAACACTGTGGCCTATGGAAAACATTTAGTTCCTTCTAACCTAAAGCAGAAAAATTGAATTTTTCGTATTTCGGCCTATGATGGACAAACGTGGTGAAAAATCACATAATTGTGATCTGATTTGCGAAGCATACATAGTTAGACATTACATTACACCAGAATTTGGATTTTATTGCCATTTTTCAGGAAGTGGGGAATATTTGCACCTAATAACCTTTGTGAGATTTTCACTTATTTATCGTTATTCTGTATCTGGTGTGCCACTTTAAGAGAGAAATCACCTCACATCGATATCTTTATCTATTTGTGGACATCTGACCATCAGCATAAACTTGACGTCTCGAGTATTTTTAACCATGCAGCTGCCAACTTGTCGACCGTGTAGAAATTCCTATCTTTTCTGGTGCAGGGGGGTGGTGTGTAAAAATCTAACTATTTATTCAGAAACCCGGACAATTTTGGTCAACTAAGCATATCATCTGAAACATGATTTGCACGTATTGTCTGTGCCGCTATATACATGCGCGTCATGCCCATTAAAGGCATATTCTGTTAGTTTAATTACCAAATTTTACCAAAATTTCCACATATTTTGAGAATTTTCCCAAATATGGCAAATCTCGGCATGACATGACCCCGAGGCACCCATAATTTTTTATGTTGAACTGCAGACGGTACTGATCAATTCCCAACTATTAGTTCTTTTATTTAGGAAGGGACGTTCCCATCATTGGCAACGACATGGACACATTTCCACAAAAATTTCCCCAGTAGATGAACCATCTTCAGATACAGTGGGGTTAAAATAACCATGATTGCTGGGGAACGAGAACAAAGAAATGTGTAAAATCAGTTTTATTTAGCATAGATATGACACAGCTTCACGCAGAGGTAGTAGGGATTACATAGGGTCATGTTTGCACATCTCTTAAGGTTAGAAGGAACAAAATAAGTGGAATTACGTCCCTTTCGTTTTTACAGGGTATCTCGAATACGAGTTAAAAAAATTCTGGCGCTCGATTGGCGTATAATATGTCGAATAATTTCACAAATTCAAGAAATATAATACCCATAGCATGTAAAAAAAAATTGAATTTTTCGTATTTCGGCCTATGATGGACAAACGTGGTGAAAAATCACATAATTGTGATCTGATTTGCGAAGCATACATAGTTAGACATTACATTACACCAGAATTTTGATTTTATTGCCATTTTTCAGGAAGTGGGGAATATTTGCACCAAATAACCTTTGTGAGATTTTCACTTATTTATCGTTATTCTGTATCTAGTGTGCCACTTTAAGAGAGAAATCACCTCACATCGATATCTTTATCTATTTGTGGACATCTGACCATCAGCATAAACTTGACGTCTCGAGTATTTTTAACCGTGCAGCTGCCAACTTGTCGACCGTGTAGAAATTCCTATCTTTTCTGGTGCAGGGGGGTGGGGTGTAAAAATCTAACTATTTATTCAGAAACCCGGTCAATTTTGGTCAACTAAGCATATCATTTTATTTCATAAATTAACCTACCTCATATGGCTCAGAATATATCACTTTAACGCTTCATCTCAACTCGCATCGTTCCGTTTCCGGTGTGGCTTTTTTTAATTACCCACTTATGTGACGCCACACCGGAATACTCTCTGCCTACTTCAGTTTATCTTCTTTGCGTCCTCGAAGCAACATCGTTTCTAATCGTTCGTCTAATAGACGGACTCTGTTCACATTATAAGCCTCTGGCTTGGTGAACGACACTTTATATGAGGATTATACAGTATTGTATGCCTCGTTTTTTGGCCAGAATATGGCCTCATTTGACAAGAGATCTTTGTCTTTGTCCGCGGGAAAATATGGCGGAAAATTTCGATGTGCGGTATAGCCTACAATGGCTCCATCACCTCGTAGATCAAGATTCAAGATCAAGATAAAGGAACAGAAAGTCCTCAGTGCTAGTGCCAGTACGGTATAGACTAGACACGGACTCTTTCTCGGGCTGACAGCTCAGCAGAATCATTCCCTTGAAATCTCTTAACAGAGAAATGGGACAGTCCACTGTGTTAGTGCCTCTGGGCCAAGACATAGGACTTCGTCGAGTTTACACTCGGACGGTAATTGTGTCTGATGTAGAATCAGAACGCTCAAATTCGTGGCGAAAAGCCGACGTTAGAGCGAGTCTCGGCGAGACGTTTATGATGCAATAGTATCCCTGAAAACTCTGACAGAGAGATTTTGATACAATATACGTGTACTGACGAAAAGGCCGGAGAAGAACGAAACATTGCAATGTCTATTCATATTCAAACTCCAACAAAATCTGTATTAGCTCCTGATTTCGTATCAGAACGCTCTATCACAGCGAAAAGAAGAGCGATACTATACAATCGATCTCTATATTCCTCATAAATATAATATGAGAGAATTTGATATTAAAATTACGTGTGCTTCTATAGAAAAGCATCAGGCGCGCAGCTTTCAGCGCATGACGTCACTTGTTTATTTATAGGTCTTCTCCAATACTATATAGGTATCACTGTTCGGAGCCGATGCAATCTCCACAACAATTGCTGAACTGAATTGAATTACGAACATATACAGATAGCTAATCTTGGCTTATCATTACTGAGGACAGTCGCTACTTACGTTTTGAGCGAACTGGTTATATATTTTTACCAGCTGTCTTTTCCTGTGTCAAAGGACGCAGAAGAGTTCTTAAATATTCCTTTATTAGCTGAGATAATGTTCTTGATAATGAATTGCCAATAACATGCTTCAAAAGCAACTATACTTGCCAAGAGAAACATAAGAAAATATACACTCAGTGTATCATCGCTGAGGAAAGCCAGTTTTGATTATCGGGCAACTATATTATATTTTGAAATGACGTTTTCAACTTCACAGCCTCTCTGATTATGATGGCTTACACACAATGTTCAAATACAGGCTACATTCACAGCTGTATAAAAGTCTAAATAGAGTATTAACCGTATTGGTATTTTGTTGCTAAACAGTAGTATAGACCAGTATATATGAGCTAGCTACGGAGCATGTACATGTACCTATACGCTGCTTGCTTAGAGTATTGGATCTATGATGAAAACTCTTAATCGTGAGGCAGGGTTATATATAGACCAAGATACACGGAAAACTCACATTAGAAATATACCTTCTCTATCGACACAGTGTCATGACTAATTCGGTCCCGGGGGGGGGGGCTGCATTTCGCTATATATTTAGTGAGACGACAGTAATTATTGACCTTAACAGACACTTGCATGTCTGCATTATGCGAATTTCAATGTTACCATTAGCCGTAACCAATCCTCGGTGACGTCTTATCGAACCTGAGATGTGTTGAACAAAAACTTCGGCAAGACTTAGTGCCGGTATTTCAGATTCCCGTTAGTACAAAACAATAGGGATATCATCCAAAGGACAATGAAATATATTGGTACCGGTACAACGTTATCAGAACGTGTGTAGTTACAAGACACAACCCCAGTAACTGTTTTCAAGGCGCAATATAAATGCGCGGACAGGGTCAATGACCGACTGTAAATCGTGTCCAAGAGCAGGAACGAAAAACAAACATATCGCTGCCGCTAGCTTCGTGTCCCATTTCAACTTTTTAACACATCGTTTTAAAAGCAATTATGAAATATGAGAGTCATTCATCTGATGAGCTATATGTATACTACAGCCAATCATCGATAGGCATACTGCGGCACAATAATAGACGTTTTCCCCGACGGGAATGAAACTTTCGTTTCGCCTCCCATTCCAATTTTGGGAAAACGAAAATAGCTATTTTCGGTTTCGTTTTGCATTAATAATTGGACAAAAATACGCAGACAACGAATAACTTCGTTCGTATTGAATACTGTCCATTATATATAGTTCAGGGAGTTAATTATTGTCTACATGACCTCGAATATGTAATAGTTGCCAGTTTTGGAATGGCAGACATGTGTTAAGAGATAAATTCCAGTTTATCAGTACTGTATCAGCTGTACCATTTTCTCCAAAACACATGCAGAAGTGAGGTCTAGGTCTATGTCTTTACGTGGGCGATGGCTTATAGTGAACCAGTCTTGCACACAATTGTTATCATGTGAACAAATTTTTGATTCAAACATTAAACAAATCTATGTTTTCATCATGAATTGGAAATTTAAAAAAATCTCCCTGATGACTTGCATGGAGCAATAGCTTATATTGACAACCCAATTTGTTCCAACTGATGAATTAATAGAATGCCTTTTTCAATAACATTAAGGTGAAACTGAAATCTAGCTATAGTATGGCATTGCAGGATATATGCAAACAATAGGCAGTATACATGGTACCTTACGTGGAGACAATTCTCTATAAAGGCTATTGATTACTTTCCCTTTTGCTAGAACAATGAGTCTCAATTGTCCATACATAACACATTTCATGCCAGTTCTATAAAGAATGGTGTCTTCATTCAGCGAGACAAGACCGAGAAATGCCGCATATTTTGTCCTCTGTTCCCTAAGATGATAAAGTGTTATTGATATGCAAGCCAGTCAGATTATGGTGCACATTTCAACAATCTACTTTCTCTGGGTCATGGAGAAAAGCAAAAATGCATGTAAACAATTTGGAAATAAGACAAAAACATAAACAGATATATATTGGCCCAGTACTAACTGGTCACAAGATATTAATGCGGTCTGACTGTGGTCTACCTAGTGGTCCAGTGTATCAACATGACACTTCTCATGAAAACTCCAGTTGGGATCACCACCAAGATCGTCCCCCAGCAGAGGCTCTGACCTTGGACTGGGAGAACATGTTTGCATATTTATGCATTTCCTCCCATAGCATCACAAGTTCTGACAAAAATTGCAAACTAATAATAATTCAATGTCAACTTATCCAGATAGCCATGGTTTTGGGCCGAAGCTGGAACTCTTGAATATGTTTTATTCCTCATATGAAATACATTTACAGGATATTGACAAGAATAGATATGTATATACAAACACATGCATATGTAAAATAAATATGTGGTAACATATAGACATAGACTAGTATACATTCCGATTACATGACTTCTTCACTAAAAAAACGCAAGAAAGAAGCATGCCAAATAAATTTAGAATATTATTGGCAGCACCTGACAAGGAGACATGGTACTAGTACACAACATGGCTATAGTGTGCACATATTAAGTCTTCTTAATTCAGCCATTGTAGTGGCATGAAAATTTACCCCCTCAAGACAGCACTCATGTTCTCTCTTATTTATACCATTACAATCTGCAGTATTAAACCATAGCAGGCTTCATATACATATATATAAATATATACCTCTACTCTGTCATCAGTAGTGGGCAAACCTATGTGGCAACAGCCAGTCATACTCAAAATGATTAAAGGTGTATTCAATTAAAGCTTATTCAAGCAAGGAATTTGCCAACATTATTGAGATTGTTAGAACAAGTTGAACAACACCCATTTGAAACATGTCACATGAAAAACAATTCCTTCTGACAGATTTCTCTTTTTTGCGTTGATGTGAAGATTTTCTATCTTCATCCATTGATCAGATACACGTATCTTGGCTAAAATACAAAAGTGTATAAGTCATATCAGACATGGCTTGTCAAAGACAGGAAATATATATTTATTTTTTTCCCCGTGTAATCCAAGCTATAACTGAGCCATATGTATAAGTGTATACTATTTTCTTGGATAGTTTAGATGATCAATTACTTGAACATTGTACAGATATATCGTCATTATTTACAGAATATCTGTAATGTTCATCAGGAGAATAATAATATTTTTCTGACAATAACGTGAACCTCACAGAGCTATATTTCAAGTTGGATTGTAACTGATTAAGAATGATTATTCTTTCTTGAGGCCCTTTCGTGGTCTTTGTTCAAAAGTGTTTCGTTAACAAATATTTTGCTGCTGATTTGTCGCATCAAAATACATTCAGAAAGTTATAATTACGTGAGGTTGAATCTGCTACAACTGAAGTGTTGTAGACATTATGATTGTGAAAATGTTTATCAACCTTGCGAGTTCGCATTATGGATGGATTTCTTTTTTGTTTGTTTCTGCAATTAGAGGCATCAAACATTGAACATGTTTCAAACAATGTTGATGCATTCTAACAAATGTGAGCCAATGATGCTGTGTACATAATTATTATATATACAGTATATATGTATAACTATGGGTTGTATGATACATATACATATGATCTCAAAACCCATCCAGAGGATAACCACTAGAGCGGAAAACCTCATCATACCACAGCACGACAGAGCTCTGGAATCAGGAAATATTCTGAGCCATATGAGGTAGGTTAATTTATGAAATAAAATTTAACAATTTGATTTATCAAGTTATGATTTTATGAATAAATTATACCTACCTCATATGGCGAACCCACCCTCCTCCCCTACGATGAGTTTTTTTGGCTTCTCGGACGCCAAGTTTATAAACTGAAGTAGGCAGAGGGTATTCCGGTGTGACGTCACATAAGTGGGTAATTAAAAAAAGCCACACCGGAAACGGAACGATGCGAGTTGAGATGAAGCGTTAAAGTGATATATTCTGAGCCATATGAGGTAGGTATAATTTATTCATAAAATCATAACTTGATAAATCAAATTGTTAAATCTGAAACATGATTTGCACGTATTGTCTGTGCCGCTATATACATGCGCGTCATGCCCATTAAAGACATATTCTGTTAGTTTAATTACCAAATTTTACCAAAAGTTCCACATATTTTGAGAATTTTCCTAAATATGGCAAATCTCGGCATGACATGACCCCGAGGCACCCATAATTTTTTATGTTGAACTGCAGACGGTACTGATCAATTCCCAACTATTAGTTCTTTTATTTAGGAAGGGACGTTCACATCATTGGCAACGACATGGACACATTTCCACAAAAATTTCCCCAGTAGACAGCTGCTGTAGATGAACCATCTTCAGATACAGTGGGGTTAAAATAACCATGATTGCTGGGGAACGAGAACAAAGAAATGTGTAAAATCAGTTATATTTAGCATAGATATGACACAGCTTCACGCAGAGGTAGTAGGGATTACATAGGGTCTTGTTTGCACATCTCTTAAGGTTAGAAGGAACTAAATAAGTAGAATTACGTCCCTTTCGTTTTTACAGGGTATCTCGAATACGAGTTAAAAAAATTCTGGTGCGCGATTGGCGTATAATATGTCGAATAATTTTACAAATTCAAGAAATATAATACCCATAGCATGTAAAAACGTGGGCGTTTCCTAGTCTGAAATGCGTTCGTGTCCAAACAATGGCGGGATATTGAGGCTGTGTATTGGCTTTTGTCAGACTGTCAAATTCTGTGCAAAAAGTGGGGTAGTGTGGAAAACATATGCTGGTTTTCGAAAAAGGCGTGGCTCGAAAGGTACTCCTATGTGCGAAAATATGCCGAAAGGGTTGGTCTATACGAACGCATGCATCGTGCACTTCGGAACTCGAAAATTTAGCGTGGGCGTGGTCAAACGTTAACACTGTGGCCTATGGAAAACATTTAGTTCCTTCTAACCTTAAAATGCCAACAATATTTATCAAACCGAAACGAAACGAAATCATGAAAACTTTTACTGCACTCTATTAGTAATCCCGTTTGAAATTTTAATATGCTTCACAAATGAATTTGTTTTAAAATTTCTTCCACCAAACTCCATAGAGGGAGTGATGAACTGACACATTGTGAGAGCTGTGAGTTGTTATCTTCATTGTAAGGTGTGGTAATCAGGGTAATCTAAAAACCACAACAACCAGATTAACACTTGAGGCCCGACACCTGATGATGTTTTCACAGCTGCCAGTAATCAGACTCCATTGTCAACATGCTTCCAGATTGGAGCAAGACAGCTGTTAATTGTTTTATAACACCCTGATAGTGGAGTAGTGTGTGCAAACACAATTGACAGTTGTAAACCAAGTAATTATCATAAATTATTTGGGGCATTTTGCCAATTTTCGTCAGTCAACTTTGGAATTTTCAGGGCGACTTGAACTTCGCCTGACCTCAAAAATAAGGCGAAGCGGACAGCGCTAGGGCGACTTCTTGGCCCAGATCGCACTCTCGGCTGGTTCCTGCTGAATATATCATAATAAAATCTGCCATGTTCGTAGGACTGCTCTGAGTACTTATACTTCTGCTTCTTGAAATGATCACATAATTAATACTTCCCTGTTTTAAATCCAATGCAACTGTTTAATAAATCTATTGCACAATTCTAAAGGAAAACATCCAGATATAATCGCTGTGTGAAACCCTACTTTAGCTTGCTCTCTCCTGAGATACATTATAGAGAGAATTCGTGTGTCTCTGATTATAAGTTTCTCTTATACTCTTGAATCATTCCTCCTGTCATAATTGGAGTGTTTGTGTGCTCTTATAGGACTAGCTAATTGACCCGCGAAAATTTTTGGAGGACTATTATAATCAGCACATCTGTGCGTCTGTCTGTGAGTGCATGCGTCCACATCCTTGTCCGCGTGATAACTTGAGCAATATTCAACAGAATTTCTTGATATTTGGTAATTGGTGCACATTTGAGAAACACAGGCCAAGTTTGAATGTGGTCACGGTCCAATGATTTTTGACAGAGTTATGCCCCTTTTTTGACTTAGTTACCATGTCAAAACTAAAACAGTAATACCTGCTGTAGAGGTATTACCGATGGAAAATTACCAGTGCGATTACCGTTTGATTCAAGAATAATTACCGATGGAATTACTGATAGAAGGCTATAAATTACCGATGGAATTACCAGCAAAAAATTACCGCTATACGGGATCGAAATTACTGATAAAATTTACCAGTAAAATTACTGATGGTCAGGTAGCAAATTACCGGTGAAATATTACCAATGGAATTACCGGTAAATTACCGATAAACGGGATCGAAATTACTGACAAAATTTTCAGTGAAAATTACCAATAAACGGGATAAAAAATAAATATAAAACTATACCGGTAAAATTATCGATGGTCAGGTAGCAAATTACTGGTGAAATCATTACCCATGGATTTACTGGAGAACAATATAATTACCAGATAATTACAACATAACTACCGATGGAATTACCGGAGAAATGTTTTATGGTGCCCATAAATATTCAGAATTTGTACGGAGTCACGGCCATTTGTATGTGTCACTTTAGGCCCTAAATAAGTTTTATAGTTAATACAATTGTGTTAATGTTTGTCAATGAATAAAATGACCATTGGAGGAAAGTTGTTATGTGATCATGCACTTCACATGCAAATCGGCGGACCTAACGCTGTTCATATGCATTTGTTTATATTTACGGAGTACACTTACAAATCAATGAAAGCACAAACATTGCAATGATGAAATCCATTCACTTTCCTGATGAGGGTATTTTGTTTATATAAGCATGGGAGTTACGTTGTTTGTTTAATACAAACACACTGTAAAACAGCTCGAAACGAGAGCTAAATTGGGTGATGGGGGTGTTTATTTTACAACCAAAGGTTTGATATATCTGTTTTTGCTCTTTGGCTCCCAAGTTTGAAATTAAGATACATACAACATATCTATATTTGCTCAAGTCACGTGACCGCAAAATCTGTGATGTGCAGGGGACTACCCTGGATACGTATTGTTTACAAAATAAAATGACTTATCGCACATTTCCGTCAGAAAGTGACCCTGAACATGAAAATGACAATGATATACATGCCGTGGAGGATCCGGCACCTATGGCAGACACTGAAGATGCATTTGAGAGCCTGTGTTTAAATATTGGCTGATATTTACATGAACCAGATGCCGACAAAGATGGAGTCACAATGAGGACTGCGGTGTGAGACCTGAATTCACCAAGTCACAGTGTCAATCATTGAATCGATCAAATTACCAATGTCGTACATTGTTGACGACGATTGTCATGATAGTTGTGATAATTTCTTGTTATTCTACAAATGAAGAATCTATATCTAATTCAAAGCACAAAAATCTAAGAAGATGTAAGTAAAATAAAAGCAACCAAATTTGAGAACTGCATGTATCACTATCAGTTTGACTGTGAGTGTCGCTGTTCCCAGTGTGACTGTCCCCTTACCAAAAACTGCTAACCTAAAACCACATTAGATCTAAGCGGATTTCTAATCTGATTGCCAACGTAGAACTAATGTAGAACTAATGTTGTAATTTAACTGTCAAAATTGAGATGGGCGGAGCTTAAAAACTAACATATTGCACATGTGGTCAGGTTAGCGGATATGCACAGTAGTTATACGTTGGAAAATTCCCAACCAAATTTCTAAGGTAGAACTAACATGCAAATTTGCTAACATAAAGCATATGTGCAATTTTATAGCTCTTAAGAGCTATAAAATTGCACATATGCTTTATGCTAGCAAATTAGCACGTTAGTTCTATGTTAGTAAATTCCACATCAGGAATGTATAAAAATGCCACATGTGCAGGCAGGTTATCAAATTAACTTAAATTAAGTAATTATACATACGTCCAGCTGGGTAACAATTTGTAAAAAAAACACAAACAATATATCATATGGTATTGCTTTTAAAAACTATATAAATACATAAAATATACATCACATACTCATCTGGGGGCCGGTCTATTTAATTTATTCAGAAATTTTCTCCCTGCACTTACCGGTATATTCCACTCTGCAGTTCTATTTGGCACACAAGAGTATAACTGTAAACAGTCATGAATCTAAAGGATTGATACCGAATCACGAACTGTTTAAAACACTGTTAAAAACTTGATTTTTTACGCTATGATTGGTGTTGCATGCAGGGGGGGGGGGGGGGGGGTGGTAACTATTATAAATGAAGAAATAAAGTGGCCTACTGTGTTTTTAGGAATGGATTGCGGCTTAATAATTGGTCGGCCTAATTTAATTGGGGGTGTGGGATGTAGGCCTACTGTGTGTTGTTTATGAACACATAAGTATGGAATGTTGTGGTAACAAAGCCTTTGTGCTGGTCAAGTGTCTTGTTTTTAGCACTGACATTTAATTAATCGTTCATCAATGCTGTCAAAACATTGTGTCATCTTTACTCCAGTCATATCAATTGACATAAATACATGATAAATCAATAAACACATTTTTATTTGCCTTATAGAATTCACGGCAAATTACCAATGGCGACAACAAAATAGATAGGAAATTACCGACAAAATTACATGTGAAATTACCGATGAAATTACTGATAGAATTCACAGCAAATTACCGATGGAAACAAAAAATTACCGGTGAAATTACCGATAGGAAATTACCGATAAAATTACCGGTGAATTTACCGATGAAATTACTGACAGAATTCACGGCAAATTGCTGATGGCAACAAAAATTACCAATACGAAATTACCTGTGAATTTACCGATAAAATAACCAATAGAAAAGGCTGAAAGTATCGGTAAAATTACCGATGAGTTTACCGATTTTGACATTATTAGCTCAACTTACTTTGTAAGTTTGAGCTATTGCCATCGGTTGGTGTCCGTCGTCTGTTAACAATTTCCTTTGGCGCGGGCTACAGGTCGTATCTTTGGTCTGATCGTAATGATATTTGTCATGAATGTTGACATTGACATGTAGATGGGAACGAGTCATTTTGGGGTCATTCGGCCAAAAAACATGGCCGCTGGTGGCCATCTTGGATTTCAAAATTAAATCCATTGGCGCAGGCTACAGGCCGTACTGTTTGTCTGATCATCATAAAATTTGATACGAATTTTGACATTTACATGTAGATCGGAACGAGTCATTTTAGGATCATTCGGCCAAAAAACATGACTGCTGGTGGCCATCTTGGATTTTACTCTTTGCATCACTAAATCCTTTGACAGATCCTACAGACCATATCTCTGATCCGATCATCACCAAACTTCATATGGATCATCGGGGTGACCTCTAGATAGGAACGAGTCATTTTGGGGTCATTTGGCCAAAAAATATGGCCGCCGTCAGCCATCTTGTATTTATACTTTGCATCACTAAATACTTTCACACACCCTACAGACCACAACCCTGATCCGATCATCACCAAACTTCATATTCATCATTGGCATGGCATGCCTAGATGGCATGAATTATTTTGGGGTAATTCCGCCAAATAAGACGCAGACCAAGTTCAAATTTTCAGAAAAAGTTTGTTTCAACTTGTTCTACCGAGGGTAGGGGTATCTCGAAAACTAAGGCCCTTTTTGGATTTGGCCACTCCTCTAATAGGAAATGATTGTAGGCCTATCCTATTATATAAATCGGGTCTGGGAATCATTTATTTGGGACTTTAATCTTCTATTAATAATAGTTCATGAATGTTTGAATTGTCCGATATTAACCAAATCGGAGATTTCAGTAGAAGTTTGGTGATGATCAGATCAGGGATGTGGTCTCTAGGATGTGTCAAATGATTTAGTGATGCAAAGAGTAAAATCCAAGATGGCTGCCAGCGGCCATGTTTCTTGGCCGGTTGATCCTAAAATTACTCGTTCCCATCTACCTGTAAATGTCAACATTCATGACAAATTTTATGGTGATCACAGAAACAGTACAGCCTGTAGTCCGCGCCAATGGATTCAATTTTTAAATCCAAGATGGCCACTAGCGGCCATGTTTTTTGGCCGAATTACCCCAAAATGATTCGTGCCCAACTAGGGGCCATCCCAATGATGAATATGAAGTTTGGTGATGATCGGATCAGGGTTGTGGTCTGTAGGGTGTGTGAAAGTATTTAGTGATGCAAAGTATAAATACAAGATGGCTGACGGCAGCCATATATTTTGGCCAAATGACCCCAAAATGACTCGTTCCTATCTAGAGGTCACCCCGATGATCCATATGAAGTTTGGTGATGATCGGATCAGAGATATGGTCTGTAGGATCTGTCAAAGGATTTAGTGATGCAAAGAGTAAAATCCAAGATGGCCACCAGCAGCCATGTTTTTTGGCTGAATGATCCTAAAATGACTCGTTCCGATCTACATGTAAATGTCAACATTCATATCAAATTTTATGATGATCAGACAAACAGTATGGCCTGTAGCCTGCGCCAATGGATTTAATTTTGAAATCCAAGATGGCCACCAGCGGCCATGTTTTTTGGCCGAATGACCCCAAAATGACTCGTTCCCATCTACATGTCAATGTCAACATTCATGACAAATATAAAGATCAGACCAAAGATACGACCTGTAGCCAAAGGAAATTGTTAACAGACGACGGACACCAACCGATGGCAATAGCTCAAACTTACAAAGTAAGTTGAGCTAATAATGTCAAAATCGGTAAACTCATCGGTAATTTTACCGATACTTTCAGCCTTTTCTATTGGTTATTTTATCGGTAAATTCACAGGTAATTTCGTATTGGTAATTTTTGTTGCCATCAGCAATTTGCCGTGAATTCTGTCAGTAATTTCATCGGTAAATTCACCGGTAATTTTATCGGCAATTTCCTATCGGTAATTTCACCGGTAATTTTTTGTTGCCATCGGTAATTTGCTGTGAATTCTATCAGTAATTTCATCGGTAATTTCACAGGTAATTTTGTCGGTAATTTCCTATCTATTTTGTTGTCGCCATTGGTAATTTGCCGTGAATTCTATAAGGCAAATAAAAATGTGTTTATTGATTTATCATGTATTTATGTCAATTGATATGACTGGAGTAAAGATGACACAATGTTTTGACAGCATTGATGAACGATTAATTAAATGTCAGTGCTAAAAACAAGACACTTGACCAGCACAAAGGCTTTGTTACCACAACATTCCATACTTATGTGTTCATAAACAACACACAGTAGGCCTACAGCGACACTCACAGTCAAACTGATAGTGATACATGTAGTTATCAAATTTGGTTGCTTTTATTTTACTTAAATCTTCTTAGATTTTTGTGCTTTGAATTAGATATAGATTCTTCATTTGTAGAATAACAAGAAATTATCACAACTATCATGACAATCGTCGTCAACAATGAACGACATTTGTAATTTGATCGATTCAATGATTGACACTGTGACTTGGTGAATTCAGGTCTCACACCGCAGTCCTCATTGTGACTCCATCTTTGTCGGCATCTGGTTCATGTAAATATCAGCCAATATTTAAACACAGGCTCTCAAATGCATCTTCAGTGTCTGCCATAGGTGCCGGTTCCTCCACAGCATGTATATCATTGTCATTTTCATGTTCAGGGTCACTTTCTGACGGAAATGTGCGATAAGTCATTTTATTTTGTAAACAATACGTATCCAGGGTAGTCCCCTGCACATCACAGATTTTGCGGTCACGTGACTTGAGCAAATATAGATATGTTGTATGTATCTTAATTTCAAACTTGGGAGCCAAAGAGCAAAAACAGATATATCAACCCTTTGGTTGTAAAATAAACACCCCCATCACCCAATTTAGCTCTCGTTTCGAGCTGTTTTACAGTGTGTTTGTATTAAACAAACAACGTAACTCCCATGCTTATATAAACAAAATACCCTCATCAGGAAAGTGAATGGATTTCATCATTGCAATGTTTGTGCTTTCATTGATTTGTAAGTGTACTCCATAAATATAAACAAATGCATATGAACAGCGTTAGATCCGCGATTTGCATGTGAAGTGCATGATCACATAACAACTTTCCTCCAATGGTCATTTTATTCATTGACAAACATTAACACAATTGTATTAAACTATAAAACTTATTTAGGGCCTAAAGTGACACATACAAATGGCCGTGACTCCGTACAAATTCTGAATATTTATGGGCACCATAAAACATTTCTCCGGTAATTCCATCGGTAGTTATGTTGTAATTATCTGGTAATTATATTGTTCTCCAGTAAATCCATGGGTAATGATTTCACCAGTAATTTGCTACTTGACCATCGATAATTTTACCGGTATAGTTTTATATTTATTTTTATCCCGTTTATTGGTAATTTTCACTGAAAATTTTGTCAGTAATTTCGATCCCGTTTATCGGTAATTTTCACCGGTAATTCCATTGGTAATATTTCACCGGTAATTTGCTACCTGGTAAATTTTTTCAGTAATTTCGATCCTGTATAGCGGTAATTTTTTGCTGGTAATTCCATCGGTAATTTATAGCCTTCTATCAGTAATTCCATCGGTAATTTCATCGGTAATTATTCTTGAATCAACCGGTAATCGCACTGGTAATTTTCCATCGGTAATACCTCTACAGCAGGTATTACCGGTGGTATTACTGTTTTAGTTTTGACATGGTAACTAAGTCAAAAAAGGGGCATAACTCTGTCAAAAATCATTGGACCGTGACCACATTCAAACTTGGTCTGTGTTTCTCAAATGTGCACCAATTACCAAATATCAAGAAATTCTGTTGAATATTGCTCAAGTTATCATGCGGACAAGGATGTGGACGCATGCACTCACAGACAGACGCACAGATGTGCTGATTATAATAGTCCTCCAAAAAATTTCGCGGGTCAATTAGCTAGTCCTATAAGAGCACACAAACACTCCAATTATGACAGGAGGAATGATTCAAGAGTATAAGAGAAACTTATAATCAGAGACACACGAATTCTCTCTATAATGTATCTCAGGAGAGAGAGCAAGCTAAAGTAGGGTTTCACACAGCGATTATATCTGGATGTTTTCCTTTAGAATTGTGCAATAGATTTATTAAACAGTTGCATTGGATTTAAAACAGGGAAGTATTAATTATGTGATCATTTCTAGAAGCAGAAGTATAAGTACTCAGAGCAGTCCTACGAACATGGCAGATTTTATTATGATATATTCAGCAGGGACCAGCCGAGAGTGCGATGTGGGCCAAGAAGTCGCCCTAGCGCCGTCCGCTTCGCCTTATTTTTGAGGTCAGGCGAAGTTCAAGTCGCCCTGAAAATTCCAAAGTTGACTGACGAAAATTGGCAAAATGCCCCAAATAATTTATGATAATTACTTGGTTTACAACTGTCAATTGTGTTTGCACACACTACTCCACTATCAGGGTGTTATAAAACAATTAACAGCTGTCTTGCTCCAATCTGGAAGCATGTTGACAATGGAGTCTGATTACTGGCAGCTGTGAAAACATCATCAGGTGTCGGGCCTCAAGTGTTAATCTGGTTGTTGTGATTTTTAGATTACCCTGATTACCACACCTTACAATGAAGATAACAACTCACAGCTCTCACAATGTGTCAGTTCATCACTCCCTCTATGGAGTTTGGTGGAAGAAATTTTAAAACAAATTCATTTGTGAAGCATATTAAAATATCAAACGGGATTACTAATAGAGTGCAGTAAAAGTTTTCATGATTTCGTTTCGTTTCGGTTTGATAAATATTGTTGGCATTTTAAGGTTAGAAGGAACTAAATGTTTTCCATAGGCCACAGTGTTAACGTTTGACCACGCCCACGCTAAATTTTCGAGTTCCGAAGTGGGTAAACGATGCATGCGTTCGTAAAGACCAACCCTTTCGGCATATGTTTGCACATAGGAGTATCTTTTGAGCCACGCCTTTTTTCGAAAACCAGCATATGTTTTCCACACTACCCATATTTCTTGAATTTGTAAAATTATTCGACATATTATACGCCAATCACGTGCCAGAATTTTTTTAACTCGTATTCGAGATACCCTGTAAAAACGAAAGGGACGTAATTCTACTTATTTAGTTCCTTCTAACCTTAAGAGATGTGCAAACACGACCCTATGTAATCCCTACTACCTCTGCGTGAAGCTGTGTCATATCTATGCTAAATAAAACTGATTTTACACATTTCTTTGTTCTCGTTCCCCAGCAATCATGGTTATTTTAACCCCACTGTATCTGAAGATGGTTCATCTACTTTGGGAAATTTTTGTGGAAATGATGTCGTTGCCAATGATGGGAACGTCCCTTCCTAAATAAAAGAACTAATAGTTGGGAATTGATCAGTACCGTCTGCAGTTCAACATAAAAAATTATGGGTGCCTCGGGGTCATGTCATGCCGAGATTTGCCATATTTGGGAAAATTCTCAAAATATGTGGAAATTTTGGTAAAATTTGGTAATTAAACTAACAGAATATGCCTTTAATGGGCATGACGCGCATTTATATAGCGGCACAGACAATACGTGCAAATCATGTTTCAGATGATATGCTTAGTTGACCAAAATTGTCCGGGTTTCTGAATAAATAGTTAGATTTTTACACCCCACCCCCCAGCACCAGAAAAGATAGGAATTTCTACACGGTCGACAAGTTGGCAGCTGCATGGTTAAAAATACTCGAGACGTCAAGTTTATGCTGATGGTCAGATGTCCACAAATAGATAAAGATATCGATGTGAGGTGATTTCTCTCTTAAAGTGGCACACCAGATACAGAATAACGATAAATAAGTGAAAATCTCACAAAGGTTATTAGGTGCAAATATTCCCCACTTCCTGAAAAATGGCAATAAAATCCAAATTCTGGTGTAATGTAATGTCTAACTATGTATGCTTCGCAAATCAGATCACAATTATGTGATTTTTCACCACGTTTGTCCATCATAGGCCGAAATACGAAAAATTCAATTTTTCTGCTTTAGGTTAGAAGGAACTAAATGTTTTCCATAGGCCACAGTGTTAACGTTTGACCACGCCCACGCTAAATTTTCGAGTTCCGAAGTGCACGATGCATGCGTTCGTAAAGACCAACCCTTTTGGCATATGTTCGCACATAGGAGTACGTTTCGAGCCACGCCTTTTTCGAAAACCAGCATATGTTTTCCACACTACCCCACTTTTTGCACAGAATTTGACAGTCTGACAAAAGCCACAGCCTCAATATCCCGCCATTGTTTGGACACGAACACATTTCACATGCTATGGGTATTATATTTCTTGAATTTGTAAAATTATTCGACATATTATACGCCAATCGCGCGCCAGAATTTTTAAAACTCGTATTCGAGATACCCTGTAAAAACGAAAGGGACGTAATTCTACTTATTTAGTTCCTTCTAACCTTAAAAAACCCGAAAAATATGAAATAAAATCCTGTCATTCTCCCACAATTACGATATAAAATGCTGCTATCCTCTCACAATTATGTTTGGGTATTATTAATAGTTATTAGGGTCATGAAGTGAACATAAAGACTCCATATTTCAACCATTGTTTCATAAGTTTAATTGACATATTACATCTCTCCTATTTTCGTTCTATAGCGACTCCTGTCGTAGTACGGATCAATGTAAATTGTGTAGACTCACTTCGCCCTGGAAATCTGGTCTATGCTGGTCCCTGATATTCAGCATGAAAACTTTCAAAATTCACTGCTATAATATAGTTTGAGAGATAAGCATATAGTACTGGGTAAAATGTGTAGTTCCTAGTGTCAGTTTCTCACAATATTAGTCAGAGCTGGCTCCGATTAAGTGATGAAACACGAATACTAAACACAATTTATCAAAGCAATATAAAGGAGTACCAATCGAATATCTTTAATAAATTATAAACTTGACCAAACCGCATCAACTTGTTTATCCCTTCTGTCTAACCCTTTAATACATAATATATATGCTGTGCACCCAATCACAAATAACAACAGTGAGTAAATGGGAAAACTCTCAAATACCAGCTTTAAATGATGATCCCCTGATATTAAGCACAAATATGAGGGGTTATCGGTAAGATAATTTCAAACAAAAATATACTGCAAACTAATATTGAGCATTGCGTGGTAGCACAATCGAGTTGTACAGTACGGACTGAAGGAAATTGATAAAATTTGTTTGATAAGAAACTGGCTTGGTAAAATGCACTATGTACCTTCTCTTTGATCTTGTGAGATTGGTGCTAATTTATTGAAGAGATTAGTGTTTCATTACAATATAGTAATCATTTCGTCAAACATGTATGGTTTGTTATCATGGAAAGTGTTGAAATTCCGGGAAATGTATACTAGTATACTATTAAAAGTATTTATACTGTAAGGGTATGGACTTCAGTTTCTGCGTTAAATTCAATAATTAAATCATTATGCCGAATGGAACATTACATTGGGTGTGTCTTGGGTTGCAGTGACCGATAAATTATTCAGATTGATATGTTTTAGTGATCTATGTACCTTTAAAGATATCGAACAACGGACTTGTATATTACCCATACACATTTGCACTCCCATATGGTTATCCAGCAAATTGCTTTCGTTGTGGCATATCTTGTGAGTTGTGGCCGTTTTTACAGCCATTTCGTGGCCGTGATTGTATTATATTCTGTCCGTGTCACTCTATTTTCTTCCATAACATAATTTCTTGACTTTTAGTTACTACCAGCCGATCAACCATGAAATAAATACCAAAACCCTGTATCCCAAATTTTACTTATTTAGTAGAAACGTCTTGACTTTGAAGAGCTCTAAATTATTTTCCACAAAATGGATTTTCTTGGATGTTGGATATGTTCATCAACAGTGTTCCCCGCATCGAATGGCTAAATCAACTAGACTATTCCCAAGCCAGAGTGAGAAATATTATGTACTGAGACTGTTCCCTGGTCCAATAGAAATGACTGGGACAGACAAAAGGTTCTCATGTGTGGTTCTTTATATGATTCTCACATAAAGTTCTTATAATTATCCCATGGATCTCACATTAGCATGGATTCTATGTTGTGGATGTGTGTTGCATTTTTTCGGTCTATTAAATGTCCTGACAAAACAGCTGCGGTCACATCTGGAGTTAAATGGTCTTCTTGAACCACACCCATCTGCCAATAAATCAGTAGATAGTACCGAACAACTTTACTGCGTGTGCATAATAATATTTGAGATCTCTGGCCGTTTGCAAAGCCATTCTGCTTGTATTACTGGATCTCTCAGCAACCTTCGATACTTTTGACCACGACATCCTCATATCATATATGCCAGCATGGGTTGAAAGACTCTGCTATGATTCTCATAGTATCTCTCAAATCAAAATGGTGTGCCCGAAGGATATGTCCTTGGGCCGATATTATGTACAGTCTACATCTCTTGGGAGCTTGTTCCGCAAACTGGTGTATTAAAGTTACCATTTCTATGCAGACGACACCCAGATATACATATCTTTCAAACCTACACCATCTGATACAACCATAGCACTTGCGCAGATGGATACATGTACAGAGCTCTTTCCATCAATGTATCACATTATTATAATCAATAAATTTGAAAAATAATCAAGGAAATATGGTATCACCGCAGTTAAGAACTGGATGAGAAGCTTCGCTCTCAAAATGAACAATTCAAAAACCAAGCTTCTTATTATTTCTAAAAGATTATCCATCTCCTTGTCTGTGCCACCCTGACTATTGGAGTCAGTTCCGTTGGTCGTGCGGATTTAGCCAGGAACATAGGGTTGACAATAGATTTGTCTCTGAAGCTTGAGTCTGACATCAATAATATTTGTAGAGGATGCTACAGGCAGCTATTAAACAAGACAGTCAATGACTGGGGTCGCTCACCAGACTGTAAAGACTGAGAAGACTGGGACTCTGATGACTATAACAGTCAGTACATTGACCAACTCACTTAAGACAAATAGGTCTAAACATGGACATAGGTTTTATACAGTAAATATTACAGTACAATGTTGAAGCCCCCCCCCCCCCCCAATATGCAATAATTGCTACATCGTCGCATTAAGACTGATGCAGTGTTACCGTAAACAATGCAAATTTTGATTTCGAAAAACGTTTTTTTGTGTGTGATTATGTAACTTGTCTTCATTTTGGGTAAACCGTCACCATTTAATTGTGCGAACTATTATGAATAAAAGAATACAGCCGAGGACGACAATAAATTATTCCACAACCCCGATTTATAGTATACTTTCTGTATGCCACGTAGAGTTAATTTCTACAGTTTCAATCTGTCTTTCTAGACCAGACACATATTTTAATGTGGACGCAAATCAGGGGGTTTACGGCATCGTCGGATTCTGAAAGTACCGTAAACCCGGTGGTGGTTTTGTCGTAAACAATGTTTTAATTTTCGCAATATAAGTATGAAATCATTGTTAGATATCGGAAGCGCAGCGTCATCATGATTAATTCGTCGGCGACTTTTATTTCAAATCTACACATTTTATTCAATATATATCAGCGATCAGATGCGACAAAGTTAAGTTAATACAAAACATATTATATAATGCTCGCCATGTTTCGGAGGCATAAAATATATAACATTGCCGCTGTGCCGAACCTCATATATCCATATTATATAATAGTTTGGAATTTCCACGAATTGCACATGTTATGTTGTGCTATTTTTAGCACTGTAATTTCCCAGGCCAATCCTAGTTTCGTTTGTGGGTAGCATTGACTGACAGAGGAGTTGAGTGTTATGTTTTTCTCGATTCTTTATTGAATGAATAATAAAAACATGGATAATGATATACATACCATTATAAAACAATGAACTTAGGGGGTATGGCTCTATATATGTCTGGCGTTGATACAATTGTTCTATATCGGGCCTATTGCTTCAAATGCTGGATCATGTGGATGGACGGTTGTCGCTCCCGTTGTGGGTGGGTGCAGCTGGTTTCAAATTTCTGTGTGATTTCATCTTTTTTCTGTTAGATGTGTGATACCTGGGGTTGTGAAAACCCTAACTTCTTCGTACTGTTCACCTGTGTAAACTGCTGGTCTAATATTTTCCCAACTGCGTATATGTCCGCTAACAATAGATCTATTCGATTTCATCACTGTTTCTAGCCATGATCGAACTGATATTATGCCATCAAGTCGGTTCATTTTGGAATTTTATATATCAGATGTGTTGTTTTTGTCCAACAAGTTAAACCATTGTTCACTAATTGAGAAGACATCACGACAACAACAACAACAACAAAACTGTTGCACAGTTTACGCATAGTTGTGAGGGACCGGTATATACATCATTATATGTCAGTAGGCCTATATGTTTGTATAGCCTTTTGCTAAATGTCACCCCTTCACACATTTGGAATGTACTTGTGTGTTAACCGCATAGAGTTGTTTGTATGGCCTTTGGCTGAACTTTATTTTCCTTCACACAATTCAGCCAATAAAAATTCAGCTGGCATCTGATTACGCAGAAGGCAAAAATAAATGCGCGAATTTATGAAGTGCGACAACATCGTATCGATGTTTTAACTTTTCGTCAACTTTTCGTCGTTTGCGAATATCGATCAATGTTTCGACGTTGCGACTTTCACGTTGTCGAAAGTTTCGACATTTTATGGAAATGTTTGGTCTGTTGTGGGTTCGACGTTATTGCACTTCTATGGCCAGTCGCTTTCGACGTTATCGCATTATTTTTCGTCATTTCCGACATTTCATTTTTATGTTTACCTATACCATAGTATGGTAAACATAGTGTCGTTGCCCGGATTGACCACTCGTCGTTCGTCCGTCTGTCTGTCTGTCTGTCTGTCCGTAGACACTTTACGAGTAATGCGATAACTCAAACATTTTCTATCCGATCGAAACCAAATTTTGTATATGGGTTTCTCAGCCCATAATACAGATCGAGTTCGAATTTGGGTTTGATCCGAGTTTTTGTTACAGAGTTATGGCCCTTTTTCAACTTAGAATTCACGCATTCTGCCATAACGCAAACATTTTTTATCTGATTGGAACCAAATTTGGTATGTGAGTTTCACAGCCAAAAATACAGATCGAGTTCGAATATGGGTTTGATCCGATTTATTTTAAAGGAGTTATGACCCTTTTTTCGAAAATAAAATAAATTAAAAAAAAATCCGATGCTCTAACCGAAATATTTTTTTGTCCGATTGTGTTCATATTTGATATGTAGGTTTATGATGACACACCCCTCACCTGTATAGTTTTTGGTATTGATTGGTTGATCAGTTTAGAAAATAATTAACCCTTTACACACATGCTATCCAATGCAATAAGTTGAACATATTTCTTCTGATCTGCCTCATATTTCTTACCTAGGTTTTTCTTAGCACGTTCTTCATCTGTATGGTTTTTGGTATTGTTTAATTAACCCTTTTCACTCTTATGTTTACTTAGAATTCACCCAAGCTGCTATGACTCAAAACATTTTTCATCTGATCAACACAAAATTTGGTATATGAATTTATCACCCCTAAATACAGATCGAGTTCGAATATGGGTTTGATCCGATATATTTTAACAGAGTTATGACCCTTTATAATTCAAGTAATTACTGCTGGGAATTTGAAGAGAACATATATCCCACAGCAATGTGTGTTATTGAAATGAGTTAATTATCACTATGACATTAGATACTACATGCTATAAAGCATGATAGTGGTACCACTGGCTGGCTGGACTTGTTATCATAATTATGTCAAACTGTGATTGATTACTCACTCTCTGGTGGAGTTCTGCTTTCTGTGCAATATGAAGTTAACCCCTTTGTTGAAACAGGTTTATTACATTAGCTATATGCACACACTATATGACACCTATTCTAAAATAATAAATTGGAATAGTCCATTGTTACTTTGTAGTGTTGTTTTACAGACATTGTTCTTTACAAACACTGTTGTCTTATCTTAGACAAAAAATTATCCACACATTCCTTAGTTCCATAACATGATGTCATTGAAAATGATTAACCCTCTCCACACATCATATGGTTTTGATGCTTTTCATTTAATCATTCTCCTATGTTATGTCCAGGTTGATGGTGATCCACTTTTGATTTGCATGGATTTGGGATTAAAATTAAACCATTCCATAGACACATATTCTGCGATAGACAGATATAATATTATCCCTTTCACTTTGAGCCAGGTTCAGTAAGCGTTTCAATACATCACCAATTGAATATTCATCATTAGAGGAAATGTCTTATTTTGAAATTCCCTCAATTGCATTTGGGCTCCAGGATAATATTAATGGTGCTGGTATTCTTGAGACTGACTTATTGTATGGGGTTCTAAATCCAATGACATGCTTTTCATAGACTATTTTGTGTTTATCAGTTCATTAGTTTGGGTAAGATTAACCCCATTCTATCCGATTTGATAACTCAAATATTTCCATTGATTATGTTTATAGTTCTTGGCATAGTTGACGATAACACACCCCTAACCTGCATAGTGAGGGTCATTTGGTTTATTTGCTTAAAAATATTAACATCCTCCACCAATCCTGTTGACACAATGTGATAACTAAATATTTTTCACACGATCACTATATAAAGTGTGAATTGTTGAAACTTTTGCACTCATGAAAAGGTTGGTGTAAGGATTTATAAAATTTATAAAAATAGCTAATCGCTATCGCCAAGGTATGGGTTAAACATCTGCCGATCGTGATCGGCCTCTCGTTGCACATTTACGTCAAAACTTTTTCGACATTATCGACAATATTTTCGCATATGCGAAAGAGGTTTTGACATGCTCCCTAAATGTCTCGTCAGTCACGATTTGCAGTATCTAAACACTGCCAAATGTTAAATTTTATGTACAACCTGCTGACTTTTGTTTTATTTTCTTCTACGTTGGATGGTATAATGATAATGACAACAGGATTTATCATTTGGTTGTTACTGATTTCCTATGCAGCCTCTCCAACAATGTCCCGTCAGTCACAAAATTATGTCCCGTCAGTCATAAAATGAGGATATGTCTACACACAGAAATATGTTAGTGGAAACCTGTTACTATGGTATAAACTTATGTTTTGACACCATTTCACAACATTGATGTGTTGTATACTCTGTTCTCTTTATAACACAACATTCATTTGACATACGGTTCTGTTAACCCTTTACCCAACAGTAATATGTCTAACGTCATTACCCACACCAATACTGATAGGAGAGAACGTCGTCACCCCAGCCAACATAACTTTCTGGTAACGTCAAAGTTATAGGAAAAAATGTATTATTAAAACTTATGGTGGCTCTTGTTTATCTGCAAGGATGGTTTATTTTATTTTAATTAATTGGTAACAATTGATTTTCATATTTATGAAAGTCAAGTCCCCCCCCCCCCCCCCCCCATTGGCAATGTGCAATTTGTTTTTATTTAATTCATACTACATCCTTAGTATGGGAAGAGCAGGTAAGATGATTTGTTTGATCATATATTCCATCTGGCGATGGAGAACAAGGAGACACTATGGAGTTGGTAGGTATCTTTCCGGATTTTTCTTGACCCTGATTCGTTGCATAGAATTAAAATCAATTTCACATTGAAATGTATCAGATTCTGAATTTTATTGCTGTCATTTCAGCTGGTAATTTCCGAAAATTTATCGTATTATTGTGTTCAATTTATCAACAGAAATATTGCAAAACAAAAAAATCCGGAGATCTGGTTGTGTACGGTACTGCGTGAGACAACACAGTCGCCATAATTTCTTTACTGTTAGCAATCACTTTCAAATAAAAAAAATGAGATCGTTTTGCAGTGCATTCCTTTAAATTTTCACATCTACATGTGCACCAATCACTCTAGTTCATGTCCACATGAATGCATACCATAATTTGACATCGTTAAACAAAATTATCCCCCTTTATATATTGCATATATAAATTTGCAAAACAGAAAACGTCGTCGATTGAGTTGTGTATTACGTAAGACGGCAAGGAAACACAGTTGCCGTACTTTCTTTACTGTTAGCAATCACTTACTAATAAAATAATGAGATCATTTTACGCGTGCATTCCTTTAAATTTTCACATCTACATGTGCACGAATCACTCTAGTTCATGTCCATATGAATGCGTACCATACTTTGACATCGTTTAATAAAATTATCCCCAATATTTTATCAACAAAAACACCACGAAGATTTTGTATGAAGTTTGACGTTGTAACCTCGATTTCCAGAATTACCTTCACTTTTCCACAATCACTAGCAAAGTGTTAACCAACTTCTACTTATTTGCATTTAATAATGTACCAACGAAATTCAATAAAATGTGGAAATGCATTGTGAAATTTATTCCAGCATTGTAAAAATCTGATTAACTGTTGTTGACACGTGATCACAGATAGTAACCAATGTAAACAAAACACAAGCCATGATCGTGAGGGTACAGAAATAAGATGCAACGTCGACGTAAATACTTGGACAATTACTCCGTGTGTCATGTATAAAAAAAGACATAAAAACAGCATTAATAGACTAAAATTTCAATTTTTTAAATCATAGGTTAGAAGTTGAAATGCTATTCAGTAACAATATAATGTTTAATATGTCGGAATTGAAATATATATCGCAAGAACTATATATTCAGCGCTGACAACAACTCCTTCTGTGTACCTCACGAACGTAATGCGTACGTACTTGACCCAGTTTATTACGATATATCTTGTCACATTTACATGCGTAGATCATGTCCATCACATATTGTCATTTGAAAAAGATTGAATGGCCATTAAGGTCGATAACAGTGCTTTTCTCTTCGTGAATATATGAGATGCCAAACTAAATAATAGTTAGCAAGACATCGTATTGAATAAGGATGACAAAATATACTAAAAATAAATCACATTGAGACACAGTCGTTACCTTGACCTTGATGTAATGATGATGCAATGTATATCACAGTTAGTGCCAAAACACAATGTGTGTACACAGTTAAACTACCGGTAATCGATATATTGTTTGGCCTATGTTCAACTTGTAACAAAGGACATACTAATAGTGCAATTTTGTTCGATTAAATGATAAATATCTCTTGAAAAATTATTGATAACTATAAGATTGAAATTCGCGCCCAGCTTGGATGGAAGCCACGTGTTCAGAAATTGGTAAACGCGAACGCGCTGTTTGCTGGAAGCTTCTAATTAGTTCCTCGCATTGCTATTCTATACATTTTATACACTCTATAAAAAATATAATATTGTCAATATGATCATGTGAAGAATTAGGAAAAATAAAATAATAATTGGAAACAGTTTTATTTGGGAATAGGCCTACACAGCAGTAAGAACAAACACGGCGTCCTTATAGTAACAAAAACTAACATCAGCATGTCGTCTTGCTCTTACCGTAGCTTCGTTAGTCAAATTAATGGTAGTGATTGTTTTATATTTGGATGCATATGATATAAAAACATAAACAAGTCAAGTGAATATTTTATTGGAAATAAAAATAAAGTTCGAAAATAAATAAATGTCAGTTAGACGACCGTACACAGTTACCCGAGTACGCTGATTTATCTAGTCGACTTCAAAAAATAGCACCGCCGCATTCCACTTTTCGTTTTATTGCGATTTTATTGACAACTATTGATTAAATTGTACAAAATCTGCCACAAAACCCCACAAAATTTAACAATTAATAATGTAACATATATTTTATTATTTACATTAACAATGAAAGCAATTTGTTGTGTTATAATGCAATAGTTTTGTTGTAAACTATGACTGAAAAAAACGCAAAACTCCGGGCTCTCTGGGGCTCTATGGACGCTACGCGGCAGGGCGCTCTAGGGCTTTATGGACGCTACACGGCAGGGCGCTCTGGGGTTCTGAACGCTAAAGGGTTAAAGTATGGCCTTATCACACATTCCCTGAACAAAGAAAGTGAACGAATTATTAATGTGCTTGTGCAAAATTGGATTCGAATGACAACATATTGTCTCACAAAGTACACCATCAACATAATTATACAGCCTCAACTCAGTGGGCCCTAGATCTACCATCATTTACCATTTATTTTGCTAACAACTGTACATACATATTGTACTCACTCATTGGTTCAAATTTGGCCAATTATACAAGAACATTGCCTGTAGTGTCCACTTCTAAAGTACAAGTTCCCAAATTGAAATATTCTAGCCATTTTAAGGCAATTAAAATACATGTGTAATTTCTGATCACAACTGTATATGTTTTGGTCTGACTGTAAGTGTCATAAGTTGACACTGCTACAATGTGTACATGGATGAATTGGGGTCCAGTTGTACCAGACTATTTCACTGGGGGTAAGCTGCTCCGTGGGAAGCGGTTCGCTTCCGTGGGAAGCGGTTCGCTTGTGATAAAAGCTCCAGTGCGCAGTTTACAATGCGGCGGTGCGTCTGTGATTATTTTGTGAAAAGGGAAACTGAAGTATTCAAAATGGTACGTATTATCTCTATAAACAGCATTATTCTATGGAACGTCGGTCACAAATGACCAACAAGCTTCAACTGTGATTTATATATCGCATTTATTCGAACACATTTCCATACCATGCAGAAGCAGCTGATTTATCACTTCAAAACCCGATTGTGTAACGAGAAAATTCTTAATAACATGATATTTTGTGTATGAAAACGAAATAATCTGAATAATGTCCCGTATCAATTGCTATAACAAACATCTCCGCCGTGCGATTGTTGTTGGCGTTGGTGTCTCAAACAACTAAATACTGAGAAAAATGAATTTTAATACCACCACGTGGACGCTCCAGTTCGTATTTCGATAAGCGCCAGCGCGTAGACCGCCGGGACTGGAGGGCTCCAGTGCGCATTTAAAAAGAGATTTAGGGAATTGCAGAGGTGAAAACGATCGAAACAAGTTCGTATTTATTATTTCAATCACATTGGCATTATTGGAGCTTAATTAAAACATGACAATTATCGTGTGGTGTTTCCGTGAATTTTCAGTTATATACCAATAGTATATCCTATTATATACTCCAATCGATTTGAATGTACATGCAGTCCTGTGTGATTCACATGTTATTGTATGGATATAATTAAAACTATTCGTTTGTTGTCAGCCTAATTGATTTCGAATAGTTGGTTGATCATGTATGCATATTACGATGTGGGAGATTGACCATGGCATGCATGTATTCGCATAACTAATCTTGCAAAATAATTGTTGATATGCGGCTTGTGTAAGTCATAACACAATATGGATGTGCCATTATATATAAATGGCACGAAAACGGCATGCATGACCTATTAAAGGCAGACAATCCGATCAGGTGGTCCCCGTATAATCAGATTCCAACAACAACAATAACAACAACAACATTTTTCAAAAGACGCTTTAGTTACTAAAATCAACTAATTGTCAAAAATAATGCCAAATACATGCAATTATGGATGCATTTTAATATCTTTTCAGAAAGGTCCATTAAGATCATTGAATCCTCCATTGACCCTTCCATACCCGCATACATCTGAAATGACAATAATGAAATAATAAGCGCAAGATAATCAGGTATAATTGTGGGTAGAGTGTCTTCATTGCGGGTGGGCAATATTGGGCAAATCAATTTGCAATACGGGTCCAGGAATTTTTTGTTTTAATTTATCATATTATTTTCTCAAAATACTATAATAAATTAAAAACATATATATTCCCGGACCCCTGTGATTTGCACTCCACCCGGAGTTGAAAGACATTTATATTTACAACATGTATTTCAGATACTTTCAAATATATGGGGGTATATCGTTGGAGTTCCAACCAGTTACAAACCTGTTTCAGGTAACAGTCAGAATATTCAAGCTCAAGCGTGTGCAAAAGGAAAGTCTTAAGTTGAGATAAAAATGTGCTCCAAAGTGGGGGATACAGTTGGAAATTCGAAGTTTGACACCCACCCAAACCAAGACCCTCTAGTCACGTCCCTGACACTCCCAATCCTGCATCAAGGTGTGAGCTTTCGCTGAAGCAACATAGCGATACCAGTTCAACGTATTCCCAACTAAAATAAATGTCTAATAATCATAATTACGAAGCCATATCACCACAAAACATATGGTGTTATGGTTCTGCGAAGAATGCACTGCAAATGATATGAATATAATTATTATATTATAGTAAGTATATATACTAATGTCTAATTATCGTAATTACATTCGTATCATTTGTATTAAATTCTTAATTGTCATAATTGCATTCGTATTCGGATATTTATGCTATAAATGATATATAATATATTAAATTACAACATAAAACACAAGCTAATTGAAGAAAATGACTCTCGAGGAAAGCACACACCACCTTCTGTAGTTTTCGGTTGTCAGAATGTTGATTATCCTGCCAAAATAAGTCAATTACGATTCCATGACACCTACGCACTGGCGCTTTATTTCATCACAAGCGCACACGATGTGTAACCTGTTATCGCAATGGCACTGGGGCTTTTTGTCATGATTTGAAAGCTTTCTGGCATTGTTGTAAATGAGCAGAATACATCGACACTGATTGGGGATTACTAGATGACGTATCAGCTTTATTGTTCAATATTGTTCACGCTCAAATAAGCTTTTAAATACGGTCTATTCACCCGGTTACTTTCGGTAGTTTCCCATAGTAAATGCATAGGGAATACTTTTCAGCAATGCTAAACTGGGAAAAGGAGGGTATTGTGAGCAAAGATGTGACAAAACGTCCCTGATTTTGTTATGAATGTTATCGTAGAAGGGAGCAGCAGTGGAAATTCGTTTCTATTCCTTACCTTCAATCTGTGTTCTTTGAATGTTGTAAATAAAATAACTTCTTCTGACCGGATGCGCATTGGAGCTTCGCTCCTGTGCACTGGAGCTTTTATCACAAGCGAACCGCTTCCCATGGAGCAGCTTACCCCCAGTGTATTTGCTGCACTTTCTTGCAAGACTCTACTGGACTTGCACTAAATATGGCCAAGACTGCTGCTGAGAGGCAGAAGGCCAGATGTGAAAAGTGAAATCTAATCTGATTTATATCAGATAAAGTGCCTGCAGAGGAATAAATGTGGGGATATGTTCATGTTCGAAAATGATATAGGGATACTGTTTGGTACCAAAAGTCCAGTATAATGTCACATATGGAGAAACAACCATCTTTGATTAATGCAAGAGGGATGTATAAACTGTAGGTCGACAGACAGTAGTATAAAAGTTTTTGAATACACAATAACCCAGAAATTCTTGTGATGCGATACCGGTAACCTGATTATCTGTGGATATAATCTATTTAAAGAGAAATCGAACCTAAATTCTTGGAAATAAATACAAAGTCTTCCAATAAAATCCACCTATAATCTTATCAAAATTAGTAGAAAACACGTAAATTACCACATATAAATTCACCATCAGCAGATAATATTGGTAGTTGACTTTTGAAGACCCTGTATATATAGAATCGATGTAGGGTAAAATTTTATTGGAATTTATCAAAAACATGAGTTATATTTATAAACAAATACCCGATACATAAAAATGTATTTATATTATTTAAGCAGGTAATCAGGTTATCAAATTTCATATCACAAATTTAATGGGGTGTCACACAAAGTCCAGTGTTTGATGAGCAGGTGATTTTGCACACATGTGATCGCCTTATTTTCACTTTGTTGCACTAAAATATTTAATCCATACTAGACTTGTAGATCACTGTATAATGCATGACATACATGCTTTCGCTAAGTGTGTTGATAAAATGAGAATTCTGATTAAATGTTCTTCAAATTAATCAAATAATTTCAGCATGAATAATCTTCCCATTTAATCTCCTTCCCAACCTCATGGGCTCTCAGGGATCATGGTGGTAAATGTGTAATATATTTGTAACGTTGAAAGTGACATTAAGCATCAATGAAATAAACTTGTAAATCCTATTTAGTCCCATGTCCATATGGAGTTCCAATTGTGACTTGATCATCCATGATCACATTTAACATCAATATTCATAACATCAATATCCATGTTACATACCGTAAAAACTACAAGAATATGAAATGACAGTGCAAGAAAATAATAGGTTTATACCGTTTAGACATATTATGGTAGTCAAGCCGTATGGTTTTGGAGATAATGTCCCATCAGTCACAATTGCATGTCCCGTCAGTCACGCTAATGGAATTCGAATAACATTTATAGAAATTTATTTAAACATATGACATTGAGTGACATGCAGAGTGTGATCTCTTTGTCATGAGTTATCAAGAATATGTTAGAATCAGGATAAGATTTGAGATAGTTTCAACATTTTCAAATATAAAGTTACTGTGAAGTATGTGAGACTCAAATGTCCCGTCAGTCACGATACACTTTGAAGGAGAGAAAAACAATATCATGGATGCATATTTAAATGTTTCATTTCTATTCAATTCTGATAGTTTAAACCTACAATAATTAAACAAAGCCAATTGGCTGTCATTGCTCAACTAGGGTGCCTCAAAGGACAGGGAATTTTATCTTTTGTCCCGTCAGTCACGAATGGAATTGACCAATAGTCATTTGTTCATCAACCACAACATGTATGCGGTTGCATGACTCGCTGGGGCAATATTTACATTTTTTCCATATTGTGGCTGCCATTTTGAGCCAAAGTGACAATATGGGTACAATTGAGTTGGATTACTCATAAGAAATGGAGGTTGTCACATAGATTGCACAGTTCTTCCCATTTATTGACGAAATATTACTAGAATCCCAATGGTGATTTTTGGTGAATTTTATACCAAGTTCTGTAAAATCCATTTTTTAAGTGATTGGCATATTTCATTGCTTCAATGGTCAGTTAACATGACCAATACAAAAATAAAGTTAAATTCTCAAACCGCTCCAAAAAGCAGAAACTGATTTTAAAGATATTAGTGAAAAAACGTCAAATTTTGGCGTCCATCATAGCGGCCATTTTGGATTATCGTAGTCAAATTGAATGTGGATACAAAGGCGGACATCCATGGTATTGCTTCGACAATCTCCAGTGTCTATATATCCTTTAACTCTTTCAGTGCCAGGGGCCGATCTCATCGGCCTTAACTTACTGTCTGTAGAGTGCCAGGGCCCAAAAAAAAAAATTGGGTTGAATTTTTTTTTTTTTTTGGGTTGAATTTTTAGTCGAGTTTTTCAAAAACTCGACTTATGGTTTGGCGAGGGACAGTTGGCGGGCGGGCGGACGGGCGGACCTAAAGAATGCCTTATAACTTTGACATTTGTGAACGGATTCCAAAAACTTCCCAATGACTATTTAACTCACGCAAATATTAACCAATTTCAACAATATTTGGTATATGAGACTCTTGCAACAATATCTCGGGCGAGTTCGAAAACCAGATTTGTCCGAATTTTTTTCGCGGAGTTATGGGTCTTAGTTTGTCTATTTTTTTTAGCAATTTTATCACCGTTAGCGCGATAACTCGATGAGATATTAACCGATTTCAACAATATTTGGTATATGAGTGCCCTAGTAGCTTACAGCATGTTGAAGTGAGTGATACTGGTCTGTAGTTGGATGGTTGGTGAACGTCTCCTTTCTTATAAACTGGTGTTATGTTTGCGTTCAGCCAGTCTTCTGGAAGGGTGCCGGTCTCTATAGATTTGTTGAATATGGTGGTGATGGGTTTCGCCAGTACGTTGGCCAGTAATTTGAGTACTTTGTTAGGGATGTTGTCTGGACCTGGTGCCTTTGATGGTTTTATATCTTCCAGGAGTTTCTTTATTCCTTCTTCTGTGATTTCCAGTGGTTTGATGTTTACACTGTTTTGTGGTATGGATGGTAGCTCTTCGTTAGTGTCTATGGTGAATACCGACTGGAATTGCTTATTTAGTAGCTCCGCCTTCTCTTTTGCATCGTTTGTGAGTGATGTTCCTGTTTTTAGCGGTGGCGTACCTGTTCTTTCTTGTTTTCGGGCCTTCATGTAGCTCCAGAAGGGTTTTGATGTTTTCTTTTCCTTCCCCTTCTTTATTATGGTGTTTATGTGTTCTTGTTCTGCTTTCCTCATTTCTCTCCTACATTTTTTCTGGTGGTCTTTATACTCTTTCCAACATCCTGCTTCTTTAGCTTTCCTGTGTAATCTTGCTTTTTTCCTTAGAAGCAATTTGAGTCTTCTATTTATCCATGGCAGTTGTTTGCGTCGACATCTTGGTGCTTTTGGTACTCTTTTTTCCACAACTTCTTTGATGAAATCGCGAAAGAAGTTCCACATGGTGTTGATGTTGGTATCAGTGGGAAAATCTTCTATTTGCACCGCTATCTTCTCCACATCTGCAGCTATGTCAGTCCAATTTGCCTTGTCGAATAGATATCTAGTTCTCTGTACTGGTTTATTGTAGGATGGAGTTGGAGAACAGTCAGCAATGATCATATTTAATATGGTCTGATATGCCAGGTATTGTAGTGGTGGATTTTATTAATGCTGGATTGTTTGTTATGATTAGGTCCAGTAGGTTTCCTTCCCTGGTTGGGTCCTCCTGTACCTCTTTTAGTCCTAGTTTCGCACATACGTTGATGAGGTCATTCTGTATCTCTCGGTCTTGTGCCCCCGGCCTTACAGTCATTGTATCCCAGTCGATGTCAGGACAATTAAAGTCTCCTCCAAGTATGAAGCTGGAGTCAGTCTTTTTCATCAGTGCTTTGATGGATTTTTCTAGATTTTCTACGTCTGAGTTGGATCGATGTGCCATGTAGAAACTTCCCACGTGTATATCCTTGCCTCCTTGTATTGACAGTTTTATCCATTCAATTTCGCAGTTGGTGATATATTCTGTCTTCTCTATTGCTACTGCTTCCTGTTGAATGGCAATGAAGACTCCTCCACCCGTAGTATCTCGGTCGTTCCTATAGGCCGTATAATCTTCAGGAAAGACTTCAGCTGACTTGATGGCATTTTGGGCTGGTTCTTTTCCTGGTTTCTTTCCTTTGAGCCATGACTCTGTACCGATGATAACATCAGGCTTTATGTAGGAGGTTGCGATTTCCAGTTCCGCATTGTTGCTGACTAGGCTTCTACAATTAACAATTAGCAATCTGAGATTGTCTTTCCTTGGTGTGTTAAAGGTATTTTGGGATGCTAATCTGTTCGATCTTGATGCTGAGCCTAGAGTTGTGTCTGCTTTGGGACTGCTAGTATGGGTCGGGTCGAAAATTGAGTTCATACTTCGGATGGAGCTGTCTAGATGGCTTAGTGTTTGGTAGTAGTTGGAGGTACTGACTTCATAGCTATGGAATGTGAAGCTCTCGATGTTGATGCTGTCACATTTCATGCATTTCCATTCTTTGCTGGGTCTTTCTTCTAGTGATTGGACTTCTGATGTGTCTAGGTCTACGCATGAGTAGTGATGCCAAACATCACAGCTATCGCAGCATACTCCTACGTTGACTGTCCATGTCACTGCTCCTTCACATACTCCGCAGGGGTATACTGATTTTTCCTTTTGCTTTGTGGGAGCTTTCTTTTTTGCTTTTTTGGGCCCCGGGTTTTGTTCGATGCCAGCGATGATGAGGAGGCGCAGGTGTTTTGTCGTTGTTATGTTCCCATATCTCCTTTTGTGGCTATCTGTTAGGGGTATAGTATGGTTCAGCCCATACCGACCCGCATTTGTTTTATTTTTGTTGTGTAGAGCTTGGTGTTTTTGGTTTTGGTGTGCATAGAGTGTAGCATGGATCAGCCCATGCCTACCCTTCCTCTGCAGTGCCCGTTGGTAATGGGGTGAATAGAGTGTAGCATGGATCAGCCCATGCCTACCCTTTCTCTGCAGTGCCAGTTGGAGTGTGCAGGGTGTAGCATGGTACAGCCCATGCCTACCCTTTCTCTGCAGTGCCAGTTGGAGTGTGTATGGTGTAGCATGGTACAGCCCATGCCTACCCTTTCTCCGCAGTGCTCCTGATGGTGTGGTCTGGTGTGTTTTTTGTCTGGTATGGGTTATAGCATGGTTCAGCCCATACCGACCCACATTTTGTTTACTACCAGCAGTCTTTGAGTATCTGGTTCCTGATTTTCCGGAGCCAGACTTCACTGAGTAATTCATCAGGGTGGATGCCATCATTTCTGTACAGCTTGTAATTGTACCTGGTCTCAGTCCTGATGTTTCGCCGTGCGCGTCCTGTTACGTGCCTCTTGTACGTGCGCAGGTCGGATGAGAATTCCGGTGAGTTTTGATGGTGAGACTGGTTGACTGCCTTAATCTCGATGTTAAGTTGTCTGATTTGTTCAGTCAGTACGTTTTGGTGGTCTTCTGGATTAGGAGGTTGTATTGCTGGTGGATATCTTGCCGGGTTCTCTCGGTGTTTTCTTACCTGCTTGTCATATTGGTAATTGTTCCAGTCAGGGATTGAGTATGCTGGAGTCTCGAGGATAGTCAATCTACAGTCTTGGTGTCTTCTAATTTCTCTGTAAAGTTCTTGGTATTGTAGAGATAATTGATGGACTGTATTTTGGCCACTGATTGTGGAGTAACCGCCGGCTATAAGTTTAGTTAGGTCACACGTTCCAGTCCAAATGTAGACGTGTGTGGGTCCGTGCCTCGAGACAAATCGTCCAAAACTCTGTTTGATGAACGTGAGTCTATTGGTGGTAGATGCTCCTGATTTGTCCCAGAAGATAATTTCCTTTTCAACACTATCTTCTTTGTCCACTTTATTTTTAAGATAGCTACCTTTGCTGTCAGTTAGTAGAAGTGGTATTCTTTGCGGACCCCTCCTTGGTTTTTCCTTCTCTTTCCTCAGGAATTTGTTAAGCTTCCTTTCAGACATTTTCCATTAGTTGTTTATTCGTTGGTACAGTACGTGGTGTTGCCGGTGGTGTTTTTAAGTACCGGTGTTGCAACAGCGCCGCTTATTTCTTCATCTTTTCAGGCAAAGGTGGTATATTGGGTGCCCAGTCATAGATTTGTTAGCCACACATGATATACAATTTATATATAAACATAGGATAATAGAATTTGGGTGAGAATTGTCAGTGTCAATGGTCTTGAAAAATCGTGCGAGTTTGTGAACAATCAACAACTCGACAGAAAACACATATTTCGAATTATTTTCATAAAATAAACGAGCAATATATCGTATCAAATGTTATTTGTTCATAAAACATTGATTTAAAGGATATTTCATATCATATTTTCCCGATGTTAACAGATTTTTCCTTAGAATTTCCGGAGCGATATTTGTTCACGTCTTAGATGCGTACCCCTTGTTTTTGGGTATGCTTTATAATAAGCATGCTATAGCGAATTTAAAAACAAACTGGATAAGTCCTTTATAGGGGCATGTTATAACTCAAAACTATCACCAAGTGTTCATATTAATAATTTTGATGCCCATGAAAAATGTAAGATTCCCTGGCACTAAACCTACTAAAATAATCTGGCACTGAAAGAGTTAATATAGCCATTATATTTGATACATAATAGATACCTCTAAATCTCCAATTTTCGAAATGTCAAGGTCAATTTGAAGGTCAAGGGGTCACCAAAATCCTGGAACCAGCTAACTGGTTGATGTGGACCACATACCCAACCAATCCTGAAAGTTTCATGCTTTAATCCAAAAGTGAATGATTTTTCGTTAAGCTACTCCACTATTAGTGTGGTCGTCAGAGGGTTCGACCCGGAAGAAATTGGTATAGAAGCGGTTTTGGTGTCATTCGACGCGGGAGAATCTCGTGTATAACATATCCAAAATCCGCTAAAATCCGCTTTGGGCAAAATTCAGGATCCAACATGGCGTCCAACATGGCTGCCGTTAGTCAAAAGATACTCTGACTGAGATTAATTCGATAACAGTGAGAACAAATGTTGTCATATGTATACAAATGTATACATTTTTGCAAAGGTAAAATGTTGTGCCACCTGTTTATGGCAAAAATGGAACCCATCGTCCCAGATGGCCGCCAAAATGGCGGCCGAAACTAGAACATTTGAAGTTTTTGCCTAATATCTTAAAGATCAATTCCTGTTGTTTGATAATGGTTCAGACTGGCGACATTGATTAGTCATATTCATGTTAATTCATCATTGGAGCAATGAAAGATACCATAAATGGGGTCCCAGACTCATCTACACTCTCAAAAATTCGATTTTACAGAACGCGGTATAAAATTCCACAAAACTCTCCATTGTGATTACAGTCATATTATCAACAAGAAATGGACAGAACTGTACAATGTAAGTTGGGCATACCAATATCTATAAATACTCCAATTCAATGAAACCCAAATTGGCGCTTTGTCTCAAAATGGCGGTCAAAATATGGAAAATGGCGGATATTGATCACAGTGTCATTCAATCCATTATAAGTAGTGGTTGATGAATAAAATTGACTAAATAAATACGAATGTATACCTCTTTATGATGCCATTATGCTAGCTCTATGTAAAAACTTAAAAATCAGTACCAAAAATGGCTGCCAAAATGGCCACCCGATGTGAAAAATACTATTTTCTATCACTTCTGTTTATCACTTGTTGCTCTCTGAACTGGGAAACAATGGGTATATTCTTTCAATGATCGTGTCAACTGATCATTACAGCAATGACATTTCTAATAGATTAGATCATAGTTTACTCTGGTCCTTCACTAATAAGTTATAACGAATGTGGTATGAAATTTAACCAAAATCGACTTTGGAGTTCTGGTCACATTTGATTTTTAGGGATGAACAGATCTTGTCTACAAAATAATTGATCAAATAGACCAAATAGACAAAAAGAAACAATAAATTTTATCTAATATGGTTCCAAAACGAAAATGGTAGACTCTGCCCAGCTTATCACATAATGGAAGTTGTGAGTGGTGGATGCAGTTGATAGTTGGCTCATATACATGTATGTGGCTCATATACATCAAAACTATTTATTTTCAATCTTTTAGTGGCTTCCCGCGGGTTGACAAAATCTCGACTCATCAGTGCTATAATGTCGTATATCCATTTTGGCGGGAAATGAGTATTTGATACCATTCGAATCGTGAGAAAAAATCCAATCTGATGGGCCAAACTGTCCTTGCATTGGATGACAAATATTCGCACAAACCAGTGAAGCAAATGTCGTATCTCCAGCGATCTTTACAATTATTCGTGCTATGAGGTCGTATGTCCAACAGCAGCCAATCGGACGCTTCATGTTGTCCACGTGACTTCTGTTTTGTGTTTGTGAATTCTGAAATGTGTGCTATATGGCAGTATCTCCATGTTAGTCACGTGATCATTTGGTGATTTAAATTTTGTGATTGTTCCACACATTTCTGTATGATGATGCACATGGGTGAATTTTCATAGTGTAGAATAGGCACTTTTTAGTTCATAGACACATGCGATTGCCACCATATTTAGCTTAATCTGCATTTATTAGCACAACTTCATTATAGCACGGAAACGAATCGTCGCTGGCATGTCATATCTCCAAACAAGCTATTGCTTTTTAAAAGAAAACGAGGGAATAAACAGAAAACAATATGTGGTTCAATGAACAGCTAATGTCAGTTTTCATTGGGATAAATACAACAATACGTCATGCTTTGTCAACATTAGGAGAAATGTTGTCTAAAAACTTCAACCTTCATTTTCTCGGAAAGTTGAAAATGTGGGTTACATTATAGCACTGATGCGACGAAATATTAACTATTCGGGCTCGGCCATCATTTTCATATTTCATGCTGGAACTAAATGTAGCCCATGGATTCCCCATTTGACATGTAAGAAAAGTAGTTTTACTCTGATCTCTTCCCAGATATCAACTCTCCAGTAAATGGTGATCTCGTGTGCCAAATACATATATGTATGAAGAAACTATCCCCATACATTGTTTACACATCGACTCCGTAAGTATGTGGAGGTTTTCTTGGACAAGCGGGATTTTCAAACCTCGAAACCGTCCGTACAAACAATAAAATTTAATAGGAAATGACGTTGGATGTAGGTCTAGAGTATGTCGTCCACATGAAATAGTTTTCGTGTCTTTAATTTACACATATTTCGTGCTCTGATGAGCATGGATGAACGCCTTATGTGGCAGTTTGATTGTCTAACATCCGGAAAATAACATGTTCATTGTTCACATTTGTTAGACAAACATGTTGTTAATCACCATGTTCATGTGGCATTTCTATCCAATGACAACCTTGAAATGCCAGTTATTCAAGCTAAATGGTTGATACCTTTACGCCTACGGGTCAGATCCGGCCGTGACGCACATTGTGTCTACATATCATTGATGAAATTCACTAAATGTGTAGAAGATATAGGTGCGTCTATATATGTACTAGAATGTTTCTATCCACATGTATATACCCACAATCGCATGACACGGAATTGTCACATAAAGTGTGAAGGGTATACAATGTACGTGCGAATTTTCATTTTTCCTCTTGATATTGAAGAAAATAATTTTACTTTGAAACTCCCCAACTCCGATAACCAACTTGCCCACCAATTAAATAAACCCCAGATTATTCGCTTTTCCCTCCTGTCCTTTTCACTTTCGCCAGCACTGGAAAACCTATTATAGCCTGATGCTTCCGGACTACCACCGATGCCCATATATTTGATGTTCCGAATAGTCGTTATAAGTAGAAATGTTGACACTGTGTTTTCAAATGATCCAGATTCGTAGCAATTTAATTTCTTTTTAATTAATTTCCAGATAGTCCCTCGTAATAAGTGGACATCGTGTTGGATCCTGCAGTAGATACTGCTTAGTTGGAACATTTCGGGCTGAACTGATTGTGGAAGTAGATTATTGGCAACATGTTTAATAGGTCTGTCATCGTTATCTCACAACCGAAGTGTTGTTTCGGCTTTCCTCTGAGCAGAACTTAAATTTCGACAATTTTCGGTGGCCATTTTGGTAGCCATCTTAGCATTTTGAATCGTGATTGGCTACTCATACCCACAAAAAACATTGATTTCAATCAATGATGTGTATTGGTGCCGAATTGGCGTTTTGTCGAATGGGTTTTCGTGAATAACTACATATTTGCCATTTTCATTATTATTGGCGACCATGTTGGACGCCATCTTGAATTCTGTATTTTCCCCAAAGCGGATTTTAGCGGATGTTATACACGAGATTCTCCCGCGTCGAATGACAACAAAACCGTTTCTTTACCAATTTCTTCTGGGTCTAACCCTCTGACGACCATTCTAAATATCTGCCATTTTCCATATTTTGACCGCCATTTTGGCAGCCATTTTAAGACAAAGCGCCAATTTGGGTTTCATTGAATTGGAGTAATTATAGATAATGGTATGCCCAACTTACATTGTACAGATCTGTCCATTTCTTGTTGATATACGACTGGAATCCCAATGGCGATTTTTGTGGAATTTTATACCGCGTTCTGTAAAATCAAATTTTTGAGGGTGTATATGAGACTGGGACCCCATTTATGGTATCTTTCATTGCTCCGATGAGGAATTAACATGAATATTACTAATCAATGTCGCCAGTCTGAACCATTATCTAACAACAGGAATTGATCTTTAAGATATTAGGCAAAAATTTCAAATTTTCGAGTTTAGGCCACCATTTTGGCAGCCATCTGGGGCGAGGGGTTCCATTTTTTCTATAGATATGTGGCATAATACTTTACCTTCGCAAAAATGTATACATTTGTATTAATATGGCAACATTTGTTCTCATTATGTCGAATTAATCTCAGTCAGAATCTCTTTTGACTAAAGGCGGCCATGTTGGACGCCATCTTGGATCCTGGATTTTGCCCAAAGCGGATTTTAGCGGATTTTGGATATGTTGTAGCAGAGATTCTCCCGCGTTGAATGACACCGAGATCGCTTGTATACCAATTTCTTTTGGGTTGACCCCTTTTTTTGCGTACCACGACCACACTATATAGCTGGTTTACATACAAGGAAACTGAGGCGAGTGCTGGAACAAATTTGATAAAATTTGAATCAGGACAGCTGATTTGAAATTGAATCAGACGAACCATTCCGAATCACATCAGATTGATTTGGAGTGCGCTTACCTAAATATTTATGTTAAAAAAATAGAAATTTTAACTACCAGATATTGAATTATATTGACGAAATTGATAATTTTAAGACATATAATTAGTAATATGAAAAAAATGCTATGTTTCTTTAAAGGGAAACCGAATGATTTTTCATTAAGCTACTCCACTATAGCTGGTTTACATACAAGGAAACTGAGGCGAGTGCTGGAACAAATTGGATAAAATTTGAATCAGGACAGCTGATTTGAAATTGAATCAGACGAACCATTCCGAATCACATCGGATTGATTTGGAGTGCGCTTACCTAAATATTTATGTTAAAAAAATAGAAATTTTAACTACCAGATATTGAATTATATTGACGAAATTGATAATTTTAAGACATATAATTAGTAATATGAAAAAAATGCTATGTTTCTTTAAAGGGAAACCGTACGCCAATTTCAATAAATTTCAGGGAATAACAACAATCTAATATCGATAATATATAGAAAAATAAGTAATTTGAGTCGAAGATGTCTTCTGTAAACGTTCAGGTTAACAGGTTATCTTAAAGTTAAAGTTAATAATTTGATACGAATTTGATTTATGGCTTGAATTTTGTATACAAGACGTAATCAAATTAATTGATGGAAAGGGGATTGGGCAACATTTGGTACACATGATCATGTAAACATGATTGATACGAATGTGAACTCCAAGCCACTCACTGACCAGTGACTACAATAACTTAAATTAGTATCTGTGACTAGTATGCATATAATATAACATTTAGTTGATACATTTGCTTGAAAACTGTACATAAATTACTCGATGACGATAGTTCTATTTTCACATTCCGGCTAATCTGCCATCCATAACATTACTTCGTACTCAACAGACTTTCAAATAATGGAAATCTGGTAATATTCTACAAAGCAGAGACTATAGAAACCAACAGCGACATTTGAGTACAGTACGTACCCCTTTAAAAAATATATTCCTTGAAGAGAAATGACAAGTTATTTCTAATAGTTTGAGAACCCCATCTAGCGTGTCCAATTGGCTTAATTCTTAGCATCATAATAAGTTAAGGTTTAATAAATATTGAGTAATGTGCGATTTCAATAGCAAGCTGAATTGTCACAAGTCAAAGGGCAGATTAATTGTTGATAGACAAAAGAATCAATTTAATATTGAGCGACAATCTATTTAAACCATTCATAGGTCGCAGACTATCACATTATCTGCCCTATAAAGGGTGCCGCATCTTCAAGCCTATCAGTTTTCCGTAGCTCATCCAGGAACCTAGATTAGCATCATCTAACTCGATAAAATGCCTCTAATACTTACATTGTCTGCACATCTTCTTAGCCCAGCATTTAACTGGGTTTATCAATAAGGGCACGGCAGCTTTATAATAGTTATGGCTTAAGCAGCTGAAGTCCAGCATTCCTTGCTGGAGCCGAAGCAAGCAGAGTTCATATCGAACAGCAAGCAAGCACGTTTCATGTGGCATATAGCACAATGCCTCATTCCAGCAAACCAATTGCATGATCCTGCAGTATATTATGCCCCAAGCTGAGTGGCAAGAGCACATTCAGCTTGTACATAATTAAAAGTTTAATATGCTACTTAATTCATCTTGACTACATCAAATTCCAAATGAGGGGATTCTCAAACTTTAGCCCTTTCAGTGTCAAGTCCGATTTTGGTATCAACCTATATTTCCTTGATAATTTTTCAAATTTATTGATTATAATAATGTGATACATTGATTAAAACAGCTCTAAGAGCTCTTTCCATCAATGTATCACATTATTATAATCAATAACTTTGAAAAATGATCAAGGAAATATGGGTTGATACAAAAATCAGACTTGGCACTGAAACGGTTAATAAACACCAAACACATGGTAACTGATCTCAGCACCATAATAGACTTATGTGGTCTCATAATTTCTTTCAATTACAGATGAGTTTTACAGTGAGAGTGAGGAAGAGCATGAAGATGATGACTCAAGTAAACCTTCATCTAGTCGGCATTCTCTCTCCAGTGCATCATCAGCTGATACAAGTAGCAGTTCATTGGGTTCACCTGAGGCACCAAGAAACAGGAAAGGTAATATTGCTTCCATGTTGCTAGATAATATATTCCAACAGTGATATTATTAGATCAAATTGACAAGTCAAGTTTGTGCTTTTGCCATGGGTCATCCATTCGTGTGTCTGTTCTTTTTCCCCCAGAAGTACTTGTGAGGTGATATGCAAAAATTGTGAATATAAGTTTGACTTTTGGAATGACTTGGTCGCTTGTGAGGTGGACATCACATGATGTTAAAATGAGTATAGATTGTTTTTGTGAGATGCAGATGAATTTATGTCAGTAAAAGTAATAATGGACATGTATTTCCATCTGTTTAAAACGGATGGTATCATCCAGTTGTATGCATTGCATCCCACAGTTGTGTTATCTAACGATCTAAATCATATGACAATATTTGGACCAATCATGGAACGTCGACATATGGGGTGCCTATATTTGGCAACACAACTTCAGAAGTTTGTGTAATCACAGTTTTGATTCAGATGCTTATGGATCAATATCACAAGGCTGACAATAAAATTTATGCCCATTAGACTAAATCTCAACAAGGATCTAAATATTTATTGATTATTGATTTATAATTCATATCTCGCACACCGCTAAGTTTGGCCTCCACAAAAATATGTCCACACAACTCATAAAACATACCACTAAACTTTCTTTATTATTGACATAAAATTATCTCATAAAATATGTAAAAAAAAACGACAAAACATCATAAATGTAATAACTTCAATTTATTCATGTAAAATATTATTCAAAAATATGTCCACATATAAATTCATAAAAAACATACCAATAAACTTTATTATAATCATAAAATAAAAACAACAACAAAACATCACAAAGCTATTAAAATTCCTCCACAAAATAGGTATAAAACTATAAACCTAGGAGATTCAGCTGATAAAACCAGTCAAATCTTCACGGACCATGTTCACTCATAATATTATATTCATGGCTTTCCATACATCGGAATTTCGGAAAGTTTGCCAGTTTATATTTCGTCAAAGTATAGATTCTTCTCAAAATATCGTAAATAGAGGATCTACAATGACGCCCCAGTTTATAGTGAAATTTACAAAACGAGTCCAATAAATTAGGTCTGGACCGAGCCTTGGGCTCGGTCCAGACCTAATTTACTGGACGAGTTTTGTAATTTCCGCTATAAACTGGGGACGAGTTGAAGATTATATTTATTACATGATCCAAAACATCGACATAACATACTTAAATCAACAATTGGGACGCGAAACTAACATCGGCTTCTATAAGGCAACTATTAGTTGTTTGCCCGCGTAAAGAAATAGTCCCAGATAAATAAAGACTCTTTGGCGCATTTAATGGCGTATATTCAATGACATAACTTTTCAAACTCTTCATTAATTATAGTTTGTTGGAAAAATATTGGAAGCCATAGTATTTTGAGACCTAGCATACTGAGTGTTAACAGACGACAAACGGAAGTCAAATGTCACCTCCTGTTATTAAACGAACATTTAACATCACAATTTATAGAATGGGTTTATTGAATGGAATTAGGGTAGGATCATGTAATAAATTAAGTACTTCTATGTTAATTTGATTTCATGATCTATCCATGCTATGAGTAAATAATTAATTTAATTTAATTAATAGCACGATATTGTGATATTTATGCAGTATTTTTCATCGCTAAAAGACAGATTCCTCTTGAGCCCTGCCCATAGCTGTCAACAACGCTCGTCAAGCATTGGGCTATCTTGGTGTGATGTTGGGACATACCTCATTCTGCTGTGCTTTATTGAATGGTCAACACTTTTCACTCAATGTATTTGTTTCATATTGTATTGTGATGAATGAGAAAAAAATCAGCTTTGCAAACAGTTTAATTTAACATAAAGGGCCTGTAAAAATATACAGTTATAAAATGAAATGGCGTCCTTAATAAGTTAGTATAGTAACATGCGGAGAATGTTTTAATTTAGGTGCATATATATATATATATTATCAGATAAAAAAAATAAACAATTCACATAAAATATTACAGGAAATCAAAATAATGTTCGTATATAAAAGTATGTTAGATGATTGTAGCCCTCACAGTTGATGAGTATGTTGATTTACATCTGCCGTTAATTTGCTACCTGAGCATCGGTAATTTTCCAATCATCATTGGTAATATTACCAGTAGTTTTCCACCAGTAATTCTATTGGTAATTTATAGCTTTCTATCTGTAATTTTTCTGGTAAAAGGGCAACTCTCCATCGGTAATTTCGTCAATAATTTTTCTTGCATCTATCTGTAATTCCACTGGTAATTTTCCCATTGATAATACCTCTACAGAATTTCCGATTTAGTTTTGGCATAGTCCTAAATGTGTATATGCAGAAATCAGATTGAATTCTTTTTTACAGAGAGACTTGTTCCTCTAGAGAGAAATGATGATCTATCTGTGCTTTACCGGACTCTAGAAAGTGAAAATCTGACGCTTGTTGGGAACAATAAAGAAAAACAGAGACGAAGTTGCATCACATCTACTGATCTACTGAACACGCATCCAGGGCCCCATTTTGACAAGATGAAACAAGTACATGCTCTGCAAAGAACTTTGAAGGTAGCACCCTAAATTTCTGCAAGTATGATTTCTAAGTCTGAGTTGAAGTATCCATTGTGACTCTATAGTCATCCATCCATTGTCTGTCCATCTGTTATACCATCTAGCAACATTTTCTCTTCTCCAGAACTTTCAACACTGAAATGCAATCCTCTTAATTCTGATTGTTTGGCTTCGGCAATCCGCTATGGCAACCCTTTGAATGAAATTTGTTCGTTCGAATATAAAGAGTTTATTATTATATTTAATGAGTTGGATTCCGAAAAGTACGGATGCACATTGCGGTCACATGGATCACAATAAAAAACTATTTATTGAGTTTAACCCTTCCATTACTGGAACTTCATGAAATTTTTTGAAAAACCCTTGCCAATGCATTCTCTTATAATAAGTGTCTCCCATAGGGAGCCTCGCGTATATAAGGGAGCATGTCAATATTAATATAAGTATTCTGCTTAAGTCCAAATTTTTGCGATAATTTCCGATACGCTCATTTTCGGAAAATGTTTGGAGAAATTAATAAATTAAACGAGGCGAAGCCTGTGAAGGTGAAGTTTATTGTGATTCTATGAGGCTGCGCAGTGGTCTCATATACCTCCATGATTCTATGCCTCATAGAATAACAAACCAAACTTCCCCTTCACGGGGAGAAAACTGTTTAAAGATGGCAGATATATATATAGCCGCAGTTGGAATACTGTGGACTCCAGAAAGTATCTACCTCGGCATAGACATTGGGGTTAATATATTTTAACTCAAAACCGCATTATAGTATATATGTACGTTTGGAAGATTGTGGGAAAACGCAAGAGCCCGAAGTGAGTGTATACTTGTGAATTCTATATCAAATAAAGACACATCATCGAATTATTGATTAGCGATATAGAGGGTGAATTTAAGAACTCTCTGGGTCATGAGTATTCAACATTTTCTTGAAACAAAATACTATAATTGAGTCCAGTAAGCGCATATTGCAGCGACACAGGTTTTGCCAAGTATTCGTGCAACTGGTGGCTTTATAGTACAAGCCTGATTCAATGGACAATCAGACGGTGACTCATACTGGAGTTTGATATCCCAGTCGTACAGAAATGTAGTGTGAGGGAGAGTAATCAGTCAATGCAGAAAATACCTATCGCTGACAAATACCACCAATGAATAGGCCTTTTCGGCATCAATATTAGGCCATTGGCAACCCACTCCCCCTCCTTAAAACAAGCATTCATATTGCTGAATGGAGGACAAAGCAAAGGTGGAAGTCACACCAGTTGCAAGCATCAACATGGTCGGAATTTGTATCTGCGAACAGTAAAATTACTGATGGCGCAGGTGGTAGGCCTGCTAAAGTAAACCGAGTGATGTAAAATAGGACAATGTCAATTACCTAGATTGCGATATGCCCTTATAGAGCATTAGCATTAACTAAGCCAGTTATATGAGATTGGCACATATAGACAACATATATATGACGTCCCGCTATAGCCCTTTCCGTGTTTTCACATGTAGATGCGATTCACTATCACCCATTTCATGAGCTGAGGGACAATTCAACGTGCCATTGCCATACACACCCATACACAGTCACGGCATAAATGTGATAGTTAGATGTGAAATGTTGTTTATTTTACAGGATTATGTATAGACTAACCATGCGTACCATACAACACGACCAAAGTAATACCGAGCACAAAGCACGCTTGTAACTCACAATGAGTTGTGTGAAGTGTAAGTTCACGAGTCTGCTAATAAAACGAACAAGCAGAGGGTGGTATCCCTTTATGGATCGACATGGTCCTCATGATCGATCAAACCCTTTAAGGATGACACCATATTGGGTATGTCAGCCATGTCAGAACAGATAACATGATCTTAGCACCAGTCACGTTGGCTAGGAAACTAATTGTTGTACCCAAAATTATAGTGTAGTAAACTGTATACAGATAAACAACTAAGTGTGTCATAAACAGACGACACAATATGCCAAAGACAACACCAGTATGACGACAGCAATGACCATAGGCGTGTCATTATATGGATATGTAGTAAGCCATGAAAAAACATTAATTTGTCGGAATCGATGACATGACCGTTGACAATAGCATTTGACGGTTTGAACACAGCTTGCCTGTTATTAATACCAATATCCTGAGATATTCATAATATTTTGGAATGTTTGTTTGTACATAATTAGCACTCATTCCATGATATTAATCGAGGATATAAAGAACCAACTTTATATGGAGCTATCGTGTCACATGCATATCTTTCAAAATATTTGAAAGAATAGGATCACAAAAGGCCCATGTCATACATGGCATGTACAGTCCCGTAGCATAGTAGTCCTATGTCTGGCCAACACTTATTATTCTGCGGTCTTCGATTAATAATTCAGAACTCGGGACATAATATTGGAAAAAAACAAACAACCGGTAATTAACTTACTGGTAATATCTACCGAATTCACAGGTAATATCGACCGAAATCTCTACCAATTTCTCCGGTAATAATTACTGAAAACAAACCCCACATTACCATAACGTAATTAATGTTTTTACTTTCCATAAGATTTCAGAATACCGGAAAAATAGGTGGAAAACGGGGAAATTACCGGAAAACTACCGAAATAATTATGACGTTGACCCCTAAGTAAGCATTTATCTCGCATGGTTGTTATTAATAACAAGACAGGTTTGCCTTAATGACTACCCTTTATTATAAATCACAAAAGCAACAGGTAGTCGGAAACGTGTTTATGGACCTCCAGCTTTCTTGTCATTGGTGGAGGCCCTTTTTTGGTACCACCCAAGCGCCAACCATGGGGTCCTGGTCGACGATCACAGATCTAGCCTGAAATACACTAAGCATAGCTGTTAGCACAAGGGGTACCCCCTCCCAAAATGGAAGCAGGAAACATTGGGTTGGGGGGTGGGTTGCGTTAAATAATATCGACCGAGTCGGTCGAACGAAATTACCCGAAAGACAGTATGCTGCAGTGTGATTACTCAATTGACTTGGCGCCAGACGAAATAGTTCCTCCCTCAATATCGATGGGATTTGTTTCAATGCTTTAGCATATATCCTCGTTCCTTTAGGGCAAACAATTAAGGCATTATCTCAGTTGACAATTAGTGAAGTGAGGAATATAGAAGCTGGCAAATTGAGTGGCTAATTGCCATATCGCTCCGCATGTACTGAGGTGATCAGGTCTATGCAGTACTGTCAGATCTATTGATAGCCATTGGGTTTTTCCAGTAGCAACCAGATCGAGATAAAAGATATATGCTTCGTGTCGCTCTGGCATCTCTGTTTTCTTTTCTATGAAGATCTCTGCATGTGTAACCATATTCATTGCGATGCATCATCTATGCTACCAATGGCATTTGTCCATCATTTATACTTGACACTGCATGACATTCCCTCATGCAGGATCAAAATGAAATGGTGAACTTAGTTGCAATCACCAATATGCACAACCACATCAAACACATTATTGCAGAAGACCTCATCTGCGAACAACAAGGCATGCAAAACTGTGAGGATATTCATTGTTGAACTATGCATGTATAATCGTATGTGACCTCGCCAAAGCATATACATATATCATATGAAATCATGATGGAAGCCTGTTTGGACGTACATGCATATAGATAACATGTTGGTTGGGGGGCTATCAGTAGTGCCCGGCTGTCGCAATTTTGTGAATGTTCGTCACTCGCAACATAGTTGGTAAATTGACACTTACACCTTTTTACTCATTGACCATCCACCATTCCATGGCACATGTCCTCCCAGTCATCCTTTCCACTAGAGTTATCTTTCTTGCAGACAGAGTTATTCTTCCTGAACTGATAAACTAACAATAACAACTCCCCTCTCTTTGTAAAAGTTTTATGTATAGTCTTTATGTACATCCTTATTTACATGTCGAATAGTTTCTTCTTACACCAGCAATCCCTTCTCTAGCACTTTGAGTAATAAGTGGCAGAGGTGATGCGCCTCTCCTTGTCAAACAGTCCGCTAACTGAGAATCTGACTTGCTCCATTTTACTTCCACTATTTGCTTATTCCGAATCAGTTCCCTTATTCCATTAATGTCCATACGCAATCTATTTTCACAACTTAATTCGTAGATTTGAGTGCGTCATGCAAGGAATGGTTGACAGTAACACACTCTATTGGAAGAATTTCGGGATTCACAAAACCAGTCATTATTTCAGAATATAGCTGTGCAGTATCGATAGCAGCATCAATTCCATCAGCTAGCTGCTAAAGTACTTCGAACTACACGTCTAATTCGCTTAGACTACCAAGCAATTGGAATCACAGTTTTATTGTCAGTCATCATAATCAGATGCCTTCCCTGACTTCCACCATCATAGAGATTCCCAAAGATGCATCACTGTATACCAGAAGTATTATTATTTTTCCACCAAGGAAAGCCATTCAACTGAACTATTTGGATTATTATCTCCGGCCTTGTGTTATCAGGAGGGTTAAAATTTATTGTCCATTTATTGCCTACTCCGGTCAATCAGGCTCAGATTAGCCACGCATGAATGCGTCCCTTGTAACTCCCGCATTCTAACAATTCATCGAGTCAGTTTTAATTTCCTCCTTGGAGCTGTCGGACATGGTTAACTAAAGGACAACTATTATTCTGCATTGCGAGTTTATCAACTCCATATTTATTGTTGATAATAAACTTGCAATTTATCCATTGCCTACCCGGTCGTTTAATAATTTTTACGTACGCACAGAAACTTTTCGTTTCATAGTATGCGCAACGCAATTTATAAAAAATTCCCGGTTTTTTATCGACACATTTCGTCTCGAATCGAATTGACAAAATCATGTTAAAAAATTTGCCATTGATGGCCATTTTGACAATGACTACAGAAACACATTGTTTACTTGTGGCAAACCTATATTGCATTATTGTGCAACATATAAGGTGGCATGACTCGTCTGTTTTCGGAATCCACGTGGTACGGTATATGAAGTCTCCTAATTTCGTGCTACACATGTTCTAGTTCATGAAGTCAACTTATCGCTATGTTCATGTCATGTATACTGCCAAATCATATATGCAACAGCTATATTAGTGCGCAGAAAGTTGGCCAGGACAATAATTTACATGAATAAATAACAAAGATAGAACTTGTTATCCGATGAAATTTCTTTTGCCTCAACTACTTGTAAGTTGAAGTTGAGCGACTGGAACTTCACTGACATTTGGGAAATGATTATCAAAGAACATCATTGTACATATACAACATGTCATTATCATTAATTGTGCTTAACCGATTAATATTTGCAAATCTTAGCTAGCCCGAATGTATTAACATGAGGGCTTGTATTTGGATACTTGGAATGTTGTCGCAAACGTTACAGCGACTTCAAGATATTTGTTTGAAAATTCTGACTCTGTTCTTGCGATTCCATTTCCTTTACCTCATTGTATCATCGGAACAATAGTTAGAAACAAAGAGATTATGTTCGTTTTAACATATATCGTATTATATGACCTGTGTTCAAATAATGCTGTGTCACTATAATAGTCTCTTTCTTTACGTGCATGTACAGTATGACTGACAGTGTCCAGTTGCTACGATTCGTGCAACTGGTTTGATTGGGGACTAGGATTATCTGACACAAGATTTGGCAACAAGGATTTTCATTTCCAGTTCCCATTATCGAATGGCGATCTGGCGATCTCCATCAAATCATAATCTGTCGTTATCTCAGCGACAATTTTGTCTGTTTCTTTGCAATCACTCAATGTATTTTGCTGAATGGGCTTCCCTGTTCCAAGACTGCACAGATATGCAAGCGCATTAGCCTGAACCTTCAGCTATAGTTTGCTTAACTATACAATGATAATTCCGTCCGTGGTCAGAACTCTTTGGAGACATTTTGGATGAGAGCCTTCATGCGAGCCTACTGGCCTACTTGTGGCAAGTCACCATATCCGATGTGACCTGGCATGGTTGCAGTGTTGAAACGATTCATTGGCTAGCCAGTGTCTCAATAAATTTCCAGTAATTCAATGTTTATACCTCTTTTGATAGGGTAGATGATTTCTCATTTCCATGTGTTCACTGTAACCTAATAGACAACATCTGAACTGTTATCCTCAGACATTAGTGTTTATCGATACATTCAAATTCATTGGTCCATTAATAAGGACATATTATGGTATCAGTGCCTCATCGCCACAATACCGTATGAATGTAATATGATACAAAATGGTGAGCATGAAACATGTATGGCCAGCTGTAATAGTTCCATACCAATGGTATCAGTGCCTCAAAGGCACAATGACATATGAACTGTCTATATCAATATGGAGACTATTTTCACTGATACCGACATACTTCTGCGCTTTCAATCCGTGAATAGTAAAAGCGAACTAAAATGCATATATATTGTTACGTGCCCCAGATGCACTGCCAATAGCCTTTCCAACAGAGTCCATCACTTGGCTCTCTCCCTTCTATTTCCACATATCGAAACGATTGAATGACAAATAGCCATCACTCACATATAAAGCACAGTTACATGAAATGCATTTATATTGCGCAGGGCCGCTGCCACTATAATTTCCAACAGAGACCAACACATGGCTCTTTTCCTGCGATTGCCTCATATCCAATTGATTATCGGGCAAATAACAGAAAGGACAGCATTTGTATTGTCACACCTATTAAGTGCAGTTACATGAACAGCATTCATATTTATATTACGCACGACCACTGCAGGCCTGCGTATTGGAGGCGAACGATGGTTCGGTTCACCTGGAGGTTGCGAAATCTAGGTCGCGCCAAAGTTGTATATGTGGCTCTCGCGATACTGATTATAACAGTTTGTGTAACATATGCCATGATATGGGTTACCTAAGCACAAACCAGACAACCGACAAATACGTTACGTCTTAAGCATAATTTAGCATTCTGCCGGCCTGCTAGTGCCAATTTCAAAAGAGTCCAAAACATGGCTCTTCTCCTTCTATTACTACATATCCATATGATTATCTGGTGAATAGAATACCTACAAGAATAACACAAAATGAAAGCATTTGTATCATCACACATATAAAGCGCCGTTCCGCAAGAAGCCTTTATATTGTGCATGACTACTGCCAAGTACCAATGACTGGCGGGGTGCTGACATCGTTGATTCGGAAAACAAATCTTCACAGGCGAACGCCACAGCACCTGAGCCTTAGGGTGGGGAAGACTCATCATGTGCCGCTAACAGCGCACCAGCCAACCAGACTTCAGTTCTTCCCAGATGAAAACACAGCTTGCGCTCTCATTTGATCTCGCAATTCTGAAAACGGATGTAATTGCGCCCGTAATATAATCGATAGTTGGGTTTTTCTCAAATTAAATGTCATTTTTGTGGGATAGACCTCAATACATGCATGTTCCATTGCACTTTCACATTACCATAATTTAACTGAGATGGGAACGGTTTTAAATATACCTTCCAATAGTTTAATATTGAATCAACGATTACAGTGACCATGCACATTTTGTCAAGAGGGAAGTGTGCAAAGTTTAATGCTCGTGAATTTAAAATTACAAGTGCATACAGGTGCGAGAGCAATTGCTCCTTGTTCCTGGGAAGGACTGAGACGTCTGACTCTTCCCCACGGTCCGTGGCCCACTTCATTACAAGAATGGGTCTTGTCCCCCTGGAATCATACTCCCTCGTGATATGTCCAGGCCTGCTCCACCATCGGCGAACTTTCCGAACGTGTATAAAACATTCTCCTCACCGTAAGCAAGGACACCACTATGTTCTTGCACACGCGAAATTAGATCTCATCGTCCTCTTAGATCAGAAAAGACAGTATCTTACCTGCGGTTCAATTTATAGCAGGTATGATCACGTGGCCAAGTAACTAATGAAATTTTGCCTTATTAACCTTGTTTTTGCAATAACCAACCAAATGTTTTGTATATTACACTTGCTTGCTAATAACTAACAGAATGTCTTGCTTATAGTCGAACGAGATTCGACTTTGATGGCCACACACCGTGCGGGTTGCTCAAGAAATAAACACGGTAATACGCTGTATTGTCATAGTTGGGTGAGGGGCCGTTGGTCCATGGTTAAACAATTTGAGCAAACGTACCAGTCTTACCTCGGGCAGGAACCATTCGGTCCCCCCTGGTCCTGCTTCAGCAGACCGTGGGAGGCAGGGTGCCATCCTCGGAGATTTGGGCAACTAATCCTCCAAGACACAAGCACCCGCTCCTTTGGCGACTGTTCTGGGTGGGGACTGTTCTGGGTGGGAGATTTGGTGGGGGGGGTTTTCTCTGGTCAAATGGATCCTCACAATTTTACCTTTTACCCCCCCCCCCCCCCCCCCGCCCTTCTGGCCTTGGGGTGGGAAATAGCACCTTAAATCCAACTGCGAATGCATTTATTCCTCGTTCGAGCCATTCCCAGAGTGGGCTTCCCTCTAGTACCTTATCTCAACTTGATGCAGGCTGTTCTGTTGCTGGCGTCGATCCTGACATGCTTTCTGTGCTTCTCATGGTGTCCGATGAGCAAGAATCTCGGGCCGACGGTGGTCCCCACTGTCAGTCGAGGATTCTGTCATTCCTAGGGAACTCGCTTTTGCGTATTAGTCTAGGCTGTGCTGGGGGGTGACCGCCGCACATCGGGGGAATTTATGCGACCATCATTTTCTTGTGGGAAAATTACTCAAGTTTTCGAATTCAGAGGGCGCCGAGCCGAGACAGGTGACAAAATATAACTGAAAATGACATATTTTCAGAGGTTAACAGGCATTAGCCAACTGGTTAACAGGACATCAAAATCGGAAAGATTGTAAACATATTTGCAAATTGTGGAACGAATGTAGACACTTAATCAGATTCAACATCGTTTTCCGGCTTTCGTTCTGATTTGGTGACATCATGGTAAAGATGCGCGTCAAAGACGCGTCAAAAATGCATGGCAATTCAGATAAAGTATCATGTGTCAACTCTGTACAAACATAATATATCTGCCAAATACTTCCAAGTTATATACTTTTGGAAATGGTAGGGTATTCCCTATATAAAGATATTCCTACTTACATTATATATCTCCAAGTATTGACATAATAGACAAAAACTTAACCCTCCCCCCCCCCCCCCCCTCCAAATTCACAAATAACCTCACAGATGCGTCCATGCAGTTTGTGTCCACCAAATAAATTGACAATGTATGTATACCTGTAGTGACTCTATGGTCATTGTTGTGGTATTGATGTATATATTGAATGTCTATTTGACCATGTGTGTGGAGAATAGGTATATGGGGGATTACCGTATAGCCAATGGTGAGGTGAATGCATGGGTATACACGGAGTGACTATATGGTTATGGGTCATGTTTAGGAGTATACCCGAAGTGCATCCATTGTGACTCATGGCTGTATGGTCATCCGTTGTCATGAGTCAGGTGTACGTGTATACATTGGGTCACTATATTGTTATATATGTGGTGTTTATGTATATATGGAATGACTGTGTGATAATGGGTGGCTATCGCTTTCCACGTTTAATGTTTCCCCCATATACATAAACACCATCAAGATGGAGAACTCTCTGACATGACCTCTCTATTGATTAACATATCCTTGAGTTATTGTGGAAAGCGATAGCCACCCAAGGTACACATGTACAACCAACCCATTACCTCAGTCACTCCATATGTACACAAATACCACACAAATGGCAATATAGTCACCCACTTTATACACGTACGCCTGACCATACAGCCATACTTGGTTATACCCGTACATACCACAAATGACGATACAGCCACGATTCACCATACATGAACACCAGGTATACTCATACACCTGGCTCATGACCATATAGTCACTATATGTATTCATATTCATCACATTCACGATCATACATTCAGTCAGTGTATACATATTCATCTCACTATGGACCATATAGCCACTACATGTATACCTATTCGCCATACCCATGACCATAGTATACATATCCAGGTATACATATACACCTCACCAATGGTGAGCCCTTCCAGATATACCAATACCCACACACATGACCATTTATACCTTCCATACTTGCATATATACACCTCACACATGACAATTCAGCAACTCACTGTATACCGTACTCATATACGCCGCTCCAATGATCAGTTAATATACAAAACACAAAATAAAGTCATATTACTCAACCAGTTCCAAACAACATGAACTGATCTAAAAGATATTTGTGAAAAAACGTCATATTTTCAACTTCCGGCGGCCATTTTGGCGGCCATCTTCGAGGGTGAGTTTCAGTTTTGAGTCAAAAAAGTGTCAATATGTCTTAGCTTCACGAAAAGATATACATTTGTATACATTTTAATAGATTTCCCCGCTATAATTTGCATAAAACTGACTTAGGGTCTGATCTGAAAAACGGTGGCCAGGATGGACGCATTCTTGTCTGGAGTCTACACGGCCACATTTTTTTCTTGTTAACATTGCTTAAAAGTTCAAGGACATAATAAAGAACAAAATGAGTGGGGTGATGTTAAGTCCCGGGGTGCAAGGGCACCCCTGTTGGCTCCCGGACTATAAGAGAATTCTTACGAGAATCGTCGATAAATATACAAAACAGCAATGTCTTACCGTAGGTACCTGATTACTATGATGTTAATGTTTCAGAATTATTACTGTGATGATAGTATCATGATACAACGCGGCTTTGAACGTTCCGCGAGGAGTATATAAGTTTGAGTAAGTTCAAGGCCAGTTACGTGATTTCATATTACGTTGTACGATGCGCCGTATCAACAACCCCCCCCCAACGAAGAAAACACGAAGATTTTAAAAGCCTTTTATTGAACCCTATGTTCATCCAATCGGGCGACAGGCAGTCTATTCGTGTTCGGCACCTTCGAATTATGGTAAAAAAGTTGGTTTGACACTTTTCCGCGGAAATGCTTCTAGAAATGTCTTTTCTGAGAATTACGACTAGACTAGTGTCATGGTCATGATCATAGATATCATACATGTATGGTTTTATGAAGCGGTCTGGTTCATGGACTATACATATCCTACGTACATAGCCTATATGTATGGACATGGGTCCTGCGAGTATATATGTGCCTGGGTTCCTAACCTAACTATTGTAGGCTAGGGCCATGGCTAGCATATTGGTGGCTGACCCTAGCTATGTTCTTCATATATAGTAGAGTTGGTCCGTGACTTACATTATATAACTAGCTGTCTGGGTCTATGGCTTATATAACTATTATGGCCATGCCTCATATTAAATATAAGCAACAACTTTTCAACTCTCACTTTGAATTCCCGATATCTAAACTGATGGACCACAACGGATAAGTGTACCCATATTCTGGTTAGACTCACACTAACAACATTTATAATTGTTTTCACCATAAAAACGTTAATACTACCATAATATCAGTCATATGTGCATGTTTGTATTTCGGGTGTGACCCTGGCAACAGTTACCACTCATATAAGTAAGAATGATATGGTATTTTTTTCAGCCATTGTTTTCACCATAAAAACGTTAATACTACCATAATATCAGTCATATGTGCATGTTTGTATTTCGGGTATGACCCTGGCAACAGTTACCACTCATATAAGTAAGAATTATATGGTATTTTTTTCAGCCATCTCAACACTAACAACAACTATTCTAATTGCTTTCAACACAAAAGTGCTATTAGGTGTAGTTTAGTTTGTTAAAGCTACCATAATATCAGTCATATGTGCATTTTTAGATTGTGTGTGCGTCCCTAGCAACCGCCACCTCTTGTAAGTAAGTAATATGGCAATTTGTCAGTCAGGTCAAAACTGACAACAAATATGTTCACCATAAACATGCTACACGACGTAGTTTAGTTTGTTAGAACACGTATAATATCAGTCATATGCATTAATCCGATGCCGGGTAGTTGCCTAGCAACCGTTGCTAAGAAGAGCCTGTTGCAAATGACGCCACATGTGAAAATGAGCAGTAGCGTATAAGGAACATATGTGCCAAGTTTCATGCTTTTAATTTGTGGGTGTTGTGTATGCATAGTCAAGGAATTGTATAGCCAGGTGCTGGGCAAGGCTCATAATTGTGCTGAATTTATTAGACCAGAAGTACTGGTACAGTTTTATACAACTGTTAGTTAATAGTTTGGATTGAAATTGCTATATCAGGTGTAAAGAGATATCATTTGGCAACAGTTGCAATGCTTGGAAAATTCCAACCCAAGATGCCAGGGGTTGGGAAAAAATTTGATTTCTTTGAATTGTGGGGATCTGGGTCTGACTGGATCTACTATTGGGGGGGGGTGCAATTTCTATGTTGAGTACGTTCTTGCCCCTGAACTTAAATTGAGAGTTTAATGTATTGTTAGGAGTGCTTGGTCAGGAATGTGCCCAGATGTTTAAAATTGGGAGAAGTGACTTCTCCCAGTTTGGTTATCAGGGAGAACTACATGTACATGTAACTATGGATGAAGTTCAATTTACACACAACAACACCATTCAATGATCCAGTAAGTATCAGGCAACATGGGTCCTACTATACGCAGCAAGTCCCTGGATATGCAGCAAGTCCCCAGTAAACGCAGCAAGTCCCTGGTAAATGCAGCAAGTCCCTCTAATTTAGGGTGGATTAGTGGAGTTGTTGATGAGTTTAATTAGTGTTTTATTATCCATTTGATTTATGATCTGTGGCAGTTTATTAGAATTGATTGGAAATTTTATTTCAAAAATTAGCTACTCACCTGACATAATTCATACTGAATTAAGATTAATTCATACTGAATTAAGATTTATCTTATTTAAACCTCGTGAACCGCCACTCAAAAACCGGAAACGTGAAACATTTCGTTTCGTTTGTTCCGTTTCCCAGTTAAAGTTTTTAGTTATTCCGAGCATGCGCATACCTGTATACTCAGTTTGATTTCTTGGCGCTCACAATCAGACGTGCTGAAAATTTGTGCTGCTCTTACAAATATGTCAGAATCTGAGGCGTCTGTTTTTCTCTGACAGAGTCTACTGTAAATCTCCAGTGGATAATCTGCGTAAGCATAAGACCAAACGATGGTTGCGCTACGATTTCTGGAGGAAAAGATTGCCTCGCAAGAACGGAAAATGGCAGAACTTCGCAAGGAAACTGGCGGAAAGTCAGACATTATTGTCGGTCTAGGTCAAAGTGTTCAAACCAGGTGATCGTGTAGATCGACCATAAACACTCATGTCTAGGGGATCTTCAGGATCGCCTGTAAGACACAAGTCTAATGCTCAGGAGCCGAAGAGGCTGTCCGAAAAGCAAGACATAAACACTCAAGTCGAGGGGATCTTCAGGATCGCCCGTAAGACAACACAAGTCTAATGCTCAGGAGCCGAAGAGGCTGTCCGAAAAGCAAGACTACCGATACGAACGTGCAAAAGTAGCACAGTAATAATGAAGGAATATCACATTATCTATGTGAACAGTGTAAGTATAGTTCAGACAACGATGTGTTGTCGGTGTCGGGTCATGCGGACAAGTTTTGATGACACAACTGTTATGCCAGACAGAGTTTGACATGCACTCAGTATACCACAACCATGGGCTTATAGTGGACCTTTGGGTAAAGATGTTTTACCTTTAACACTAGCCTGTCAGTGGACTGACCTTAAATGAAACATGCACAGAAAGAAAATAAGTGCTCTAAGCTTCATGGAATAGTTACATGATAGTAAAGAACTCTTCCTGAACAGTAATTTGAGGAGTTACTTTTTGCAGAGTCTTCAAATGAAATGATATCTTGAAAATATTAGTACCTTCTTTTGATGAATTGGTACAATAGTGTTTGATAAGGACACATAGAAAGTCATTGAAAGAGACAGATTAGAGATCAGGTCGCTGCACAGACGGGAATGGCTGTGAATGTCTATATACAACAAACATGTGCATGCCTTGTGGAAGGCGTTCAAGCCATCGATCTATATTTAATATACGTCGTTGTTCAAGCTAAGGTGGTTGACTTGAATTGACAACAATAAAATCAAAATTGGAGACAATTTTTTTTCCCATGTCAACTAAAGTGTTGGATCAATTACCGGTAGGCCTTGAAGGGCCATGTATCATTTTATTTGTCAACAAAGACAGAAAATAAAATTTGTATCAGCTAGACAGCAGACCACAAGGACTTGGCCGTTCTTATATACCGTTAATGTCGGGGATCAGCTTTCAAGAGCGTTTTTTCTTAGAGGGAACAAAGGTAACAGAAAAGTTGTGAGTGAACCTTATTCGTCAATCAAAACTTATAAGAGAGATTTGATAGACAAATGTTCTCAATGACCACCCAGAAAAGTTACAAGAACTGTTAACCTGGCCGAAATGTGCGAAATAGTTTAGTGATGATCATGAAGTCGGGGTTTTATTATGCTCATTCCCGGGACTTTAAATACACATTCCGATGTGACGAAATCTGATAGAAGTTTGTAGCCACGTGCAGCATGTAAACAGTTTACTATGTCGCAACACTGGATACATCAAAGCGATTTCACCGCTGTCATTGAATGTGGGTCAATTGTGCACGTGTCCAAAATTGTTACAGTCAGGTCAAGGACGCCAAAACTGTTTTGTGTATTTGCTGCTGTTTTGCCGTTGAATTCTCAGATACTAATGTATATAATATGATAAATAACGGTGGAAACGGAGGTGTTTATTTGTATAATAAATGGAGTAATAATGAGTCCATTTAAAACTCTTTAGAGGTGAAATCGTAAGACGAGTCCATTTGTTGTTTATTCAGAATTTGTACTTTCGTTTTTCACACATATCCGGTTATATCACACATTCTTTCCGGGTTTTTGGGAATAAAAGTTAATAATAGTGAAGAGTAAGACAACTGTGTTCACTATTTTAATTCAATGAATATTAACCTTCTTTTGGAGAGTTCTGTGGCTGAATCTCCGCCGATATTTGCTGTGAATATCTCCAGGTCTTCCCGACACTTACGTGTACTTTCCAGTCGTGGCTCAAATTCTCCGAAAAATGAGTCAAGATTTCACCCCAATTTCGAGTTACCGTTGTATAAGGCGTACCAATATTCTGGGCTATATATATATTCAGGTAAGAAAAGATGCGACTTATACACCAACATTTACTGTAGTCATGGATCAATTTAGATTTGTGAAGATGCTGAATCAAGTCTGTCATAAAGCACTGAAAATTGAAAGGTTTCGCGAGAATAATTACGAGAAACAATTCAGTGATTCTTGTCCAATCTTAAGGTCTGATGGATGACTGGATTTGTCTAAATCCACCCCAAACAGGCCTATTGCAAGATATGGAGATGTTCGTGGAAACCATTCTAAATCTGGTTTTTTATTGATAAATGTCAAAAGATCTCATTTGGAGCCATTCAAAATATTAACTTATTTTGGGAACCATGTTTCATTTGGACAAAATGGTTAGTTTGACTCACAGTATATCGTATAGGAGTACTCCATCAGGCAGTAATGGATCCGTTGAAATGACGGGACACTGCCCGCAGTTATCTACATATGTTAGGCATCATATCATCATACCTTGAGTTGATTCAGAATGCTTGTCTTGACAGGAGACTCATTCAGATGATATCTATCTCTTGAAAAGATGGCAACCAGTTCGCCATTCATACAAGCTTATGGTCCCGTGTACACAAGAAGATCTGGCACCCCATCTGGACTGGTGGTAACACATACAAAACATGCAACGGGATCTATTCCTTTTTTTCAGATCGTAAATATGGTTTTCGATCACAACCGATGCCAGTCTTCAGGAACGGGGGTCCCATTTTGGGGCAAGACAGTGCAGGGTATCAACAGTCTGGAGATGAAAGCAGTATTATGTACATGCAGTATTGGATACATGCATCAAAACATGCAGTATTATATACATGTATTAACAATAAAACACTTCACACAAAGTGCTAATACAAACAAACAATACAAGGTCCAAATCCTTTTTTGTCAGTTAGCTCAGGAACCTTGGTTCTAAAATCAGCTCACATACATGTACTAGTAGCAGAGTCCAGAACTAGCTTGTAGATTTTTATTTTGTCTTTGGCCTCAACCAACCATGGATGCGTTTTGCAAATTTTTCACAAGACGAAGAACATAAATTTGTGATAGATGCTCTCTCTTTTTCACGAACGAGCTTATAAGTTTATGCTTTTGCACCAATTCCTCGGTTTCCCCAAGTTTTACAACTTGTGAGTCCTTTTCAGTGCGAGTTGATTTTAATAGATCTGCATTGGCCAAGACAGTCTGGTTTTCCAATGATTTTAAATCTTCTAGTCAAATCATCCACTTCTTTTACCAGTTGTGGAACAGACATTAACACAATATCAGGGGAGGGTACACGTACCTAATCCGGAACCATACCTGATGAACGTGAAGGCTTGGCATCATTCTGTCGACAGATATAATCTTGGCAGCTTGGAACACAAAAATACTATCAGTCTAAATATTTATAGTAAATATTGTGTTCCAAGCGAAACATTTTTCTCATGATGCATCTTTAGCAAATATAGTTAGTTTGTTTTTTGGTCAGATATATATTTGCTTTGGGTTTTACAAATACTGTACGTTTGCAGGATACAGTTTTCATGCTCTCATCAATTCTGCCACTGGGTTGCGAAAATAGCAGTGGGACAACACCCACACATTATTCAAATGTTGAATATATTTAATGCAAGGCCTCCGAAACGAAGGCTGGTACCGGTCCATGCTCGGGATCTTCCAAAAAAAAAAAAAAAAAAAAATGTTTTGGAAATATTGAAGAATCCTCCATTTGAACCTTAGACTTGGCTAATTTGAAAACTGGTAGCTTACATTGAAGACAATATTTTCTTGTTCGCCATTACCACTTTCGAAGGTGAAGTCACTGTAGTGATTTAAAAAGTCTACACTTAGGTAGCAATGATATGAGAGTTCAATGGCAGGGCCTTACTTTTTACATTTTCTAAGTAGCATCATTTCTCATCAAGGTCTTTTAACCTTACTTTGAGAGAGATGTCAGAGTGGATCCGAAAAGTGCTCTTTGATGTTTGTGGATGGAACAAATAATAACAATAATCGACCCCATACACCAGTCTCATCACAAACTATATCTTCCTAGTTAGTTAAGGTTATAAGAAGGTTTGTTGTTTCCTTTTCAAGTGACAACAACATTACGGCTCATTTCACACTTTGGATTGAATCTTTGCGAGCACTCTTCATTGGAGCAGGAATGAGAGACTTTCTTGAAAGTGCTGATTGGGCACTTTATGCATCTATATTTATCAAGTGCTACTTGACAGATGTTGGCACTGAAGTGCTAAGTGTTGGTTAGATTCCCCAGCAAGTTTGCTGTGAAGGAAAATTGTGTTTTGGTTATCACATGTATATAATGTTCAGTATATGTTATGATGTAAATCATGAAAGAACATTTCATGGAAGAACCATGGGACAAAAGTATCAGACCAGAGCTACGCAGAGCAGCTATGAAATCAGCATAATTCTGTATGAATTATGTCAGGTGAGTAGCTAATATTTTAAATAAAATTAGCAGATTTGGACACAAGTCCAAATTTTATGAATAAATTATACTCACCTGACATAATTCATTCCCGCTCTCCTCCCATCAGATACAGTTGTCCCATGGCTGATTGTGGCGCCATGGGATCAAACTGAGTATACAGGTATGCGCAATGCGCATGCTCGGAATAACTAAAAACTTTACCTGGGAAACGGAACAAACGAAACGAAATGTTTCATGTTTCCGGTTTTTGAGTGGCAGTTCGCGAGGTTAAGATAAATCTTAATTCAGTATGAATTATGTCAGGTGAGTATAATTTATTCATAAAATTTGGACTTGTGTCCAAATCTGCTAATCTTTATCCCTTTATAATTATTTAAGATGTGTATTTGTAGATTTTTATATATAAAATAAAATAGTTTTTCTAAGTTTTATTAAGTTGCTATTTCTTTTATTCTACTCACTATTTAATATAATTTAATTAATATGATTTATATATTGATATTGTCATTATTTTGAGCCCATTTATTACAAAACTATTAATAGTGAATAAGAACTACCATGTTAATCTATAAAATTGTAAATATAGTAATATACTTTAAAGTGTAGGTCGCGACTATTTCGGTTATATGCGCGCATTTATGTAATTCAACTCCAAATAGTGACCCACTGCAGAGTAAAAGTCGCTTCTGCAAAACGCCGGCTTTGTTTTGATACAGCGCGTCATCAAAGACGACGTCACGGAAAAATATTTTTGAATCGGCGAAATTATGAAAAGCTACGTTCCGTACTTGTGACGTCACAAGTTGAAGACTGCATTGTTTGTGTAACATTGACATTGTGATTTCGGATTTGCGATAGACTTTCTACCGTACATATCGACAATTCATCATCGGAGTTTGAACTGTCGATTGTTGATCAAATGTCACAGAACCACCAAATGCCGGCAACAATGTAACATTCTAGAAATAATTTGGACGGTGCAGAGAGATTGTATAGCACTACTCTCGATCGGGATCCAAATAATAGCATTGGTGGATAAAGTACAGGGGGGGGTCCATATAATTCAGAGAAATAAATTGATACCATAACTAATTGATACCTTAACCACTGTAGAATATTGCCTATTGGGTACGGTACTTTTTCGTGATTTAGTCCACATTTGTTGGCCATGCATTATACATAATAGGGGTACAGGACGTTTCGTACCTTGGTCGTTTCGTACCATCTGGTCGTTTCGTACCATATTGTTTGGTCGTTTCGTACCGCATTCTTTGGTCGTTTCGTACCATGTAGAAAATCAATTGGTCGTTTCGTACCGTGTGTTGGAAATGTGGAAAACACGGTATTTTATATATATATTTATATTTATGTATGTATAATTATTCATGTTTTGGAATGCGGCGAAAGATATTATGAGATTTGCTTGCATCGAATGTGAATAACAATCACGCTGACAATAGTATTCATCTGATTGACTGCGGGAAAGATCTTATGAGATGTTTTTACAACAAGTGTTAATACTAATCACGCTGTATAAACAAGAGGTGAGCTCTTACTGATTACCACTAATTACCACCTGGCTTCTTGATCACACCTTTTCGTGAGTTGTTTTTGTTGGAATCCTATAAGTAACATGAGATCCCCCATCATTTCATCATTCATCTCACAATCATGTCTGACGACAGACATGACAGTAAAGTTGGTTGGTGAAAACAAAAATAAAAGGTACCAAAGACTCCAGTATCGGGAGAACCAGGTGCAACTATTCTGCTTGTGGAGTAACTACGAAAACGGCAGCATCTCCACCAGTGGTCTGTTGAAGGCATGTTCAAAACTGTTTGCGCCAACAGTTGCTGTCCTTGCTGTCGAGCCTGCTGATTGTTAATCAAATAACAAATATCATGTCCCATATTATTGTGTAAAATAATGTTGTTAATGTTAATATGTTATTGTTATTTTAAAATAAAGTATGAAATTAATACTGTTTTTCCCCATTCCCAACATGGAACAACACACGGTACGAAACGACCAATTGATTTTCTACATGGTACGAAACGACCAATTGATTTTCTACATGGTACGAAACGACCAAACAATGCGGTACGAAACGACCAAAAAATATGGTACGAAACGACCAGATGGTACGAAACGTCCAGGTACGAAACGACCATGGTACGAAACGTCTAGAAGCCCATAATAGCCCTATATAGTATAAGTATACAATTTCTGAACATTATTTTTACTGTTTGTAGGGCTTTCTGAACAATCACCCTCCCTCTGTTATACATGATGTTGGCATGATGCCATATCAGAGAGAAGTCACTTCTCTCTGGGATACATGTAGAAGAGAAGGAAGAAGTGGCACATTTTAGGAGAAGATATCTCCCCAGTCACCCTCCAGACTGACCCCTGTACATGATACTGGTACATACATGTATACCATATTATAGACCATTTTTATTGTTAATTTGGAAGGGGTGTAAACCCGGGTGTTGTTAGGGGGTGCAACCAATTATAGTTTTTGTGATTCATGATGCACATTGAAATTTTAGGCAATTTCATTTGATACTTGTAGACCTAGTATTGATATTCTCAGTAAGTAATGTTGTTGTGTCAACTTGGGGTGGGGAATCATGGATATTTTTGGGGGGGGGGGGGGGTGAGGGTGGCTCCAAGTGTTCCTCCCAATTCTCTGATGTAGCCTTTAGAAGTTAAGTTTTGAGTGAAAACTTGCCAACTATTTATGAAAAAATGCATGTATATATTGACTGCAGACAGTGCAGAATATGTCTGCTACATTGATTAGTATTATGACATTGTTGCTGGGGCTCGTGCTTTTTATCGCTATGGTGCACCATCCAGGCTTGCTGTCTGTATTCTTCCTTGGATGTTATAATGGAAGAGAGATAACTCTTTATTCTGGAATATAGAAATGACGAAGTAACTCGCAATCTGGGACGATATTAGATTATTAGTTCACCAGGTCGTGAAATTTCAACTAAGAAGGCATTAGTTTTCGTTGTAAACGTACATACAATACCAGGTTCTTGATACGTTTAGTGTTAAATTATGAATTTCGAGTGGTGATTATGTCCACGAAACAGTTCCACTAAAGAGGCCATCAATTTCATGTCTGGTGACGCTACCAAACTTGTCACACCATGTACCTTTATTTTACAGTATGCGCAACTTGAGCGAGATCTCGCAAAAGATCGCGAACTCTTTTGTTTCGTTTAAAAGCGGGCGTGATTGTGCGAGACTGCGGTTTCTAATGGCAATTACATAAACAAGATGGCGATATCCACGACAATTGTCTTAACCGCAAATATTAATGAAATAAAATAAAACCAAACATTTGTACGTGGGTTTAATATTATCAGATGATTACATGAGTGTGATATGCCAAACAATTTATCCTTTTTCGTCTTTTATTTTAATAGCAATTATTGTACTGTTAATCCTGTGTGCAATTAATTACGATTTCCGTCTTAGTAACATTACTATTAGCATTATTGTCAAGGCTGTCAAGATATAACTTATATTACGTATTTAAAATCATTTCAACAAAAGGCCGCCATTCCACAACAGACGCTTTGTTTGTTTTGCGGATGGTGGTGATGTAATTAATGACCTATTATGACTAATTGCTTTCCCCCACATACTTACATAGGCCCCTACTGTGTGGATAGGTGTTACATGATCATCATCTAATATTGGTGATTTGAATAAACATCTCCACATTTCTAATAGCTTTAAACATCCATAATTACACCTACTTATAATCAACCCATTCAATTATATTGTAGTGACTATTTGTCAACAGTCAATAATTCCAGCATGGCAGTAGAATTGTGTTAACATTGTTTTATGGTACATTTGAGATAGAGACCGTAATTCTGGTCTAGTCTAATTTGGGCATTATAATAATCCCATATTAGAAAAAGTGACAATGATAAAATTTGCAATGAAAACAAAAGCTAGGCGCCTATTCAAAATCTCGAACACCATATAAGTGTTCTGATCCCATATTTGTAAGTAAGTATATGAAAGGGTTAAAGTGAAGAAAAGATCAAGACATTGTTTTATTGTGAATAGGCTCCCATCAGCTGTGTTTTTGAGATGGGACATTTATATAGAAAGTCATAAAATATTTAAAAACAACGAATCCTGAATTAACATCACACTGAGTATCATACAGGTATTACTGAGGCGGCGTTGAATTTGTTTTCCATGCATGATTCTTGTTCATGGTAATCTTCTTACGTGTTTTAAGTTATGGCATCTGGAAAGATATAAACATACATTACAGCAATATGATAAATGACATAATCATCAACTTTTTTTACATTCTAAAATGAGATAAGAACTCTTTAATAATTTAATTTAAATGTAGTACATGTAAATGTATTAGACATACATTTAATCAAACAAGGAATGCTCTTTATTTGTTACACATCACATTCCATATGGTGTCACATGTCAAAATAACATATGATTTCAATGATGATAACTAACTTGGCATAATATTAGAACTTTCTAGGACGAAAGAGAATTGATGTTGCTAACTTGCTAGTCCAACAATGCACGTTATGATATCATGACAATAATTTGATGGGATGATCAGTAATTATCCAGGTGGGGATGTGGAGTCGAGATTGCTTTGTTGGCTCAATCTCTGCGCTCCACACGGGACGGGGAATACTTGAAACGGGTATCCGCAAATGACCTTCGGCGATATTTCTGGCATCAGCAGCAACGTGAAATTTGTTATGTATGGTCAATTCAGGACGTGACATTGACCTTCAAACGGGTACCCGCAAATGATATTTTGGGCATCAGCATGCTGTCGGCGTGCCTGTACGGGGGTTACCTTGAAAAACAAAAAATAATGGATCGACCAAATCCATGGGTCCAATCTCGCCAGTGGCGGCCTAATCTGCAAATCGAGTCCAATTTTGCATGCGCCCGTGTCCTTGCTCATATACGCTCATATGTCATGTTTCTGACAAATGCCACCAGTGGCGGGCTAATCTGCTAGTATTTTATATATGAGTCAATATCTCAGACGAGTTCGAAAACCGGGTTTGTCCGAATTTTTTTCCAGAGTTTAATATGGGTCTTAGTTTGTCTATTTTAATAACAATTTTATCACCGTTGTGATAACTCAATGAAATATTAACAGATTCAATTGATATTTGGTATATAGGTCTATTGCAATAATATACCACCGTCCGACTTTTTTCCCCGGAGTTGTGCACCTTATTGGCAGAAGTTTGGTTCGACTGCCAAAAAACTCGAAACCTTGTTTGAATACACATTATGACTGTGCTCACTTCGATTACAAGGTCTGTTATTTTGCTTTGCATGGAGAGGCTTTTTCACATTGTGCATTTTACCGTGCTGGTAGTGGTGAAATACTTCACATGTGTTGTCATATTGGCAATATATTCTCTTCGCTTGTCAAGGTTACATATTGCATACATGCACACATCAAGTTGTTTCGACCACGCCTGCAGTGGTCACTTAAATCACTGACATGGGCAGCGAGCTTGATGGGTTGTGGTTGTCAGAGTGTGCTCATGACTTTGTCTGTAGAAGTAATTGAGTTTTCATAAAGCTTCGCCTGCAGAGGTTTTTAGCTCACCTGAGACGAAGCAAGCCTTGAAATAGTGTGTCTGTTATTTGCAGAATGAGGTCACCAGAGGGTGAATTTAGTGATGCTACCCAGCATAGCGGGCTAGCATCACCAAATTCACCCTCTGGGAACCTCATTCTACTGAGGTGTAAGCAGAATTAGGTCCCCAGAAGGTGAATTTGGTGATGCTAGCCCACTATGTGGGGTAGCATCACTAAATTCACCATCTGGGGACCTCATTCTGCAAATGACATGCACACTATTTCAAGGCTTGAGACGAAGTCTCCGGTGGAGCTATAGTCATCGTCCGTCAAGAATCATCTTCTCCTCCAGAACCATAAGACCGAATGGGTTCATATTTGGTGTGGATGTTCCCTAGGTGAATCACATTCAGATTTGTTCAAATGAGGTCACCCGGTCAAATAGTTGCGAAGCTAGGACCATAACTTTTTTCCACCATAGTAATTCTTACAGCGACTTCTTCTCGAATTTCATTGGGCCGAATGGGTTCATATTTGGTACAAAGGGTCCTTGGGGGACTGTGGTTCAGATTTGTTCAAATGAGGTCACTGGGTCGAATGTGGGTGGAGCCAGTGACATAACTAAAAAAAAAAAATTGGTTTTTGCTAAATTCAGATTTTTCGGGGCGACCTTGCTCAATTAACAAACAATTATTTATTTTTTTAAACATGTTATAAAATTTGAAAAAAGTGACACCATTATAACATCTGCAAAGTTATGAAACTTTACTCTTTAACCCTTTACCCAACAAACCGGCCAAATAAAGCTTCAACAGCCTAAAATATCTTCGGTCTGTCTCAATAGAACCATACAAATATGGATATCATTGGAACCGGCTCCTTGACCACATTGTGATAGTTACAGTTAGCCCTGTGCCAATGCATTCTCTTATATATGCGAGTCGACCATAGGTCGCCTCGCATATATAAGAGAATGCATTGGCCTAAAAAAAAAAAAAATTTAACACTTTTTACCATTTTTTCTTACATTCTTTAACAATTTTATAATTTTTAATGTGTTAAGCCAATGCATTCTCTTATATATGCGAGGCGACCTATGGTCGACTCGCATATATAAGAGAATGCATTGGCACAGGGCCCTTCTGTTGGGTAAAGGGTTAATGAAATTATGGAAACATTCCATTACCCATCCCCCCCTCCCACATGGCACAGACCCACCCCCACCCTGCCATCAACCAACATCCCTTCCAACCCATATCATCTCCCAATTTAATACCTCTTCTCACCACAGAAGCAGATATATCTTTGCAAAGACACAGGTCATTAATTTAGATTAGAATAATAGATGTCATCTGGCAGGCTTGTAATAACATAACTGCTAGCAAATTAAAAACAAACTGCTGTTCCCAAGGTTAGGTGATGGCTGATGGGAATTGGTTTCCCTGCGATACAATGGTACTGTGAATGGCTTAGATTTCTTCAAGCCTGGAAATAGTGTGTCTGACATTTGCAGAATGAGATCCCCAGAGGGTGAATTTAGTGTTGCTACCCCGTACAGCAAGCTAGCATCACCAAATACACCCTCCAGGGACCTAATTCTGCTTAGGCCTCATCTTCTGGGAAGTATGATAAAGTATCAAATTGAAATTTTGTTTTAGTTACTTTTTGACTTTTTCACACCTATTCAGTTTCAATGTCCCCCTAATTTGCAGAAGATAAAATGCATAATTGAGGTGCTCAATGGGTGTGCATCACCAACTTCAACTGTAGAACTTCAATCTGTTCCCAGGTTTTTAGCTCAACTTACTTTTGTAAGTTTGAGCTATTGCCATGGCTTGGCGTCCGTCGTCCATGTGTGCGTGTGTCTGTGTGTCCGTGTGTGCGTGTGTCCGTCAACAATTTCCTTTGGCGCGGGCTACAGGTCGTACCTTTGGTCTGATCTTTATGAAATTTTGCATGAATGTTGACATTGACATGTAGATGGGAACAGGTCATTTTGGGGTCATTCGGCCAAAAAACATGGCCGCTGGTGGCCATCTTGGATTTCAAAATTCAATCCATTGGCGCGGGCTACAGGTCGTACTGTTCGTTTGATCATCATGAAATTTGTCATGGATGTTAATATTGACATGTAGATGGGAACGAGTCATTTTGGGGTCGTTCGGCCAAAAAATATGGCCGTCAGCAGCCATCTTGGATTTTACTCTTTGCATGACTAAATCATTTGGCGCAGGCTACAGGTCGTAGTTTTGATCGGAACTTCATGAAATTTGTCATGGATGTTAACAATGACATGTAGATGGGAACGAGTGATTTTGGGGTTGTTCGGCCAAAAAACATGGCCGCCAGCAGCCATCTTGGATTTTACTCTTTGCATGACTAAATCCTTTGGCGCGGAATGTTAACAATCCTTTGGCGCGTAGATGGGAACGAGTTATTTTGGGGTTGTTCGGCCAAAAAACATGTCCGCCAGCAGCCATCATGGATTTTACTCTTTGCTTGACTAAATCCTTTGGCGCGGGCTACAGGTCGTACCTATGGTCTGATCTTTATGAATTTTGTCATGAATGTTGACATTGACATGTAGATGGGAATGAGTCATTTTGGGGTCATTCGGCCAGAAAAGATGGCCGCTGGTGGCCATTTTGGATTTCAAAATTCAATCCATTGGCGCGGGCTACAGGTCGTGCTGTTCGTCTGATCATCATGAAATTTGTCATGGATGTTAATATTGACATGTAGATGGGAACGAGTGATTTTGGGGTCGTTCAGCCAAAAAAATGGCCGCCAGCAGCCATCTTGGATTTTACTCTTTGCATGACTAAATTCTTTGGCGCGGGCTACAGGTTGTATCTTTGGTCAGAACTTCATGAAATTTGTCATGGATGTTAACAATGACATGTAGATGGGAACGAGTGATTTTGGGGTCGTTCGGCCAAAAAACATGGCCGCCAGCAGCCATCTTGGATTTTACTCTTTGCATGACTAAATCCTTTGGCGCAGGTTACAGGTCGTACCTTTGGTCTGACCTTTATGAAATTTGTCATGAATATTGATATTGACATGTATATGGGAACGAGTCATTTTGGGGTCATACGGCCAAAAAACATGGCCGCTGGCAGCCATATTGGATTTTACTCTTTGCATGAATAAATCCTTTGGTGCCGGCTACAGGTCGTAGCTTTGGTCGGAACTTCATGAAATTAGTCATGTATGTTAACAATGACATGTAGATGGGAAACACGTCATTTTGGGGTCATTCAGCCGAAAAACATGGCCGCCAGCAGCCATCTTGGATTTTACTCTTTGCATGACTAAATCCATTGGCACAGGCTACAGGTCATACCTTTGATCAGATCATTATGAGATTTGTAAAGGCTGTAGATGAGAACAAGTCATTTTGGGGTAATTCGGAAAAAAAAATGGCTGCCGGTGGCCATTTTATAATTTACTCTTTGCATCAATAAATCCTTTGGCGCACCATAATCACCACATCCCTGATCCGATCATTATGAAACCTGTTATGAATGTTGATATTGACATGTACATCTAGTCTTACTTAGACATTTCAATTAGCACTTTTCCTATTCCTCCATTTACTGTCGATCATTAAATGATTCCCCTACCTAAGTTGAGCTACAGTGTCATTGACACTTTCATTATTGGCCGTTGAGGCCTAATCAGACTGAGGATGAATTCGGTGATTCTAGCCCACCTTGTGGAATAGTGTCATTAAGTTAACCTTTTGTGATCCTCATTCTGCAAATGTCAGACACACTCAATTCAGGCTTGGCGGTTTAATATTATTTTCTTAACCACCACTTATCCAGATGAAATCATACCCTGTCTTTTCAAAGAAAAATTGGGGGGTATATATTGGATTGAATTTGTCTTCTGTCTCTGTCAGGCCTGTCCATCCGGCTGCCTGTTGGGATGTCTATCCATCCGTCTATCAACAATTGTTTTCTTATCCATATTGAAGACCGAATGTGTTTATATATTTCAGTGTGCATATTCCCTAGGTGTCTCACAATCAGATTTGTTCAAATAAGTTCATCAGATCAAATAGGTCCGAAGCCAGGGCCATAACTCTTTCCCTCCATAGTAATTCTTAAAACAATCTCAAGAACCATTGGGCAATTTGGGCTTATATTTGGTATGGAGGGGCCTTGGGTGACCGAGGTTCAGATTTGTTCAAATGGGGTCATTTTTATGAGGAAACGAGGTCCCCAGAGGGTGAATTTGGTGATGCTACTCCACCTTGCGGAATAGTGTCATTAAATTCACCTGCTAAGGTCAGACACACTAAATACAGACTTGGCTGTTCCAATATTATTTTCTTAACCACCACTTATCCAGGTGAAATCATACCCTGATTTTTCAAAGAAATATTTGGGGTATATTGGATATTGGGGGGTATATTGATATTACTAGATGAATCAATCTCATAGATTGGGATTCACATTTGTTCTAATAGGGGCAGAGATAAGAGATTTAACTCTCCTCTATGCTGTTTGGTACTGGTATAATAATATTGATTTCTAGGCAGCCTGGGTGGGGGCAATGTTTGAGGCAATGGGGAGGGAGTGTAGAGGGGTGGAGATTTGACCCCCTACTTTGAACAGTTGAAAATTTCATGCCTGATACTACATTAGTTGTAGATTAGATGTTCACACCAAAAATAGGTTAGAATTGTTCTCATAGTTTGGTTTGATTTTCCAACATGTATGTTTTTAAACCATCAGTCCATATATTCCTACTTCAGGTTAAACTGTTGGACCGAATTGGCCACAAATTTTAACTTTATGGGGGGGGGGGGGGGGGGGGTGTCAGGTTGGTAATTTTCAAACGTTTGAGAGCTTGAAGTACTTGTACCAGTCGTAAAATTCAACCTAAGAGGGATGTACAAAAGGATGTTTGTGAACTTAGTACTGTGGTATGGTTGTCTTCTTTAAAAGGTAGTTGGAGATTTGTCAGTGGTGTGCAATTATAAATTTCAAGGTGAAGAGCCCTGCTCATCTGAGAGCTTCCAGCTATCTCCATGCTTAGAACTACTTGTCTTAACTCTTTCGTTGCCGAGTTAATTTTACACCTAAATTGCCGGAGAATTTATGAGAAAACTGATTTTATTGTGAAAAAGTACGATACAATAAGAGTCTTCTTCTTATGAAATAGTGTTTCAAATATCAAGGACATGTATGTAGGTGATTACCCTTACATTTCCCAAGTGTGTTATAAGTGTAAAATAAGTGTTGCATAAGTGTAGGAATTTTTTTCCTCTAAGTGTGCACTTACAACCAAGTGTACAAGTCCAACAGTGGCAGTAAGTGTAGTGCAAGTGTAACATAAGTGTACAGTAAGTGGTAGTTCCAACTATGCAAATGAGGTGTAAGTGTCATATAAGTGTATGATTCTAAAGTGTGGTATAAGTGTATGTTGGCAAGTGTAATATAAGTGTACATATATATATAATTGCAAGTGTTTTATAAGCAAGTTCTGAATGGGGTTGTAAGTGTATTGCAAGTGTACAATGGTGATTGTGATGCAAGTGTATTATATAAGTGTATAGTACATGTATTAGTAAAAAAAGTGTATATCATAGATGGGCATGCACATATTAAATTTCACTATCAATGATGGCAATTGATGCATTAATCAAGGGAATCACATTCACAATGATTTAGACTGATAAAATACTTTATTATATTATATTAATAATGTTTTAATATATAAATCATCTATCGATTAGGTTCCTTGGCTCAATAAATATATTTCATAAATCTGGTGCTGATATGCGAAGTTTGAATGAGCTGAAGTATCTTCAACTTCAAGCTTGTCTCTTCCCGTTAGTCTTTACTCCACTTATGTCATGATGTCCATGTCATATTCAGTACCATGTCCCATTTAAAGCATGCAGTGCCTGCGGTGGGATGTTTAGTTTAGCACTGAGAGTGAGAGAAATTTGCAAACGTTGGCATGACCGATTCCAGTTTTTTTTTGCCAAAAAAGCTGTAAGTGAGTCATTTTTTTCTTCTTCTGATGTCACATTGTCTCTGAGATGATCCAAATTCCAATGTGCTCTGTGTGTGCCCGGTCTACCCCTCCACCAAAATTAGTTTTGTCCGGTATCACAAGCAGTTGGACAAGACATCAAGATGATTGAAATTGAATCCTTGATCAGTCCTCTTGGCGAGTCTTGCCAACATTGGGCAACAATGAAACATGCGAGAGATCAATCACTGAATCAGCTGGACGACAGCCATCACTCTCCAATTGAGAATTATCACTTGTAAATAAATGTATGTTGTATATCTGAATTTAGCGCACGTTTCCATCGGTTATAATCTGTATGCGTCCAGTGTGACTTTACTGTTGACATTTAATTTCTCAATGTCATCGTGTCATTGTGTAATGGCCCTCTAATATACTCTTTAACTCACCTAGATCTCTTCTGTCCTTCGCACACTATCGTATCTCTTTTCCTCGTCCTTTCTTCCCTCTCTCTCGTTCCCGCTTATCTCTGTCCGTTCAACTCGCTCTTCGTCCGTCTCGCCCCACTTCCTGTCGACCCAAGAGGCCAACTCCAATCCGCAGATGTGTACACCATTCATCAGCCTTTCGTAGTTCATTACATTCCTCCATGCCTCAACAAGAACATGTCCACATGTTCGGACATCAAAACCATACTAGAACCTGGAAATCTTGACAACTACTCTGTTAGTTAACTTATATACAATGTCACCGAGTTATATGCTCGTCCTATGACACAGAACAACTTTACAATTTAAAAGTCTCCAACTGTACATATTGTCATAATAATAATTATTATTACTTTCCTTGTTTGACACCAATCTATACAAATTAAAATTATTTTATCATATGCTACTAACAATAACAGTATGACAGATTGTAAAATCAGTATATCAAGAGTTATTACAAGAACTTCCTAATCGAACACCTGATAGGATTCCAAACGAGCCGGCTTCCTTGTCAGTCTGCCAGTACGTGTTCTATGTGATCTCCAACTGTCCGTTGGCTCAACTACCTCATCCAACCGAGGGCTGATATTGGGCAACGTGTCAGACCGGGGGAGTTGTGTTACCAGAGCTTGAGGCTGTAACCCCAGAGATTCACCTTCATCACCACTAGAGGACTCAGAACTTACCTCTGCTTCAGGTGATTCATCGTTATGGGAATCATTTTCAATCTCCATAGCTTGATAAGTCCCATGGTGTGATACATATGAGTTCTGACGATGGTCAGGTATGATCCCATTATCTTGTCCCATACTATTTGTCCTTTTGGCTGCTGAGTTATTGTTTCTATTTCTAACTGAATTGTAAACCCCCCTAAATGGTGTTATTCTCTCATAATGCACAACCTTCTGTGTCCGGCCTTAGGAATTAGGATCACCGGTGGAATTGGGAACAAACTTCGCCTATTTGCGTAATTATTTGCCGAATTCAGCCTCCTAGCACCTGTTCTATCTCTAGTGTGTTTAGTTCCTTTCTTCTTTTTGCCAAATTGTTGAATTGTTTTGGCTTTTCTCGCCGTCATTTTCGTAAATGAAAGCTGTTGTCAAATAAAATGCAGAAGAAATTTAAATTTGATTTCTTGACCGCCGAATGACCGGAATGTGGTCTGCGCATGCGCATGTAGTCACCGTCAGTCACGTGTTAGCTTTTAGCCAATCGTATGCTCAGTTCTAGGATATCACTTGATTTAGACAGGGATTTCCCCAATAGAATGATGACATCAGAGGACAATGTTTACACACAGCGAGATGGGATTAAAACCCCCATACACGAACACGTGGGCAGAAAGCCGCAAGCATTTACTTTGGGAGATTTACAGTGGGTCGATAATCACACGTATATACTGTTAAACTTTGTTATTTTTGATAGATTTTACGTTAAATTAAAAACAGATAGCAGGTACATATACTTCTCCGAGAATGTTAAAAACAATTTTTATCTGTTCATCATTATTTTATTGTCACGAAATTATGCTAACTATCGAAGTTTTGCCACAAAAAAACCCCGATAAAAATAATTCTATTTGGGAGTATTGCACGTCAAAATTACGGGTTTAGAAACGATTTTTATTATACTTTCTGATCTCCGTCGTCAAACTACTATCATACAACATTTCTATATTCGTAATGGCCATTTTTTGACTGCAGGTGTGTTTGGAAACACAATCATTGAAGCTTTCATATACGCGAATTTCAATATCCGTGACAGCGACCAATTTTCATTGTTTGAATTTGTTTCTATGACAAACATTTTGCAGTTAATAAATTGTAGATATACATACTCATATATCTTTATTTTAGCACAAAAGATTCATAAAATTTATTACTATCGGAATATAAATAACAGAAAAACGAAATACCGGTAATTTCAAAATTGAAAAAGTTCATATTTAATATAAGACGGCAATTATATAGTACAAATGTGCGAGGCTATGAGCAGTATTCCTGAACATATCCATATCAAAGTTTGATAAGTGTGGTATAAGTGTTGATAAAGTTTTCCAAAGTTCCACAAGTGTACCTTTAAGTGTGGGGCAGTGTTCCCAAAATATTTTAAAAGTATAAGTATCATCAGTGTGTCATAAGTGTAGAGAGAACTTTTCTAAGTACCATAAGTGTAGCTGTAAATGTGGGCAGCATGCCCAAAGATTTTCAAAGTCTCAAAAGTGTAGAGCAAGTGTACACTTATTACAACACTTACACTACACTTACGAAATAAGTGTACACTTACAATGAAAGTGTACACTTAGAAAATATAAGGGTAGCCAAAGAATTGCGGGTGAATATTTTGCCGACCAATATTCACGACAATCAAGGGGCATAACTCCTTGTCACCCAAGGGAAATAACTCCAGATAAGGATTTTTTTTCAATAATCCAATTGAAAAATGGCCCACAGCCTGCTATATTTAATATTGGTTTTCTGAGACAAAGTATTCCAACGATGATCTGATAAATCTTCTACTGTCTTTCTCATTTAAAAAACTTGTAAGAGCAAATTAGGGTCTAGTTCTGGTATAGCTGGACCATATGTGAGGAGTTACACAATGCAGGAGCTGATTTAGACTTTAGTTGCGACAGTTTACAACGAAAATAGCTAGGTTTTTTAATTGAGGAAAATGGCAATTTTGACTTAAAAAAATAAAATAAAAAATTGTGATATATAATTAAATCTCTAACTACAAGCTTATCATCATTGTGCTATAAATAAAATACCATAATGACACATATGCATGTGGTCTAAACTGTCACTGAGGCACGCTGGGGCCTGTGGGAGTTTATAAACACGCCGTATGCTCTATTTATATGTTTGTAACTGTGCACCGAGGATGCCCAAAGCAGAATTGTTCTCAGGATTTTGACATGACTTTCGATATTAAATGGGTAACATAATGTTACATAGGGCAAAAATCAGTGCATTTCACACTCTTGCTGTCAGGGAGGGGGCGTCTCTGTGTGAAACAATCAGAAACATGCTTGTTCTATATCATGCTGCGCTTTTGTGGACTGGATCTCATAACTGCCTTAAAAATGACACTGTTAGTTTTCATTTTCTTCCCGTGGAACAATTCCGTGCTCTCAAATATAACATGGCAGACAAGAACATTTCTAATGCTCCAAATTCCGATGATGAAAAGACGAAACTGAACACTAAACTTGCGATATCACACACAACTGTATTCCTCTTCACATGCGTGACAATTCTAACAGTATTAACGGTATTTTTAGCAATGTCTCTCTTGGTCCTAGCAGGAGACGTCGAGACTAACCCAGGCCCTTCAACTGAACAACACAGTCACTCGGTACTTGTATTGAATACACAGAGTATCAGAAATAAATTAGATATACTTGCGGCCGAAACATCAAGTGGCGAGTACGACGTATGTTTATTAACCGAATCATGGCTCGATCGTTCTATCCCGGATTCAGAAATCCATCTTCCTGGTTACCACGATCCCGCCCGCAAAGAAAGGAACGATGGTAGAACAGGAGGGGGTGTGTGTATTTACGTTCGCGACACTATACCATTCAAAATACGCGAAGAGCTTGACAGTGATGAAGTAGAAAGTATCTGGATAGAGGTTACAATTAACATAAAACGTTGTCTTGTAGGATGCTTTTATCGCCCTCCCAACTCCCCCGCAAGCCTGTGGATGAACATTAATAATAACATTTCCCTTGCGCGCAATAGCTACCAGGATGTCATAATAGGTGGAGATTTCAATGAAAACTATGTACACAACGGTAATGGTAAAATAAACGGCATTTGTAGCGAACGAGGTCTGACCCAACTGGTCACTGATAAAACACATTTTACTGAAAACTCCTCATCTATTCTCGACTTGCTCATGGCCAGCAACCCTGATCTTGTTGATTCCCCTTGTGTTCTTGGCAACATATTCGACAACACAGTAAGGTATCACTGTCCAGTTACTGCTTGGATAAAACTTTTGAAAAATAAATCAGCCATAACCCTTACTAGACGTGTCTGGAATTATAATCTGGCTGACTTCGATACCATGAACGAAGACTTCTCGAGCTGGAACTATGATGATGATACACCATTTAAACTATCAATCCATGCAGATAACTTGACTGCAAAAATTGTGAAGGTATGCAGTGAAAACATCCCCAATAAGATAGTACTGATCCGGAAAGGTAGTCCCCAATAGCTTACGTGTAACGTACGGAAACTGATGCGGCAACGAAAAAGATTACATAGGATAGCTAAAAAGCAAAACACACCACAAACATGGGCAAACTTTCGATCTAAGTGTAATGAAACAACATCGGCTATTAGAAAAAGCAAACGTGATTACGACACCAAGAACGAAAATACATTGAATAGCCCATCAAATGACCAGTCCTCTTGGTGGAAAACCCTCCAAAAAATAGTATTTGCAACCAGTGATCGATCAATACCCCCCTTGAACATAAACGGCGACTTCCTGATCTCACCAACTGAAAAAGCAAGTGCTTTCAATTCGTATTTTTGTAATATTTCATCAGTTGATGACATCGGGAAACGCCTACCAGTGCTCGATCCGGATAACTCCATATCCACATTAATCGATATAAAAATCACAGCCCCTGACATTTACAAAGCGTTAAAAAGTCTAAAAATATCTATGTCAAGTGGGCCCGACGGAATAAGTCTGAGAGTTTTGAAAAGTTGTGCCTCCTCGCTCTGTGAACCTCTTGACTTCTATTTTAGAATATTTACCGAAAACAGCTACTACCCACCCCAGTGGAAGCGTTCCCATGGTACACCTATTCTCAAGAGCGGTGATCCCAGTGTTATATCGAATTACCGACCAATCTCCCTACTAAGCTGCGTCTCAAAGGTCTATGAAAAATGTATTTATAAATATCTATGGGAATTTCTTGATGAAAACAAACTCCTATCATTTTACCAAGCTGGTTTCATGCGCAATGATTCAACAGTTTTCCAACTTTACCGAAATATATGACAATATATGTCGATCACTAGACGACGGAAAAGAGGTCCGGTGTATATTCTGCGACATAAGTAAAGCGTTCGATAAAGTCTGGCACCGTGGCCTCTTGAACAAACTAACGAAAATGGGTATACGTGGAAACTTGTATAACTTAATGAAATCGTATCTTGAATGTAGGCAACAACAGGTTGTCATAGACGGCACACACTCGGAATTACAAGATGTAACAGCAGGTGTCCCACATCAGTATATCACCCCCATCTGACCATGGGACCCGCGACAATTGTCGAGGTTGACAGCCATAAACATCTGGGACTTACTTTCGATAACATGGGCTCATGGGGTATCCACATCAGATCTATGCTTGATAAAGCATGGGGTCGAGTGAATTTAGTACGTAAACATAGATACAGGCTATGCAGAGTAAACGCTTGAAAAAATATATTACACATTTATCCGACCAATACTGAAATATGCCTCCCCTGTGTGGGATAACTGCCCTGATTATCTTAGTGACAATATTGAAAAGGTACAGTACGAAATGGCCCGAATAGTAACAGGTGCAACCATCAGTACGAGTAATGCGTGCCTTTTGTCAGAAACTGGCTGGGAACTCCTCCTTCACGTCGTAGAAAACACAAGCTATGTCAATTTTTTTAAATGATACGTGGAACTGCTCCATCAATTTTAAGAAATTATGTACGACCAATTCAGGCAAATAATTCCAGATATAACTTCAGATTTGAACATATAAGACTACCTTCGAATATTAATTATGACTATTATATGGATTCTTTCTTACCATCTGCAATTACCGAATGGAACAAACTGTCAGAAACTACAAAGAGCAGCAGTACAATCAAAGACTTCAAAAAGGAACTGAACAGTGACAATATACGTCCACCTGCCTATTTTTATCATAGTAAATGTCGTAAATCTCATATCCTCCATACCCGGTTAAGATTGAACTGCAGCCACCTGAGTGGTGACTTGACAGATAACCATGTAAAAATTCCCCCCTTCTGTGTATGTGGGGAATTTGAGACAACTTTAATACCACTATCTCTTTGAATGTACATTTTATCAAGAGCCCAGAAGAGAACTATATGACTCCCTACCAAATGTTGCCTTATCTGAGAATACACTAATGCGGGGGTCAAGGGAGCTTAGTCTTCGCGAAAACAAACAAATATTTAATGCAGTACAGACATATATTATGAGAACAAAAATATTTCCATGATCTGTATGGGTAACAAATTGCTTTGGATTCCGGCAGCGTTATGCGGCAGCACGATGTTCCCCATTATATATGTAGTACTAAATGTCTTCTGATAACGATTATTTTGTAAGTTACTTACTTGTCACTATCCTGTATATATGTGAAATGATTCCACATGAAGAATGCAGCGATATTCACAGTGAACCCCATTGAAAAAGGAATTGGCCATTGCGATTGACCCCCTCCCATGGAGCCTGATGCATGCATATTACTACAAGCATCATTTTATCACGCAACAACTCAATTATTGAAAACTCTGTCCCCCTCTACTTTCTCACCCCCTCTCTCTCTCTCTCTCTCTCTCTCTCTCTCTCTCTCTATCTCTCTCTCTGCCTCCTGTTATCCCTAACACTATCTTCCCGCTGTTTCCATCCCCAACTCAAACTTAGTTACTTCTCCTTTAAAAAACATTATTTCTATCCTTTCCCGTCTGATCGATACCCCTCCCTCACTTATTGGGGAATTTAAGGGGCATGTCGCCAAAGAGGAGAAGACTTCATATATAAAGCCCTCGGGCTTGTTGTCTGCTGATCCTCATTTCCATACATTATCACTTCTATTTATGCATATTTGTATCATCTGTATATTATGTTATGTTGGATTTGGAAATAAAAAATATGTTTACACTAAACACGCCGTTTGTTTTAGTGACTTTTACGTTTTTACCTTGAAAAATATGTGATTCAATCAACAAAAACGGCAATTTTTACTATTAAAAAAACTAATAAAACAATCTAAAGTACACATAATCTTTATTGTAATGTCAGGTTGTCATACTATCATGTTTAAATTAGTTAATGCACTGGTAAAATGCCGATTTTTCATGTAAATGATTGTCTAAAAATATTTTTCTGAAATTGTCTGCCATTTTGGATTTCTCTGCGGATCTGACTTTGTTTACAAACTTATTTCATCATTTTAATGTTCAAACGTCTTTAAAAGAATTAAAAATCAGATATATACTGCAGAATTTAATTAGAAACAATTAAAACAATAATTTTATGAAACTTGAAAAACTTTTTTATTATTGTCATACAGTTGTGATCAAAATAATTACGGTTACAAATATGGCCCAAAAATTTCGGCCCTGGCAATTTAAGTACGGAACTTTTTGGCCGATAATATCGGACCCTGGCAATCAAAGAGTTAAGTGATTTTGTCAAGTACTGACTCTTGTAGTCTTCTCAGTCTTTGCAGTCTGGTGGGCGACCCACAGTCATTGACTGTCTTGTTTGAATACATGTTCTGACTGTGCTCACAACTTTGATTACGAGGTTTGTGCGCTTTTATTTTGCTTCGCTTGGAGAGGTTTTTTCACATTGTGCATTTTACCACACTGGTAGTGGGAAATACTTCACTTGTGTTAAATTGTCACATTCGGCATATGTGGGGTTGGGGTTATATATTGCATATGCGCACACATCAAGTTGTTTCGATCACAACTGTTCTGGTCACTTAAATCGCTGGTTGTCAGAGCAGCGAGGCATTTAATACCTGATTACCCCTTTGTTGATAGTTTGACCCCGATGTGGTGGTATATCCTAGTCTGTTTTTGATTGATGGTCACCTTTTTACCACATGTTCAGTTGTTTGAGTTGAATTAATTTCATTTGATCAGCATAATTTATACATTATTTTATTGATGTATCGCTCAGGTGGGTTCAATTCTGATTACCACATTGACACACGAGACAAGAAAACCATAGTCAGAAATGGTAACGCCACCAAGATCATATTAGCCATAAATATAAATTATAATATAATTATAATATAAAATATTATTCATTAGTTAGCGCCTATATTAGCGCTTGTTAAATACCATCTAATAAATATTCATCTTATTCACAACTTTAAGGAGTCCTTCTGGCACACGAGAATATTTATCGCCGTTTGATTTGCACCAAGTGAACTCGGCGCATATATAATTGATAGAACTGACCTTTATTATGATGATCGTGTCGTTATTTGTTTAAGATATGTATCAATTGACATATACGCACCCGTTCCCTATTAAAATCTATATATATCGCCCACTTTAGGGGACCTCCGCGAATTCGGGGACTTCCGCAAAGTGATCTCCACAAATCGGGACCTACTGCAAATCGTCGCACCCAATGCAATTTGTAAACAAATACGATTGACATGCGTTTTAACGAGGTGAGCTTTAATTAAACGACAGAAGCATTCTACATAAACTATTTGTCATGGACTCAGCCAGTGTGCCATATATATGTGTCAACTAAGGTCGCATAATAATCAGTATAATGAGATCCCACCCACCATCCCATCCCATCTTATGCGCCGCAGGCGCCCGTATAGAGGCTACTGCCCACATAAATAATCTGTATAATGAGATCCCACCCACCACCCCATCCCGCCACCCATAGTATCTTATGTGCCGCAGGCGCCCGTATAGAGGCTACTGCCCACATAAATAATCAGTATAATGAGATCCCACCCACCACCCCATCCCGCCACCCATAGTATCTTATGCGCCGCAGGCGCCCGTATAGAAGCTACTGCCCACATAAATAATGAGTATAATGAGATCCCACCCACCACCCCATCCCGCCACCCATAGTATCTTATGCGCCGCAGGCGCCCGTACAGAGGCTACTGCCCACATAAATAATAAGAAAAAATGAGATCCCACCCACCACCCCATCCCGCCACCTATAGTATCTTATGCGCCGCAGGCGCCCGTATAGAGGCTACTGCCCACATAAATAATCAGTATAATGAGATCCCACCCACCACCCCATCCCGCCACCCATAGTATCTTATGCGCCGCAGGCGCCCGTATAGAGGCTACTGCCCACATAAATAATCAGTATAATGAGAAAGTGAAAAGTGAAAGTGGAAAATCCTATTGAAAATGAAACTGAAAGTAGCCTACAATTTTGGGAAATTCCGCGGCAGATTGCAGTGAATCTATACTATTATACTATTGGAAGTGAATGTACAATTCCTGGAATTCTATCAGATATCCCGACTCTGCTCGTTTTCGTGATCATAGGTTATATAGGCCCTATATGATCACGAAAACGAGTCGAGTCGCGATATACATCCATCGGTACAAACAGATTGTGTATACGATACAATTTTGACTTGATGACCAGAAAATAAAAGATCGCGGTTAATCCAAGTCTCCAACAGAACAGACATGCGCGCTCCAATTAAAATTACCCACAATTCACTTCACTACACAGGGGTTCCCAAAGAGTTATACATTATTTTCAGGCTATCAGAGTATTTATATTTTCAACAACATATTATTACACCAGTGACTTTAAGTTTACAATTTCAGCATGTCCTGACCCTATGGATACGATTTATCATATTTTCAAAAACGTATTATACACCGGTGCCGTTAACTTTACAATTTCAGCATATACGTGATTCTATTGGTACGATTGAGTAAGGTACAAAAAAACATATCCAAGAATATATTTCTCCATTCGACCATGAGTCTATACATATCTGTACACTAGTGTCCACCCACTTCGTGGCGGGAATAACCTTACAAATTCGCAACTGAAGACTGTCTACTACTATAGCTCATGTATTAAATCAACCCCCACCTGCCCCCTGTGCATAATAACTGTTTCATTTGTACCGCGTAGTTCTGCGCAGTTCCGCGCACTGTTTCGAGGTGCCGGTACTACGGGTTTATCGAGTACGCTATTTTATAAACAAACTTTTGTCAATAGCCGTTTTGGTCAAACTAAACCTTTTTTGACCGTGACAGCAGATCCGAATAGTAGCTAAGATGTATTTAGATAGAATTATCAAAAGAATTTGACCGATTAGGGTGCATTTTAAAAGAATCGAGTGGAGAAATCTTGCTGACATTTTCATAAAACACGCCGAAGATAAAAGATGGCGGTTATCACAATAGAACAGGCATAATATTACCCATAATTCACCTCACTATACCAGGGGGCTCCCAATGGGTTATATATTATTTTCAGGCTATCAGATTATTTATATTTTCAACAACATATTATTACACCGGTGACTTTATGATTACAATTTCAGCCTGTCCTGACTATCGATACGATTGAGTCATATTTTCAAAAACATATTATACACCGGTGGCGTTAACTTTACAATTTCAGCATCTACGTGATTCTATCGGTACGATTTGAGTAAGGTACAAAAAAAAAAACTTCGCCCACTCGACCACAGAATTGGAGACTACCACTGAATATGAAAAACAGCCACACTAGAAACACCACATGGTGGCGTAATAACTCAAGCATCTGATCGGGGGATGGACAAGATTCATGATTTTATTCGATAACGAAAGCTCCATGTCGGAACATCAAATTTGTAAATAGTAGAAGAGAAGAAAATATAACAATAAATAATAAATAATATAACTATAATAATAACGAGCACCAGTTTTCTGTATAATGGGGAGTAACTCTAATACAGTCAATTTCCCAGTTCCTGATATTTCCTAGTTACGGATAACACTTGCCGTTTTTGTCAAAATTGTCAATGTAAACCCTGTTAGTTCACTTTCTTCAACCATATTCCGATAATTTATCTTCTTGAAGACCAAATAGAAGCAAAACTAGCACAATAAAACGTTTTTGCTGCTAGCAATCCACGTTTTTCTAAACCGTCATTAAAGCGGAAATGAATTTAGGGGAGTTTTCAAAAGTCGGAATTTATTTTGGAACCAAATATCTCGATAAATATATTTTCAATTCTGAAACTAAAGATCGCGATTTGTACACACATGTTTTAACCTATTATAGCAAAAAAGTGTTTGCAGTCAAATCAATTCTTACCAACAAAACATACTTTTTGTTGAGAAGACTGATTTTCCCAGTTCCGGATAACGAAACAATATAGAATTCACATCTGATTCAGTTTCGTGTGACCAAGTACCTTAATCCAGAGTATGCGAGACTGAGAGTGCTGGCCCTATAACGCATCGTGGAGATATCGCGAACGCTACGGGAATTGACGAGATCTCATTTCAGACGATGTTTGCAGTACCTGTTTTGTTGTTCTGTGGAGTACATAAGTGTGAATAATTCCAATAATAAGTAAGTAACATGTTTTATTTAGAGAATAAGTCTTTTCTTTGTGTTTGGTTGTATGTTTTGATTGAAGTTAATTAATGTTTTCTGACCGCAGAAACGTAAATTCGATGGCTTTATTCGACGAATGTTCTCGTTGCTTTGATTGTCAACGAACAATGGGAAAACTACGAACATTTAATTTTTCTTCAATTAAATAAACGTAATTGGTCGTGTGGGATAAATTGTGTGCTCCTAAAGTTTCTTAATAATTGATTTTCCAGAAAATGTCGGTTACGTTCATGAAACTGCAAAACTTTTACCTAAGTATCAAAAGATCGGTTGTGTATCCTAATTTCGACTTATTTTTCAGTAGAAATAGATGGTTCCTATCTAATCACAAAAAAGGTAGATTGCTTCATCTAATTTCGACCAGACAAGTCTGTTTGTGTTCATAAGACAGTATTCCTACAATCTAAGCAATTTCAGTTTTATTTCGTAGATGACTTTAGTATTACAGACATTGGGAATTCCCGGATGGCTATAAATAACTCGCCATGCTCTAAACCGCAGGTGAACTAAAAAGTTCACATGATTTGCACGGACCACCACAGCTGGGCTGTGTCACGTGGTCCACCGTGACCTTCACTCCTCACTTTCTCGGATTTGGCGTTTTTCAACACGCCGTTTTTTTTATGTAGCTCTATTCTTTCAACTTTTTATTGTTGAGTTATGGCGGATGTGGGAAGCAATTCTTCGGACGAGGATACGACGGATACGTCTTTGCTTCATTCACCTTCTCCGCATAAAAAGCGTTGTAAACGCCGTTCACAATATGCTATTCTCGACGAGAAATGGACTGACAAAATGGGGGGATTAGAAGGTAAGGTTGACCGACTTTCCAATCTTCTGTCTCCTGATTTCATGCAAGCGTTGTTGACCATCGCGGGTACAAACGTTTCTACGTCGGCAGCTGCTCTTGGGAGTTCCACGTCAGTGCGTGACGTAAACGTGAATTCTCGGCCCGTTGGAGGCCAGCATACACATGTACATGTAGCGGCACAGGCGAATTCTCGGTCCATTGGAGACCATGTTTTAGAGAATTCTGACGACAATCGTGGTGCGTCGAGAAACTTACACTTATTTTCTATGTCCAAGTCCACTGGAGACAAAAATTCAGCAAAGTCAACAGAAGACATTGTACATGATATTTTGGACTTAGAGTCTGGAGTTCTGTCAGATTCCGATTGCAATTCTGAAGTTCAGCTAGTTTCTGACAGTCACTCTGCTGATCACCAGGATCGTGATTTTCAACATACATCTTTACAAGATTTGTTTGGTGCAAGATGTTCTATGCCAAAAGATGACAAACAGGTTGGTTTATGCATCGACGAGTCTCAAAAATCGGTGTTGGAGACTTCGTATCGTTCGTCGGCACCATACAATTTAAGTGCATTTTCAGAGGAAACTTTTGATAAATTTCCAATTGATGAAACGACAGAAACTTTTTTGAAAGTGCCATCCTTAGATGATTTTATAGACTCATGTTTGTTCAAAAAGCATGGAGTTTATAAGCAAATTTGCTTTAAAGCCTGCCTTTTCTTCTGCCAACACTTCGTTGGTTAATCAGCCTGCTAAACGAGCAGAACAGTTGGCTTACAAAGGCCAGCAGGCTGCACGACTTGGAGTGGTGGTAAACTTATATGTTCAGCAAGCACTGGGACGGTTGTTATTCAAGTTGTCGCATGACCACGATACCACTGAGTGTGTGGAATTACTTAAGGACATATTTGCAATGACTTGTCGCTGGATGGACCAAATTGGCCGGTCCGGAGCATTCTTTCACATTGTTCGCAGATATTTAGCTCTGCATGATGCTGGTCTACTCAATTCTGACCATAAACATGAATTGTCCAATTTGCCACTCACTGGTGAGGGTGTGTTTGGACCGGGTCTGGAACCTTTGTTGAAAGCTCGGAAAGAGCGGAAGAAGCAGGTTGAGGACTTGATTCCCCCTCCGCCAGATTCTCACATGAAGGGACTTAAGCGTAAGGCTTCTTATCCCACGGAACCTAAGAAGCAACCGGCGTCTGCTACTGTGACTAGATTGGTACCAGAACAGCCTCCCTCTAATTTTCGGATTCTGAAGTTTACCAGAGATCAATCAAATAGAGGATTTGGTGGTGGACACTATTCCCGTGGCCGCGGTCGTGGCCGGGGAAGATCGACACAATGACTATGTAAGTACACCTGTAAATATTCCTTTGCCAACCGTCCCCGTAGGGGGGCGGATTTCACTTTTCTGGACAAATTGGAAACGTATAACTGCGGATACTTGGGTGTTAGCCCTCGTGAGAGAGGGTTACCAGTTGGAGTTTCACACACACCCAAAGTTTTTGGGTGTGCGGGAAACTCGAGTTCCTACACGACAGATCCCTCTTATTCAACAAGAAATTCAACATCTTCTGTCCAAAAATGCTATCGAATTGGTTCCATTGAGCGAGGTACAGAGGGGGGTTTTACAGCACCATCTTTCTGGTTCCCAAGAAAAACGGGACGTTGCGACCCGTTCTCAATCTTCGGAGTCTGAATCAGTTTATAAAGAAAAAGCACTTCAAAATGGACACTCTCTCCATGGTTCTCAGTGCCGTCCACAGGGCGACCATGCGTTTTCCCTCGATTTGACCGATGCATACATGCATCTGGCGATTCATACCACGCACCGAAAATACTTGAGATTCCATTTTCAAGGAGTCAGTTATCAGTGGAAAGCTCTATGCTTCGGTCCAACCATGGCCCCGCGGATTTTCACCAAAGTAACTTCGGTCATCATAGCTTTTCTTCATCATCAAGGGGTACGGGTGTGTCATTTCATTACCTGGACGATTGGTTGGTGGTCAATGCGTCTCGCTCGGTTCTTTGTCAACATCGACGTTTGGTCCTACATCTGTTGACAAATTTGGGATTTCTTGTGAACAAGGAAAAGTCCCATCTTGTACCATCTCAAACGATCACTTACTTAGGTTGCAAGTTCAATTTTCAAACAGGTCAGGTATACCCAACACTGGAGCGGGTGATAAACTTGAAGCGCGTAGCTCTCGACCTCAGTCTAAGACCCAACTCTGCCCGACAATACCTGGTATTCTTGGGTATGGCAGCTTCGCTTTTGGAGATAGTTCCAAATGCTCGCCTATATATGCGACCAGTTCAAACTTATCTCCGACAACATTGGTCTCCTCTGCGCATGCCTTTACGCCGGATTATTCCTCATTCACTGCATATCCATCATTGTCTTCAGTGGTGGCTTCGGGAGAGCAATCTTCTTCAAGGGCGGTTTCTGGCTGCTCCGTATCAATGGGTAACCCTCTCTACGGATGCGAGCAGTTCAGTCGGCTGGGGTGGGGTCCTGCAAGATCGCGTGGTTCAGGGCACCTGGTCGTCGATGGAAAAGTTACGGCACATCAATTGTCTGGTAATGGAGGCCGTGATCCGTTCGGTACGACATTTCCTTCCTCAGTTGCGCCATCAGAATGTATTAATTCGTTCCGACAATACGACCGTCACGCAGTATATAAACAAACAAGGCGGAACACGGTCCGACGAACTATGTCAGATGGCATGGTGTTTATGGCAGTTGGCCCTCATGAACAATATGACGCTGAAAGCGGCTCATGTGTGGGGCGTCGACAATCACCTGGCCGATTGGTTGAGTCGAAAACCGATCGATCGCAACGAATGGCTGTTACTTCCGTCGATTGTACAACAACTTTTTCTCCGTTGGAAATGTCCATCAGTAGATCTGTTTGCCTCGGCCGAGAATGCTCAGACTCTACAGTTCTGCTCATGGACACCACATCCAAAGGCGTGGAAAATAGATGCACTGTCAATACCGTGGGAAAACCTATTTGCGTATGCGTTTCCACCAATCAGTCTGATCTCTCGGTGTCTCAAACACATGGAAATGTACCATTGCCAGCTAATTCTAATAGCTCCGGTTTGGCCTCGTCAGAGCTGGTTTCCCAATCTGCTCTGATTGCTGGTAGCAGCTCCGCTCCGGTTACCACTATTCCCAACGCTTCTCTCGCAGGGTCAAGGTCAGATTTTTCATCCGTCACCGGGCGATCTGAACTTAGCTGCATGGCTGCTATCAACAGACAGTTCACTGCAAAAGGCTTTTCTGAACAATCTCGAGACTTGCTCCTGGCCTCTTGGCGCTCTGGGACAAGAAAGGACTACACCAGTAAATTCCGACAATTTAATCGCTGGTGTAGTTCACAACAAATTGATCCGTTTCGAGTCACTTTAACCGATTGCGCCAATTTCATTTCTCATTTATTTGATAAAGGTTTAGCTTATGCGACCATTACTGGTTACCGGTCTATGTTGTCTTCCGTCTTACCACCCTTGGATGGTCATTTGGTTGGACAGCATCCAAGTATTATTAGAATGTTACGTGGCGTTTTCAATCAAAGGCCACCAGTTCGTAATCTCTTGCCTAAATGGGATCTTCCTCTTGTTTTAGAAGGACTAACAGCTGCTCCATTTGAACCTCTAGAGGAGGCATCAATGAAGATGGTCACGTGGAAGACGGTCTTTCTTTTGGCCGTTTCGTCGCTGCAGTGACTTAAAATCCTTGAGGCTGGGCGAAGGTTATGTTAATGTGATGGAACAGGGTATTTCTTTTCGACGTCAGGGCTTGGCTAAACAGGATCGACCTTCCCATCACTCACAGGAGATTTTCATTCCTAGCTTCTCAGACTGTCCTGCCTTGGATCCGAAACGTGCCTTCTTGACATATCTTCAGCGGACATCGGATTGGCGGCAAGTGGCGAGTGGTTCTGAATCCAGTGTTTCTGTTTTTCTCAGTCTCAAGCAACCTCATCAGCCGGTGTCTAGCCAGTCCATATCTAGATGGATTGTCCAGTGTATTCGGACTGCTTATGCGATTCAACAGCTGACTCCTCCTCCTGTTTCGGGCCATTCTACCAGGAGTGTCGGACCCACCTGGGCCCTCTTCAATGGTGCTTCTTTGGATCAAGTGTTATCAGCAGCAGATTGGTCTCAAGAGACCACCTTTATTAAACATTATTTGAAGCCTGTGGGGTTGGAGGTTCTGACAAGAAGTCGTTCACCTCCTTCCTAATTATGTGTTACCGGAGTTTGGCGAGTTGCTACAAACCCAGATAGTGTACATATATGTATATAGAGGGACATTGGTGATGTGGATCAAGAGACCTTTAGGTAGAAGGTCATATTATTCTTTTTTGGTGTGTACTTCAAGAAGATAGTCTACAGAATGTGAGTACAAAAATTTAATTTGTATTCAGTTAACATTCTACCCACCTCCTTTACATAGGTATGCTTTGGAATCTGTAATATTCCCAATGTCTGTAATACTAATAAGTCATTTACGAAATAAAAATTATAAATTTGAGAGTTTCTCTCAAATTATAGTTTTATGAGTAAATGCACTTATTAGTATTACAGACCCTCCCACCTCCCCGCTTGAGGTTGGTTGTATTGCTTTCAGGCGGTTGAAAAACGCCAAATGGAAAGTGAGGAGTGAAGGTCACGGTGGACCACGTGACACAGCCCCAGCTGTGGTGGTCCGTGCGAATCATGTGAACTTTTTAGTTCACCTGCGGTTTAGAGCATGGCGAGTTATTTATAGCCATCCGGGAATTCCCAATGTCTGTAATACTAATAAGTGCATTTACTCATTAAACTATAATTTGAGAGAAACTCTCAAATTTATAATTTTGATCTTGCATTAGATTACTGAAAATTACTTGTACAAAGTTTCCAAAAAAATTACCATTTCGCCAGGTGCAATGAAAACATGCCATGGCATTCCATAATTTTGTTGGGCGATTCACTAGACAAATTTAAAGAAAAGATCTATACCGTATTACCAATAGTCAATACATGCCATAAACAAGGTATGCTGGCAAATGTCACATAGTCTATTCTAACATTTCTTTATCACTTGAGGTTTTGCATCCCATCAAATCATTGTCATGATATAATAACGTGCATTGTTGGACTAGCAAGTTAGCAACATCAATTCTCTTTCGTCCTAGAAAGTTCTAATATTATGCCAAGTTAGTTATCATTGAAATCATATGTTATTTTAACATGTGACACCATATGGAATGTGATGTGTAACAATAAAGAGCGTTCCTTGTTTGATTAAATGTATGTCTAATGCATTTACATGTACTACATTTAAATTAAATTATTAAAGAGTTCTTATCTCATTATAGAATGTAAAAAAAGTTGAGGATTATGTCACTTTATCATATTGCTGTAATGTATGTTTATATCTTTCCAGATGCCGAAACTTAAAACACGTAAGAAGATTACCATGAACAAGAATCATGCATGGAAAACAAATTCAACGCCGCCTCAGTAATACCTGTAGGATACTCAGTGTGATGTTAATTCAGGATTCGTTGTTTTTAAATATTTTATGACTTTCTATATAAATGTCCCATCTCAAAAACACAGCTGATGGGAGCCTATTCACAATAAAACAATGTCTTGATAAAGAAATGTTAGAATAGACTATGTGACATTTGCCAGCATACCTTGTTAGCTCAACTTTACTTTGTAAAGTTTGAGCTATTGCCATGGCTTTGTCGTCCGTCGTCCGTGTGTGCGTGTGTACGTAAGGCGTCAACAATAGAGGCTACAGGTCGTACCTTTGATCGGATCATTATGAAATTTGTCATAGCTGTTGACATCAACATTTGTACCGGAATGATTCATTTTGGGGTCATTCGGAACAAAAACATGGCCGCCAGCGGCCATCTTAGATTTCAAAAATCAATCCATTAGCACGGGCTACAGGCCGTACTGTTCGTCTGATCGTCATGAAATTTGTCATTTATGTTAATATTGACATGTAGATGGGAACGAGTAATTTTGGGGTCATTCGGCCAAAAAACATGGCCGCCAGCAGCCATCTTCGATTTTACTCATTGCATGACTAAATCCTTTAGCACGGGCTACAGGTCGTACCTTTAGTCAGATCATCATAAAATTTGTCATGGATGTTAACAATGACATGTAGATGGGAATGACTCATTTTTGGGTTATTCGGGCAAAAAACATGGCCGCCAGCAGCCATCTTGGATTTTACTCTTTGTATGACTAAATCCTTTAGCACGGGCTACAGGTCGTACCTTTAGTCTGATAATCATGAAATTTGTCATGGCTGTTGAAATTGGAATGTAGATGGGAACGAGTCATTTTGGGGTCATTCGGACAAAAAACATGGCCGCCAGTGGCCATCTTTGTTTTCAAAATTCAATCAAATAGCACGGGCCACAGGTCGCACTGTTCGTCTGATCATCATGAAATTTGTCGTGGATGTTAATATTGACATGTAGATGGGAACGAGTTATTTTGGGGTCATTCGGCCCAAAAACATGGCCGCCAGCAGCCATCTTGGATTTTACTCTTTGTATGACTAAATTCTTTAGCACGGGCTACAGGTCGTACCTTTAGTCTGATCATCATAAAATTTGTCATGGATGTTAACAATGACATGTAGATGGGAATGAGTCATTTTTGGGTTATTCGGGCAAAAAACATGGCCGCCAGCAGCCATCTTGGATTTTACTCTTTGTATGACTAAATCCTTTAGCACGGGCTACAGGTCGTACCTTTAGTCTGATAATCATGAAATTTGTCATGGCTGTTGAAATTGGAATGTAGATGGGAACGAGTCATTTTGGGGTCATTCGGACAAAAAACATGGCCGCCAGTGGCCATCTTTGTTTTCAAAATTCAATCAAATAGCACGGGCCACAGGTCGCACTGTTCGTCTGATCTTCATGAAATTTGTCGTGGATGTTAATATTGACATGTTGATGGGAACGAGTTATTTTGGGGTCATTCGGCCCAAAAACATGGCCGCCAGCAGCCATCTTGGATTTTACTCTTTGTATGACTAAATTCTTTAGCACGGGCTACAGGTCGTACCTTTAGTCTGATCATCATAAAATTTGTCATGGATGTTAACAATGACATGTAGATTGGAACGAGTCATTTTGGGGTCATTCGGCCAAAAAACATGGCCGCCAGCAGCCGTCTTGGATTTACTCTTTGCATGACTAAATCCTTTAGCACGGGCTACAGGTCCTACTTTTAGTCTGATCATCATAAAATTTGTCAATAATGTTAATAATCACATGTAGATGGGAACGAGTCATTTTGGGGTCATTCGGCCAAAAAACATGGCCGCCAGCAGCCATCTTGGATTTTACTCTTTGTATGACTAAATCCTTTAGCACGGGCTACAGGTCGTACCTTTAGTCTGATCATCATAAAATTTGTCATGGCTGTTGATATTGGAATGTAGATGGGAACGAGTCATTTTGGGGTCATTCGGACAAAAAACATGGCCGCCAGCGGCCATCTTGGATTTCAAAATTTAATCCATTAGCACGGGCCACAGGTCGTACTGTTTGTCTGATCATCATGAAATTTGTCATGAATGATAATATTGACATGTAGAAAGGAACGAGTAATTTTGGGGTCATTCGGCCAAAAAACATGGTCGCCAGCAGCCATCTTGGATTTTACTCTTTGTATGACTAAATCCTTTAGCACAGGCTACAGGTCGTACATTTAGTCTGATCATCATAAAATTTGTCATGGCTGTTGAAATTGGAATGTAGATGGGAACGAGTCATTTTGGGGTCATTCGGACAAAAAACATGGCCGCCAGCAGCCATCTTGCATTTAAAAATTTAATCCATTAGCACGGGCCACAGTTAGTACTGTTCGTCTGATCATCATGAAATTTGTCATGGATGTTAATATTGACATGTAGATGGGAACGAGTACTTTTGGGGTCATTTGGCCGAAAAACATGGCCGCCAGCAGCCATCTTGGATTTCACTCTTTGTATGACTAAATCCTTTAGCACGGGCTACAGGTTGTATCTTTAGTCTGATCATCATAAAATTTGTCATGAATGTTAATAATGACATGTAGATGGGAACGAGTCATTTTGGGGTCATTCGGCCAAAAAACATGGCCGCCAGCAGCCATCTTGGATTTTACTCTTTGTATGACTAAATCCTTTAGCACGGGCTACAGGTCGTACCTTTAGTCTGATCATCATAAAAATTTTCATGGCTGTTGAAATTGGAATGTAAATGGGAACGAGTCATTTTGGGGTCATTCGGACAAAAAACATTGCCGCTAGCAGCCATCTTGGATTTCAAAATTTAATCCATTAGCACGGGCCACAGGTCGTACTGTTCGTCTGATCATCATGAAATTTGTCATGGATGTTAATATTGACATGTAGATGGGAACGAGTAATTTTGGGTGTCATTTGGCCAAAAACATGGCCGCCAGCAGCCATCTTGGATTTTACTCTTTGTATGACTAAATTCTTTAGCACGGGCTACAGGTCGTACCTTTATTCTGATCATCATAAAATTTGTCATGGTTCTTAACAATGACATGTAGATGGGAACGAGTAATTTTGGGGTCAATCGGCCAAAAAACATGGTCGCCAGCAGCCATCTTGGATTTTACTCTTTGTATGACTAAATCCTTTAGCACGGGCTACAGGTTGTACCTTTAGTCTGATCATCATAAAATTTGTCATGAATGTTAATAATGACATGTAGATGGGAACGAGTCATTTTGGGGTCATTTGGCCAAAAAACATGGCCGCCAGCAGCCAACTTGGATTTTACCCTTTGTATGACTAAATCCTTTACCACGGGCTACAGGTCGTACCTTTAGTCTGATTTCGGGGTCATTCGGACAAAAAACATGGCCGCCAGTGGCCATCTTGGATTTCAAAATTTAATCCATTAGCACGGGCCACAGGTCGTACCTTTAGTCTGATCGTCATAAAATTTGTCATTGATGTTAACGATGACATGTAGATGGGAACGACTCATTTTGGGGTCATTCGGCTGAAAACATGGCCGCCAGCAGCCATCTTGGATTTTACTTTTCTCTTCATGTCTATAAACTAGTATTAGACATTCAACTTTCCACATTCCTAATCGCTCCATTGACTGTAATATATTAAATTATTCCCTTTCCAAGTTGAGCTACAGTGTCATTGACACTTTCATTTATGGCATGTATTGTCTATTGGTAACACAGTATAGATCTTTTCTTTAAGTTTGTATTGAACAGGTATGTTAGATTGAAAAAGAAAAGAAAATATGTGCACTAACCTTTGACAATCTAGATATAGATTCTAAGGTTAGTCTAGCTGTTGTAAAAATATTCACACCTAATTACTACTTTAATATGAATTGAGTAATAATGTAAGTGTGACATTTGTTTCAACAATGATGTCAAAACACTTTGACTGTTTAACGCATGTGAAGCACAACTGTCAATGAAAATATCCCAAACAAAACTTGCAAGATTGTGTGTTTATTATTATATAAGACACATTTAATTTTAAGTTAATTCCATGGTACATTACAAGTAAAACATTTCCAATATTATATAAAGCTAAATTGGCCACTGGGTTTTGTTGAATTTGTCTAGTGAATCGCCCAACAAAATTATGGAATGCCATGGCATGTTTTCATTGCACCTGGCGAAATGGTAAAATTTTTGGAAACTTTGTACAAGTAATTTTCGGTAATCTAATGCAAGATCAAACTGAAATTGCTTAGATTGTAGGAATACTGTCTTATGAACACAAACAGACTTGTCTGGTCGAAATTATATGAAGCAATCTACCTTTTTTATGATTAGATAGGAACCATCTATTTCTACTGAAAAATAAGTCGAAATTAGGATACACAACCGATCTTTTGATACTTAGGTAAAAGTTTTGCAGTTTCATGAACGTAACCGACATTTTCTGGAAAATCAATTATTAAGAAACTTTAGGAGCACACAATTTATCCCACACGACCAATTACGTTTATTTAATTGAAGAAAAATTAAATGTTCGTAGTTTTCCCATTGTTCGTTGACAATCAAAGCAACGAGAACATTCGACGAATAAAGCCATTGAATTTACGTTTCTGCGGTCAGAAAACATTAATTAACTACAATCAAAACATACAACCAAACACGAAGAAAAGACTTATTCTCTAAATAAAACATGTTACTTACTTATTATTGGAATTATTCACACTTATGTATTCCACAGAACAACAAAACAGGTACTGCAAACATCGTCTGAAATGAGATCTCGTCAATTCCCGTAGCGTTCGCGATATCTCCACGATGCGTAATATAGGGCCAGCACTCTCAGTCTCGCATACTCTGGATTAACGTACTTGGTCACACGAAACTGAATCAGATGTGAATTCTATATTGTTTCGTTATCCGGAACTGGGAAAATCAGTCTTCTCAACACAAAGTATGTTTTGTTGGTAAGAATTGATTTGACTGCAAACACTTTTTATACGCCCTTTTGAAAAAAAGGCCGTATTATAGTATTGGTCTGTCCGTCCGGGCGTCCGTTAACCTGTTGTCCGGATGATAACTTTAGTTAGAGTGAACCAAAATTAGTAAAATTTGGTATGTGGGTTTATTAGCCGAAAAGTAAGTTCAAGTTCGAATTTGGGTTCCGCCCGCCAATTTTCACCGTAGTTATGCCCCTTATTTAACGTTTTTTGACTTAGAAAATCCTTGAAATTTGTTGTCCGGATGATAACTTTAGAATAGTTTATCGGAATGAATCCAAATTTGGTATATTACTTTCTCCCACCAAAACACAGGTCAAGTTCGAACTTGTGTTCTGTCCGACCATTTTTGGCAGAGTTATGCCCCTTTTTCGACTCAGAAAATTCAGTTTTTCTTATGTTTTTTGGTTTCCGGATGATAACTCGATTTTGGAATGTTTATACGCAAAACCCGTATTTTTGTGGATTACATATATCGAAATACAGCTCAAGTCCGAATTTCGTTTTAATCCGATAATTTTTGCGAGAGTTATGGCCCCTTTTTTGACGTAATTTGACTTAGAAAATCCATGAAATTTGTTGTCCGGATGATAACTTTAGTTAGAGTGAACCGATTTCAATCAAATTTGGTATGTGGGTTTATTAGGAGAAAAGACAGCTCAAGTTCGAATTTGGGTTCCGTCCGCCAATTTTCACCGGAGTTGTGCCCCTTATTTGACGTAATTTGACTTAGAAAATCCCTGAAATTTGTTGTCCGCATGATAACTTTACTAGAGCTTATCGGATTCAATGATAATTTGGTATATTACTTTCTCCCACCAAAACACAGGTCAAGTTCAAATTTGAGTTCGTCCGCCAATTTTTACCAGAGTTATGCCCCTTTTTTATCAGTTTCCGCCGACCCAAGATAGGGCGTATATTGCACGCCCAGCATAGCTCTTGTTTGCTATAATAGGGTAAACATGTGTGTACAAATCGCGATCTTTTGTTTCAGAATTGAAAATATATTTATCGAGATATTTGGTTCCAAAATAAATTCCGACTTTTAAAAACTCCCCTAAATTCATTTCCGCTTTAATGACGGTTTAGAAATACGTGGATTGCTAGCAGCAAAAACGTTTTATTGTGATAGTTTTGCTTCTATTTGTTCTTCAAGAAGATAAATTATCGGAATATTGTTGAAGAAAGTGAACTAACAGGGTTTACATTGACAATTTTGACAAAAACGGCAAGTGTTATCCGTAACTAGGAAATATCAGGAACTGGGAAATTGACTGTATTAGAGTTACTCCCCATTATACAGAAAACTGGTGCTCGTTATTATTATAGTTATATTATTTATTGTTAAATTATGCTGATCAAATGAAAATAATTCAACTCAAACAACTGAACATGTGGTAAAAAGGTGACCATCAATAAAAAACAGACTAGGATATACCACCACATCGGGGTCAAACTATCAACAAAGGGGTAATCAGGTATTAAATGCCTCGCTGCTCTGACAACCGTGACACATCAAGCTTGCTGTCCATGCCAGCGATTTAAGTGACCAGTACAGTTGTGGTCGAAACAACTTGATGTGTGCGCGTATGCAATATATAACCCCAACAGGCACATATGCCGAATGTGACAATTTAACACAAGTGAAGTATTTCCCACTACCAGTGTGGTAAAATGCACAATGTGAAAAAACCTCTCCAAGCGAAGTAAAATAAAAACGCACAAACCTCGTAATCGAAGTTGTGAGCACAGTCAGAACATTTGTTCAAACAAGACAGTCAATGACTGTGGGTCGCCCACCAGACTGTAAAGACTGAGAAGACTACAAGAGTCAGTACTTGATCACAACTGTATGACAATAATAAAAAAGTTTTTCAAATTTCATAAAATTATTGTTTTAATTGTTTCTAATTAAATTCTGCAGTATATATCTGATTTTTAATTCTTTTAAAGACGTTTGAACATTAAAATGATGAAATAAGTTTGTAAACAAAACCAGATCCGCAGCGAAATCCAAAATGGCCGACAATTTCAGAAAAATATTTTTAGACAATCATTTACATGAAAAATCTGCATTTTACCAGTGCATTAACTAATTTAAACATGATAGTATGACAACCTGACATTACAATAAAGATTATGTGTACTTTAGATTGTTTTTTTAATTGTCAAAATTGCCGTTTTTGTTGATTGAATCACATATTTTTCAAGGTAAAAACGTAAAAGTCACTAAAACAAACGGCGTGTTTAGTGTAAACATATTTGTATTTCCAAATCCAACATAACATAATATACAGATGATACAAATATGCATAAATAGAAGAGATAATGTATGGAAATGAGGATCAGACAACAAGCCCGAGGGCTTATATGAAGTCTTCTCCTCTTTGGCGACATGCCCCTTCCCCAATAAGTGAGGGAGGGGTATCGATCAGACAGGAAAGGATAGAAATAATGTTTTTTACAGGAGAAGTAACTAAGTTTGAGTTGGGGATGGAAACAGCGGGAAGATAGTGTTAGGGATAACAGGAGGCAGAGAGAGAGAGATAGAGAGAGAGAGAGAGAGGGGGGTGAGAAAGTAGAGGGGGACATAATTTTCAATAATTGAGTTGTTGCATGATAAAATGATGCTCGTAGTAATATGCATGCGTCAGGCTTCATGGGAGGGGGTCAATCGCAATGGCCAATTCCTATTTCAATGGGGTTCACTGTGTATATCGCTGCATTCTTCATGTGGAATCATTTCACGTATATACAGGATAGTGACAAGTAAGTAACTTACAAAATAATCGTTATCGGAAGACATTTAGTACTACATATATAATGGGGAACATTGTGCTGCCGCATAACGCTGCCGGAATCCAAAGCAATTTGTTACCCATACAGATCATGGAAATCTTTTTGTTCTCATAATATATGTCTGTACTGCATTAAATATTTGTTTGTTTTCGCGAAGACTAAGCTCCCTTGACCCCCGCATTAGTGTATTCTCAGATAAGGCAACATTTGGTAGGGAGTCATATAGTTCTCTTCTGGGCTCTTGATAAAATGTACATTCAAAGAGATAGTGGTAAGTTGTCTAAAATTCCCCACATAAACAGAAGGGGGGAATTTTTACATGGTTATCTGTCAGGTCACCACTCAGGTGGCTGCAGTTCAATCTTAACCGGGTATGGAGGATATGAGATTTACGACATTTACTATGATAAAAATAGGCAGGTGGACGTATATTGTCACTGTTCAGTTCCTTTTTGAAGTCTTCGATTGTACTGCTGCTCTTTGTAGTTTCTGACAGTTTGTTCCATTCGGTAATTGCAGATGGTAAAAAAGAATCCATATAATAGTCATAATTAATATTTTATTTCGTAACGACTTATTCAAACCAGATACCATTAGGATTCCAATCCAGCGTGTCCCTTTAAATCGCAATATATAGATAGAAGCACTTTTTCGTTATGCGCATGCGCAACGAAACTTCTGGATTCTAACTCTCGTGGAACGAGATCCCACGTGCTATTCCATCTTTAATTTCGGCGTCCGCCAGAAACATCGCAATTTGACTTGCTCCGTTATTTTGAAACGGAATTAGTGTTTTTAACACGCTATTATTAAAGCAATGGAACTAAATCCGAACTGCTTGAAACGTGATAATAATGAACGAACGTTCGCGACAGTTCGTCGTCACTGCATACTTCAGATTTGAACGATGCAATTCTGAGTTTATTCTTCCTTCACTACCGGCTTCAGAATCAGAGTTGAAACGTGTTTTTAAAAGAATTAACAACCGTTTCACGACAGTTAATTGTCACAGCAATCTTCCGATTGAAACATGAAATCTCACCTCCGAGATGAGATGAACACGAGTCCTGACTCAATCGGGGAAGACCTGGTATATGAGCACGACTCTCACTGGCAGATATCTGAATCTGATGAAATGACGATTCTGACTCTGAAGTTTGATACAATTTCCTTTGCATTTTTTGCAAGTCACATAACTTCTATTGGAGTACTAACGAGATTACCTCACACAGGGAAGGACCAGGACCTGAGGACTCTTGTCATCTTCATCACCATATTTATTGACAGATGATTCGCTAGTTGTATGGTGCAACTGTCGGAGGATAATGCAGACACTGAAATATTGTCCAATGTACCAAACTGTCATGATACCGGAAAGCACGAAACTAATTTCCAATCATTACGTGCATACAGAGTTTTGAGGCATTCTTGTTGACCTGACCAAAACTACTATTTCTGTGACTTCGTCCAATGACAATTCTGTTGCATTTAATTTCCCGCGCATGGGTCATGACACAGAAGAATTTCGGACAGTGCCATACTCTCAATCGTTTGAAGAGAATGGGGTACTTCTATAACTTTATAGATATTGTTCGGTTGAGCCGATGACTTTCGACATCCAACAGAACCCACATTACGAGATACTGATCCCTTATACCGACAACAGGTATGTAGTTAACTTTGGGATGTATGACTTCTTGAGATCACCAGAGGATGACTGTGGTCATCAGATCAAGGTCATTTAGTATGTCAAATACGGCTGGGGCTCTCTGACACACGGGGTGTCAATATGCCGAGCTCTGTCAGACACTGAACTTGATGACGTCGTTAAACGTCGATGCTTCTATTAAACCTTCCACTATCTGGAAGTATTTCTATGAAGGTTACCGTACCGTACTTTGTAACATCATAATCAAATTCTAGGCAACTAACAACAAGCTGTTAGGGAAAGGTTAACTCAAGGTACTGCCCACTCTGACCTGGGGTTACTGATTGGACTTCCTCAATTTCTTGAATCCGACCAACTCGAGTGAACATCGACAATTGGTGGCACGGAAAATTCACATTAGAACCGGTTACATCTCTATCAACTGGGTTTTACCGTCCACGGTTCCCAGTAAAACAAAATGGACCGATTCGTTGTACGTCTAGTATAATGAACCATAAATATATAAGAAGCAAATTTGATTTTTGAGACAATGCAAATATTTTTGAGATTGGGTGGGATACGAACCCCGGCCCGACGGCGAGCGCGCCTTGCGACTCAAAGTCCGACGTCAATACCACACGGCCACCGAAGCAACCCCAAAAAAGGAAGCTCGAATGGCCGCTGTATTCCGACGTCGCACTTAGGACACTATATTCACATTTTAAGGTCTCTATATATATGTATATAGGAGGTATGGCACAGCTGCTGTGCCATACCTCCTATATACATAAATATATAGTTCACTGTTCACCATTTCGTACTGGACACCTGATCAGAGGTGCTGCAATGATCCGATATCAATAATTTACTTTACTTGTGTTATTTTTTTTCACGTGCCGGTATGTTCAAAACACACCGTCCATACGTGTCCATGTATACTGTATCAGTTTCCGATTTCGAACCTGTTCGTGGCAATTTCTAGTACTTTACTTTGGGGTAGACCCGAGTTCCTGAGTATTTGCCACATCGTCTCGGTCACATTGACTTTTTTCGAACTCTCGGTATCAGCCTGGCAGCCTTTCTGGAAGATTGGATCTGCCTAAATTTATTATTCACTATTTACTCGAACGCGTCAGTAATTCCGATAAGTCACTTGTTCATGTGTACATATTGGGAAATATTTCCCGACTACGGATGACCTGATTCTTCCGATACCGTGTAACCCGGGACAACAATACCTGTAGCTCTGAATGTCTCAACAGAAGGTTACAATCTGGGAATACATTCGCTTTCTCTGGGTTATCTCTTGGAACTGATGTCGTACCACAATTACATGTATGTTTCCGAATGCGACCGATTCAGTTACATCTTCTCCAATATTATCTCCTTACCACAAGCATCCCTCTGTATCAGATCGGCGCTCGAATTCGGGTGAGAACAAGAATCTTGATTCTTCGTTTAATTTTCGTGAAAGCAATTGTTTCACTATCAAGTATATTTGATTCTCATAACTTTCTGGAATTTAAGGCCTGCATGTCACAATTTTTGTCCAGGCCTCTCTCCGACTTTACATTTAACAACTTTTATCGGGTACCGCTCTTTCGGTACTGGTAACAAGAATCTTATCAATAACCGCTCCATCTCGGACTTGGCGATGGGGTTGTTATATGGGTCAACAAATTAGTCAAACCCACTGGTATCCAGTGGAGAAATGTCAACATATCACTGACTAGAAATGACTGCAGTCTTGAGCAGGTTCCTGCTTTTATTATCTCAACTTTTTATTTGTCAAGTGACACAAGTTCGTTCTACTTCACTAAGTGCCTAGCAGTCCGTCAGTCACCCAGAATATCCACCAGCTGGGTGGGACGGAATGTGTATGGTTGTGTCGTCTGCCTATACCGTACAACTTTAGGATCTGAAATTAAGACACAACTGTCTTCTAACATCAGCTCATGTAGCAGGGAACGTCTTCACTACCAGGTAGAAGATTACTTTAGTCATCATCATTATCGTCCCACTGATGGGAATTCGATCAGGTAGTCTCGGCGATCTTTCAAATTTGAAAGATTCCCGGGATCGTTCTGCCTATCATTGATATCACAACCTGATCATGGTAACATGGCTCTCACAGAAATTACAACGGCTGCTACACAATTCAATCGTTGGTGTATTTATCAACATATTGATTCAGGACTTACCTTTGGAGCGTCATGGGTAGGCTGTTCTGATTACCTACCTCATCTCAATTTTGGCATGTTTGAAATACTCACATTTGTGATTCTTGGTTCATGAAGTCATCGAGTTTTGCCTTACTTTGAGTGACATACATGTAACATATACCAGAGGTCTCCCGGTACACAGACTTAATCCACTTGTTAAAATGGGGTTTACGTAGGCGGCCTCCTACAATCATTGTTGCCATCATGGCCATTATTTATCGTTTACGAAATTCTATTACCCATATCAATGTCAATTGTGCCGTTGTGGGTTGCATCATTGACCTTATTGCCATAGATAACTTGTGTCTTCATAGTCATCACCTCGTTTCGCCGATACCGTGATTTACAGGCCCTTCGTGTGGATCGCAAACATCATGGCAATCCAGAATCGAGGTACCAACTTCATCAACATAATTTCACTGAACTGGACCGATCTTTATTCCGAAGTCTATGTTCTGACCACATCTTGTTCAACTTCGACCTGTTCGTTCTTGTCGGGAGACAGCTAAGTGTCATCTGTCTCGATCACGCTAAGTTGGCATCAGTTTTTATGTTTACCCATACCATAGTATGGTAAACATAGTGTCGTTGCCCGGATTGACCACTCGTCGTTCGTCCGTCTGTCTGTCTGTCTGTCTGTCTGTCCGTCTGTCTGTCTGTCTGTAGACACTTTACGAGTAATGCGATAACTCAAAGATTTTTTATCCGATCGAAACCAAATTTTGTATATGGGTTTCTCAGCCCAAAATACAGATCGAATTTGGGTTTGATCCGAGATTTTGTTACAGAGTTATGGCCCTTTTTCAACTTAGAATTCACGCATTCTGCCATAACTCAAACATTTTTTATCTGATTGGAACCAAATTTGGTATGTGAGTTTTACAGCCCAAAATACAGATCGACTTCGAATATGGGTTTGATCCGATTAATTTTAAAGGAGTTACGACCCTTTTTCAAGAAACAAAATTGAGATTTTTTTTTTTTTTTTTAAATTCAATTTTTTTAGATTTAGCTCCTTGCTAAATTTAGCATATACAAATATTAAATTTTGTTTGAACTTTAATAACAATAAAAAAAAAATTTAAATAATAAACAAAAATTGACGCGTTCATTTATTTTAGTTTTTTACGATTAATTAGGTGTGATATCCTGTTTTGAAAATATGAAGATTTTATTGCAATAGTTTCATGTAATATAATGATATCAATAAAATTACCATGTGATCATCCAACATCCAGAGTATATGAGAGGATTTTTATAGATGTTGTCATTCCAAGTGAAATCTGTTATGAAATCTGTGATGACATATGATACAGAGCCGTGGTGGGTCAAGCAAGATAAACAACACTGGTGGTTGGCTGTTTGTTTATTCTAACTGTCAAATTGATTAATGGCAGCACAAGACTGGTGAGATAAGGGCACCCCTCACCTATATAAGTGTCTTCTAAATTCCATTAATTTGCTTCAAAAATAATTAACCCTTTCCAAGGTTTCCATAGACACATGCTATAATGTACATGGACTCTTCCTCATATCTCTTAATATCTATTGGGTATCTTGGCACACTATTCACTTCTATCAATTTTGGTATTGACTGATTAATTGATTTTTGAAAAATATATTAACCCTTCAGACACGTGCTTTCAATTTGAAATTAAAACAACAGCTGATAGCCAATATGATTTATCTATGCAATGGGAAACAGGCAGATAAATATACATGACTATTGTAAGTGATGACTTGTTTTGAAAATCAATATGGTAGATGTTAGTATTTCCAGGAACCTTATTTTCCCATTTGTTCACATTTTCATGGTTGATTGAATTTTAGGGGCCACAGAACACTTTAGAAGATTAACATTGAAGTTTGTGGCTTTTAGTGCCCAAGCTACTTGTAAAACATTGTAATGTGTGAAACCATTCAAATGAGGGCTAACTTACTTTCTTTTATATGAACGATTTAGTGGTCATAGGGGCCAGCATCCCCATCATATTATGTCTGTATAACATTATATAGATAATACTTTTGAATTGTATAAACTACATATATTTTTGAAAACCATACACCCCTGTTATGAAACACTTAATCTAATTTAATACACAGGTCAGATCTGATCTTATATCTGTCCATGTTTGATAAACAAAATAACTGGGGAGAATGGGGGAAAGGGGGGGGGTAATTAAAGTACCATTTAAATACGAGATGGAATCCCCTACATATATGTCGTTCTAAGCAGTCAACAATTATAATTTCTCTTTAGAAGTGAATAATAAATTTTGAATATCTGGCATGTCAAAAGTGGCAAAGATATGGATTTATCACTTTTGCTTCCAATGAGTTAACTTAAACTCCTAAACATGTCCTCCGAAATCACTAAACCATTGGATCTCACAGTGAGAGGTCCTTGTGTGAATAGGGACAGAGTTATGAGATTTAAAACTACTCCTCCCCAACCCAAATACTTTAACCCTTTCTTAAGACAAATTATTTGAGCTTTTGATTTCAAGTTGGGTACTGATATATGGATTAATTCCTGTGATCATATCTTTGACAAATTATCAGTTATGGCTAGTCGCTATCGCCAAGGTATGGGTTAAACATCTGCCGATCGTGATCGGCCTCTCGTTAATCATGTTCAGTTACAACTTTTTATATATGGTTTGTTGTATGTCTCCAGCTCTATTTTGAAGAGACTAACCACACCATCCGGCATCTGTGATAAAAGGATATTCTCCATCTCGTGTACCTTATTTAGGTCATACTCTCAAACAGTTTCTCAATGATTGTCAAGTGATTCTACTTGTCCAATTTAATTATAGCCACAAGAAATTCACTGGGTCCTTTTCAAGCTTAAACCTGTATTGACTTTCGGATTATTATATTTGATTATTTTGGTCACATTCATCTGCATGTGGACTGCGCAATGTTACAGCTGATCATATACCGGTAGCTGTTTATATCTTGCGCATAGTTATATACATGTAAACTGTGTATACATGTCTAATCCATGTATAAATCTATCGGTTTATATATATTCTTATGTATAAGGTATCATTCTGATATGTACCTTGCATTGTTATGAGACGTTTGGTGTTTTGTCTCCTAACCAATATGGACGTTTAATACATCTTGTACTCTCTTTCGGCGAGTTAACACAGAGGGTTATCCTAAGAGATATTGTAGATGCGTTCTTCATATTATACATACGTTAAGGGTCTCTATGGGAATTATAGTGAACATACATCAAGAATCAGTGGTAGTCACTGGTACTATTAGTGGGGAAAAATCACTAATAGTGAGTGTATTTGATGCATGTTTGATTAAGCCCACCTCCAGATAAGTAGAGTGTTTATTGCTACGAAATCTGGTAGAATCTTATAGATGGTATCTGGTTTGAATAAGTCGTTACGAAATAAAAATGAAAATTTGATTATCAAATTGTAGTTTTATGAGTAACAAAGACTTATTCAAACCAGATACCAGCCCACCCTTCCTCCCCGCCGATTGTTATACTTTGTTATGAACTTAATATAACTCGGTGTTTTCACCATCGTTTGACGTTTTGACGCCAATTGAAGATGGAATAGCACGTGGGATCTCGTTCCACGAGAGTTAGAATCCAGAAGTTTCGTTGCGCATGCGCATAACGAAAAACTGCTTCTATTTATATATTGCGATTTAAAGGGACACACTTGATTGGAATCCTAATGGTATCTGGTTTGAATAAGTCTTTGTTACTCATAAAACTACAATTTTGATTATCAAATTTTCATTTTGAAGGTAGTCTTATATGTTCAAATCTGAAGTTATATCTGGAATTGTTTGCTTGAATTGGTCATACATAATTTCTTAAAATTGATGGAGCAGTTCCACGTATCATTTAAAAAAATTTACATAGCTTGTGTTTTCTACGACGTGAAGAGAGGAGTTCCCAGCCAGTTTCTGACAAAAGGCACGCATTACTCGTACTGATGGTTGCACCTGTTACTATTCGGGCCATTTCGTACTGTACCTTTTCAATATCGTCACTAAGATAATCAGGGCAGTTATCCCACACAGGGGAGGCATATTCCAGTATTGGTCGGATAAATGTGTAATGTATTTTTTCAAGCGTTACTCTGCATAGCCTGTATCTATGTTTACGTACTAAATTCACTCGACCCCATGCTTTATCAAGCATAGATCTGATGTGGATACCCCATGAGCCCATGTTATCGAAAGTAAGTCCCAGATGTTTATGGCTGTCAACCTCGACAATTGTCGCGGCTCCCACGGTCAGATGGGGGTGATATACTGATGTTTCTTTCCTGGAGATTAAAAGAGCTACCGTTTTCAGGGGATTGAATTTTACAAGCCATTCTGATGCCCAACACATGAGAGTTTCGAGGTCATCATTGATTAGTTTTGCGGCCATAGTAGGGTCTTCAATTGTGAGAAATAGAGAGGTGTCATCAGCAAATAGTCGAATGGTACACCGTATGTTTTCGGTTATATCATTAATATATATTAAAAACAGAAGTAGACCTAATACTGAGCCTTGTGGGACACCTGCTGTTACATCTTGTAATTCCGAGTGTGTGCCGTCTATGACAACCTGTTGTTGCCTACATTCAAGATACGATTTCATTAAGTTATACAAGTTTCCACGTATACCCATTTTCGTTAGTTTGTTCAAGAGGCCACGGTGCCAGACTTTATCGAACACTTTACTTATGTCGCAGAATATACACCGGACCTCTTTTCCGTCGTCTAGTGATCGACATATATTGTCATATATTTCGGTAAAGTTGGAAAACTGTTGAATCATTGCGCATGAAACCAGCTTGGTAAAATGATAGGAGTTTGTTTTCATCAAGAAATTCCCATAGATATTTATAAATACATTTTTCATAGACCTTTGAGACGCAGCTTAGTAGGGAGATTGGTCGGTAATTCGATATAATACTGGGATCACCGCTCTTGAGAATAGGTGTAACATGGGAACGCTTCCACTGGGGTGGGTAGTAGCTGTTTTCGGTAAATATTCTAAAATAGAATTTAAGAGGTTCACAGAGCGAGGAGCCACAACTTTTCAAAACTCTTGGACTTATTCCTTCGGGCCCACTTGACTTAGATATTTTTAGACTTTTTAACGCTTTGTAAATGTCAGGGGCTGTGATTTTTATATCGATTAATGTGGATATGGAGTTATCCGGATCGAGCACTGGTAGGCATTTCCCGATGTCATCAACTGATGAAATATTACAAAAATACGAATTGAAAGCACTTGCTTTTTCAGTTGGTGAGATCAGGAAGTCGCCGTTTATGTTCAAGGGGGGTATTGATCGATCACTGGTTGCAAATACTATTTTTTGGAGGGTTTTCCACCAAGAGGACTGGTCATTTGATGGGCTATTCAATGTATTTTCGTTCTTGGTGTCGTAATCACGTTTGCTTTTTCTAATAGCCGATGTAGTTTCATTACGCTTAGATCGAAAGTTTGCCCATGTTTGTGGTGTGTTTTGCTTTTTAGCTATCCTATGTAATCGATTTCTATGCCTCATCAGTTTCCGTACGTTACACGTAAGCCATTGGGGACCACCTTTCCGGATCAGTACCATCTTATTGGGGATGTTTTCACTGCATACCTTCACAATTTTTGCAGTCAAGATATCTGCATGGATTGATAGTTTAAATGGTGTATTATCATCATAGTTCCAGCTCGAGAAGTCTTCGTTCATGGTATCGAAGTCAGCCAGATTATAATTCCAGACACGTCTAGTAAGGGTTATGGCCGATTTATTTTTCAAAAGTTTTATCCGAGCAGTAACTGGACAGTGATACCTTACTGTGTTGTCGAATATGTTGCCAAGAACACAAGGGGAATCAACAAGATCAGGGTTGCTGGCCATGAGCAAGTCAAGAATAGATGAGGAGTTTTCAGTAAAATGTGTTTTATCAGCGACCAGTTGGGTGAGACCTCGTTCGCTACAAATGCCGTTTATTTTACCATTACCGTTGTGTACATAGTTTTCATTGAAATCTCCACCTATTATGACATCCTGGTCGCTATTGCGCGCAAGGGAAATGTTATTATTAATGTTCGTCCACAGGCTTGCGTGGGAGTTGGGAGGGCGATAAAAGCATCCTACAAGACAACGTTTTGTGTTTAATTGTAACCTCTATCCAGATACTTTCTACTTCATCACTGTCAAGCTCTTCGCGTATTTTGAATGGTATAGTGTCGCGAACGTAAATACACACACCCCCTCCTGTTCTACCATCGTTCCTGTCTTTGCGGGCGGGACCGTGGTAACCAGGAAGATGGATTTCTGAATCCGGGATAGAATGATCGAGCCATGATTCGGTTAATAAACATACGTCGTACTCGCCACTTGATGTTTCGGCCGCAAGTATATCTAATTTATTTCTGATACTCTGTGTATTCAATACAAGTACCGAGTGACTGTGTTGTTCGGTTGAAGGGCCTGGGTTAGTCTCGACGTCTCATGCTAGGACCAAGAGAGACATTGCTAAAAATACCGTTAATACTGTTAGAATTGTCACGCATGTGAAGAGGAATACAGTTGTGTGTGATATCGCAAGTTTAGTGTTCAGTTTCGTCTTTTCATCATCGGAATTTGGAGCATTAGAAATGTTCTTGTCTGCCATGTTATATTTGAGAGCACGGAATTGTTCCACCGGGAAGAAAATGAAAACTAACAGTGTCATTTTTAAGGCAGTTATGAGACCCAGTCCACACAAGCGCAGCATGATATAGAACAAGCATGTTTCTGATTGTTTCACACAGAGAAGGCCCCCTCCCTGACAGCCTGACAGCAAGAGTGTGAAATGCACCGATTCTTGCCCTATGTAACATTATGTCACCCATTATCGAAAGTCATGTCAAAATCCTAAGAACAATTCTGCTTTGGGCATCCTCGGTGCACAGTTACAAACATATAAATAGAGCATACGGCGTGTTTATAAACTCCCACAGGCCCCAGCGTGCCTCAGTGACAGTTTAGACCACATGCATATGTGTCATTTTGGTATTTTATTTATAGCACAATGATGATAAGCTTGTAGTTAGAGATTTAATTATATATCACAATTTTTGTTTTTGTTTTTTTAGTCAAAATTGCCATTTTCCTCAATTAAAAAACCTAGCTCTTTTTGTTGTAAACTCTCGCAACTAAAGTCTAAATCAGCTCCTGCATTGTGTAGCTCCTCACATATGGTCCAGCTATACCAGACCTAGACCCTAATTTGCTCTTACAAGTTTTTAAAATGAGAAAGACAGTAGAAGATTTATCAGATCATCGTTGGAATACTTTGTCTCAGAAAACCAATATTGAATGTAGCAGGCTGTGGGCCATTTTTCAATTGGATTATTGAAAACAAATCCTTATCTGGAGTTATTTCCCTTGGGTGACAAGGAGTTATGCCCCTTGATTGTCGTGCATATTGTTCGGCAAAATATTCACCCGCAATTCTTTGGCTAATCACCTACATACATGTCCTTGATATTTGAAACATTATTTCATAAGAAGAAGACTCTTATTGTATCATACTTTTTCACAATAAAATCAGTTTTCTCATAAATTCTCCGGCAATTTAGGTGTAAAATTAACTCAGCAACGAAAGAGTTAAGACAAGTAGTTCTAAGCATGGAGATAGCTGGAAGCTCTCAGATGAGCAGGGCTCTTCACCTTGAAATTTATAATTGCACACCACTGACAAATCTCCAACCTCTTACCTTTTAAAGAAGACAACCATACCACAGTACTAAGTTCACAAAAATCCTTTTGTACATCCCTCTTAGGTTGAATTTTACGACTGGTACCAGTACTTCAAGCTCTCAAACATTTGAAAATTACCAACCTGACACCCCCCCCATAAAGTTAAAATTTGTGGCCAATTCGGTCCAACAGTTTAACCTGAAGTAGTAACATATGGACTGATGGTTTAAAAACATACATGTTGAAAAATCAAACCAAACTATGAGAACAATTCTAACCTATTTTTGGTGTGAACATCTAATCTACAACTATTAATGTAGTATCAGGCATGAAATTTTCAACTGTTCAAAATAGGGGGTCAAATCTCCACCCCTCTACACTCCCTATCCATTGCCTCAAACATTGCCCCCACCCAGGCTGCCTAGAAATCAATATTATTATACCAGTACCAAACAGCATAGAGGAGAGTTAAATCTCTTTAAATATCTCTGCCCCTATTAGAACAAATGTGAATCCCCATCTATGAGATTGATTCATCTAGTAATATCAATATACCCCCCAATATCCAATATACCCCCAATTTTTCTTTGAAAAATCAGGGTATGATTTCACCTGGATAAGTGGTGGTTAAGAAAATAATATTGGAACAGCCAAGTCTGTATTTAGTGTGTCTGACCTTAGCAGGTGAATTTAATCACACTATTCCGCAAGGTGGACTAGCATCACCAAATTCACCCTCTGGGGACCTCATTTCCTCATAAAAATGACCCCATTTGAACAAATCTGAACCCCGGTCACCCAAGGCCCCTCCATACCAAATATAAGCTATATAGGCCCAAATTGCCCAATGGTTCTTGAGAAAAAATTGTTTTAAGAATTACTATGGAGGGAAAGAGTTATGGCCCTGGCTTCGCACCTATTTGATCTGATGAACTTATTTGAACAAATCTGATTGTGAGACACCTAGGGAATATGCACACTGAAATATATAAACACATTCGGTCTTCAATATGGATAAGAAAACAATTGTTGATAGACGGATGGATAGACATCCCAACAGGCAGCCGGATGGACAGGCCTGACAGTGACAGAAGACAAATTCAATCCAATATATACCCCCCAATTTTTCTTTGAAAAATCAGGGTATGATTTCATCTGGATAAGTGGTGGTTAATAAAATAATATTAAACCGCCAAGCCTGAATTTAGTGTGTCTGACATTTGCAGAATGAGGTCCACAAAAGGTTAATTTAATGTCACTATTCCACAAGGTGGGCTAGCATCACCGAATTCATCCTCAGTCTGATTAGGCCTCAACGGCCAATAAAAACCTGGGAACAGATTGAAGTTCTACAGTTGAAGTTGGTGATGCACACCCATTGAGCACCTCAATTATGCATTTTATCTTCTGCAAATTAGGGGGACATTGAAACTGAATAGGTGTGAAAAAGTCAAAAAGTAACTAAAACAAAATTTCAATTTGATACTTTATCATACTTCCCAGAAGATGAGGCCTAAGCAGAATTAGGTCCCTGGAGTGTGTATTTGGTGATGCTAGCCTGCTGTACGGGGTAGCAACACTAAATTCACCCTCTGGGGATCTCATTCTGCAAATGTTAGACACACTATTTCCAGTCTTGAAGAAATCTAAGCCATTCACAGTACCATTGTATGGCAGGGAAACCAATTCCCATCAGCCATCACCTAACCTTGGGAACAGCAGTTTGTTTTTAATTTGCTAGCAGTTATGTTTATACAAGCCTGCCAGATGACATCTATTATTCTAATCTAAATTAATGACCTGTGTCTTTGCAAAGATATATCTGCTTCTGTGGTGAGAAGAGGTATTAAATTGGGAGATGATATGGGTTGGAAGGGATGTTGGTTGATGGCAGGGTGGGGGTGTGTCTGGGCCATGTGGGAGGGGGGGATGGGTAATGGAATGTTTCCATAATTTCATTAAAGAGTAAAGTTTCATAACTCTGCAGATGTTATAATGGTGTCACTTTTGTTATTTATGTCACTGGCTCCACCCACATTCGACCCAGTGACCTCATTTGAACAAATCTGAACCACAGTCCCCCAAGGACCCTGTGGACCAAATATGAACCCATTCGGCCCAATGAAATTTGAGAAGAAGTCGCTGTAAGAATTACTATGGTGGAAAAAATTTATGGTCCTAGCTTCGCAACTATTTGACCGGGTGACCTCATTTGAACAAATCTGAATGTGATTCACCTAGGGAACATCCACACCAAATATGAACCCATTCGGTCTTATGGTTCTGGAGGAGAAGATGATTCTTGACGGATGATAACTCAGTATAGCTCCACCGGAGACTTCGTCTCAAGCCTTGAAATAGTGTGCATGTCATTTGCAGAATGAGGTCCCCAGAGGGTGAATTTAGTGATGCTACCCCACATAGTGGGCTAGCATCACCAAATTCACCCTCTGGGGACCTAATTCTGCTTACACCTCAGTAGAATGAGGTTCCCAGAGGGTGAATTTGGTGATGCTAGCCCGCTATGCTGGGTAGCATCACTAAATTCACCCTCTGGTGACCTCATTCTGCAAATAACAGACACACTATTTCAAGGCTTGCTTTGTCTCAGGTGAGCTAAAAACCTCTGCAGGCGAAGCTTTATGAAAACTCAATTACTTCTACAGACAAAGTCATGAGCACACTCTGACAACCACAACCCATCAAGCTCGCTGCCCATGTCGGTGATTTAAGCGACCACTGCAGGCGTGGTCGAAACAACTTGATGTGTGCATGTATGCAATATGTAACCTATTAAAGGGAAGAGAATATATTGCTAATATGACAACACATGTGAAGTATTTCACCACTACCAGCACGGTAAAATGCACAATGTGAAAAAGCCTCTCCATGCAAAGCAAAATAACAGACCTTGTAATCGAAGTGAGCACAGTCATAATGTGTATTCAAACAAGGGTTCGAGTTTTTTGGCAGTCAAACCAAACTTCTGCCAATAAGGTGCACAACTCCGGGAAAAAAAGTCGGACGGTGGTATATTATTGCAATAGACCTATATACCAAATATCAATTGAATCTGTTAATATTTCATTGAGTTATCACAACGGTGATAAAATTGTTATTAAAATAGACAAACTAAGACCCATAACTCCAGAAAAAAAATTCGGACAAACCCGGTTTTCGAACTCGTCTGAGATATTGTTGCAAGACACTCATATATGAAATACTAGCAGATTAGCCCGCCACTGGCGGCATTTGTCAGAAACATGACTATATGAGCGTATATGAGCAAGGACACGGGCGCATGCAAAATTGGACCCGATTTGCAGATTAGCCCGCCACTGGCGAGATTGGACCCATGGATTTGGTCGATCCATTACTTTTTGTTTTTCAAGGTAACCCCGTACAGGCACGCCGACAGCATGCTAATGCCCAAAATATCATTTGCGGGTATCCGTTTGAAGGTCATTGTCACGTCCTGAATTGACCATACATAACAAATTTCACATTGCTGCTGATGCCAGAAATATCGCCGAAGGTCATTTGCGGATACCCGTTGCAAGTATTCCCCGTCCCGTGTGGAGCGCAGAGATTGAGCCAACAAAGCAATCTCGACTCCACATCCCCACCTGGATAATTACTGACCACTCGACACGTCGCAGAATGCGGAGAACAGATAATTTCCGGAAAGCTTGCAAACAGCCGTATGCGAAAACACAAGGCAATAAAGAGCGTTATTCGGTTAACAAAATTAAATATGGAAAATTAGCTTGGAAACAGCCATAGGCGAACCCCAAGAGCACTATTCGGTTAACAAAACCAAATATGGAAAATTAGGGAGCGTTATTGCGTTAACTACTCCCTGCCAAGGACGGTGTCAGGGGGAGGGAGAATGGGTGCTCGGACCTTCTGAAAAGCGGTGCGATGACACTGTCTGTGGTTTTTTTACCCTTAGATAGGAAGTTTGGGCTCAATCGGTCCAGCCGTTTTCGGGTCTATAAAACATATATATATATACGGAAGTCTCAAAATATATAGTAGACTAGCCGATGAGCCCGACGTTGTCCGGCCTATTCAAAATCCAAATTTCAAGTCGATAGCTCTACCCAGCCCGACGTTGTCCGGGCTATTCAAAAACCAAATTTCAAGTCGATAGCTCTACCCGTTTCCGAGATCTGGTCTGAGCATCCGCAAAGCTGGCGCCGCACGGGCTTGGCGACCCGATAAAATTCGTATCCGGGGCAAGATACATTCACATAGCAAATTTCAAGTCGATAGCTCCACCCGTTTCCGAGATCTCGTCTGCGCATGCGCGAAGCGGGCGCCGCACGGGCTCGCCAATACGACAACGACGACCGCCTGGTCAAACTACACACACGTACCGTACCAAGTTTCGTCCCGATCGGTCGAGAATCGTAGATTTGTATAAATGACATACAGACAGACATACAGACAGACAGAGGTCTTCAAAATATATAGGAGATTGTTTAAATCGGTTAATATTTCATTGAGTTATCGTGCTAATGGTGATAACATTGCTAAAAATAGACAAACTAAGACCCATAACTCCGCGAAAACAAATTCAGACAAACCTGGTTTTCGAACTCGTCCGAGAAATTGTTGCAGGAGACTCATATACCTAATATTGTTGAAATCGGTTAATATTTCATCGAGTTATCGTGCTAACTGTGATAAAATTGCTAAAAATAGATAAACTAAGACCCATAACTCCGGGAAAAAAATTCAGACAAACCTGGTTTTCGAACTCATCCGAAATATTTTGCAAGAGACTCATAAACCAAATATTGTTGAAGTTGGTTAATATTTCATCGAGTTGTCGCGCTAATGGTGATAAAATTGCTAAAAAATAGACAAACTAAGTAAGACCCATAATTCCGGATTTTTTTTCTTCGGCCAAACCTGGTTTTCAAACTCGTCCAAGATATTGTTGCAAGAGTCTCATATACCAAATATTGTTGAAATTGGTTAATATTTGCGTGAGTTATCTCTCTAACGGTGAAAAACTTGACTAAAAACCATCTAAGATGGATAATTCTTGTCAAAATTTTGGCCGTGACCTATTTTCTACATGCAGTAATAATAATAATAATAATAATAATAATATTTATATAGCGCCTATCCCCCGCAAGGGGCCCTAAGCGCTTTACACATTATATAAATACACAAGAAATGCACATGGAAAATAATCAATAGATATGTGGAATTATATATAATCAGATTTTGTTAGTTTTCTTTGTGTCGGGGTAGCGTCGTCAGAATATGTGAGTTTTTAAAGCAGATCGAAAATCGGTTAGCAAGCAAGATTGTCGCATTTCATTTGGTAGAGAGTTCCAAATGTCGGGACAGGCTACAGAGAAAGCTCTGTCGCCGACGGTCATAAGATTTGCACCTTGAGGGCAGCGAAGGGACGATTCACCAGAACGAAGTGTTCGCCGGGGAGTGTATGGATATATCAGATTGCTAATATATTCGGGAAGGGATTCAGAGACAAACATCCAATGGAAACCAAATGTTGCTATTTTGAATTGTATCCGATCTTTGATAGGTAGTCAGTGAAGGTCGCGTGCATGGTTGTTACGCTACAGCCTTTCCTTCTTCGGAGTACAATTCTGGCGACAGTGTCCTGCAAGCATTGAAGTCTGTTGATTTGTGAATCAGGGAGCCGGAATAATAGTATGTTACAGTAGTCTAGACGACTCATAACAAACGAAGCAACAAGTTTTTTTGCTGCGTCAACAGTGAGATATTTTCAGGACCTGGCCAAGGCGTCGCAGTTCCAAAAATATAGACTTGCAGAGGCGGTCGATATGTGTCTCCATAGACAGTGTTTGATCGAGATGGACTCCTAGATTTTTGACACACGAAGAGAAGATAATAGTGTCACGATCTGCTTGCAGTGATGTAATGCACAATTGGTTGACAATGGATGGTTTTGCAACCCACATGGCTTCAGTTTTGTCGTTGTTTAACATCAGTAAATAGTCATGGTGAGCAACTCACATACCAAAATTTTTCCGTTCACAAATGTCAAAGTTATAAGGCATTCTTTAGGTCCGCCCACCGTCCCTCGTCAAACCATAAGTTTTTTTATTTTTTTTTTATTTTTTATTTGGGTCTAAACAAATAAATACAGACAGACATGTGAGGAATCAAGGACACAATACATGCTATGGTTAAAAAAAAGATGAAAAAAAAAGAATTAAAATATTTTAAAGATATTGATATGATTGGGATAAAATATAAAGTGTTTTGTCCTAGGCTGAAATAAACATGTTCAATTAATTTTATATGATTGAGTATATATTAAATGGTATAAGATATTGATCAATTTAGACTCTGCACCGTTGATACTTTTGTGGGTTTTTCGTCTCTTATGTTTATGTTAAAAATAATTCATTAATTATGTTCCATCTCTCTTGAAAAAAGATATCTTTTTTTGTAGAATAGCCCTTTAATGGCACAATTTCAATTGTCTTATAAGTTTTTAACCATTCTATAAAACCATGTGAATTAGGGTTTATAGTAGCTTTTATCTTACAAGAGTAGATATATCTCTTAAATAGAAGTATGGCAATTTCTATTATTCCTTCATTTGGATTTCCATCAGGTACACCAAATATAATGTCATTTTGTGACACTTCAAATTGCAGGTTACATTTATCTTTAATAGTCTGCTGAAATTCTAGTAATACAGATTTTGTTACATGACATTCATAAAATAGATGTAGGCATGTTTCTTTTCCTGTGTGACAAAAAGAGCACATTTCTGTTTCTGATATTTTACATTTCATAAGTTTGGAGTTAGTATATAAAATATCATGATTTATTTTGAATTGAAAAGACAATAGACTAGTGTCATTTGTAATCCTACTTGCCATTTTATAAATTGATTTCCATTCAGTGGGCATGAAAGTTTGCCCAAGTCTTTCCTGCCATTTTTTTTGGGACATTTCAGGAACTGTGATGACATGACTCAAAAAACTGGGGTAAAAGGTTCTGCATGCTTTCTCACAAATTTTCAATTTCTCAACATTTTTTGATGTCACGGTGCAGAGTCTTAATTGATTTTCCTTTATACATGTTTTCCATGTTTTAGGTAAAGCTGCTAAAAGACCCTGGTAGGTGGTGAAAGGAATTTTGATGTCATAGTTTTGACAAAATGTGTTATAATCCAGAAAGGTGGAGGTGGCATCAACAAGATCGTTCACAAAATAAACATCTTTTCTAATAAAGCTTTTGTTGATGAACATTTTACCATTTATTATAATTTTTGGGTTGTAGAATATTGGTTCTGATAAGATTTCTTCAGGGGTTGTGGTGACTTTCTCATCTAAGCTTGCCCAATCATTAAAGACATCTGTCCAAAAGGGATTGAGTTTTTTACAAACTATATTAATACCTTCTTTGTGTAGATGCCATACTTTGTAACCCCCAAAGGGTTCTAAATCATCAATTAACAGAGTTTTCCAATTTGCTTCTGTGTGGACATCTAGAAGCTTTTTAATCCAAGTCATTTTCAATGATTTACAAAATGAGTTTAAATGAGGGAATTTCAAACCTCCGTCTTCTAAAGTATTAATCATTACGCTCCTTTTTATTTTGTCTGGTTTTCCAGACCAAAGAAATTTGAATAACATTGATTGTATTTTATCTGTTAATTCTCGAGATGGAGAAGGTAATACAGTGAGACATTGGGTTAGGATTGGTAATGCCAGAGTCTTAACGACTGTTGTCTTGCCATACAGACTGAGGTTTCTAAATGACCAATCATTTAGCAGATTTTCCATCTTCTTCAATTTTGTCCTATAATTATTTTCTATATAACTATCATTAAATAGATCAAATTCAATTCCCAGGATAGTAACTGACTGACTATGGTTCCACAATATGTTTCTATCCGTTGGGATTTCGTCACCACAACCCCTTTTTGCTCCAATCCATAATGCTTGTGTTTTGTCAAAATTAACCTTTAAACCTGAAATGTTAGCAAAGGCATCAAATAAATTGAGTGCAGCGTTAAGAGTATATTGATCATCCTTTAGGAAGAGAGTTAGGTCATCAGCGTACTGAGTCAAAATATATTCGGAATTGTTTATTTCTATGGCCTTTATATTGGGATTGAATTTAAGGCTGGCACTAAGGATTTCAACACAAAGAATAAAGATGTACGGTGACAGGGGTCACCCTGTCGTACCCCTCGAAAGATGTCTATTTTATTTGTTAAGTTACCATTATTTGTAACATAGCTGAAAATATTAGAGTAAAATATTTTTACCCAACTTTTTATCGATGGGCCAAATTTTAAAAAGTCTAGGCATTTTTGGATAAATACCCATTCCAGCGAATCAAAAGCCTTTTCAAAGTCTAATATTGCCAATATAGCGGAAATGTTGTTTTTCTCACATTTGTCTATCAAATCAAAAACTAATCGAGTAGATTCACCGATATAACGACTGGACATAAAACCTAATTGGGAGTTAGATATCAGTTTTGGCAAATGTTTTTTTATTCTATTAGCTATTACTGAAGATGCTATTTTGAGGTCCACATTGAGAAGAGAGATTGGTCTCCAATTTTTTAGAAATTGTTTATTTTTATTGGACTTAGGAATACAAGTGATTATTCCACACCTCTGTGTAACCGACAGCTGTTCTTTGTTATATCCATAATTAATAGAATTGATCAGGAACTGACCAAGGTCTTTCCAAAAATACTTGTAGAAGCTAGCAGTATAACCATCACTCCCAGGGGAGCGGTCATTTTTCATGCCTTTCAGTGCTGATGCACATTCTAGATTAGATAATGGTCCTTCAAGAGATTCTGATTCTTCCTCATCCAAGAAATTAAGAAAGGGGTTATTTACATCCCAAAAATTAAATGCCTCATTTTCATTGTTTTTACCCAATTTTGATTTGTAGAGATCTTTATAAAAAAATTCTTGTTCTAAAAGAATTTCTGAAAAGTCAGTAGTTTCTGATCCATCTGATTTAACAATTTTTGGAATTAATTTTTCGGTGTAATGACGTTTCTCCAAGTTACAAAAATATTTGGTGGCCTTTTCACCTTCAATTTTCCATTTAGATTTTGTCCGCAGAATAATGCCTTTAATCTTTTTGTCTCTAATCAATTCCATTTCTGTTGTGAGTTTTTCCATTTCACCTACAACAGATAAGTCACCGTTGTCCAATTTTAAGTTTAATTCTTCAAGTTTTTTTTCTATATCGTTTTCTCTTTTGTCTCTTGATTTTTTTAATTTAGAGGAATAAGCAATTGTTTCCCCCCTTATAATAATTTTCAGAGTTTCCCAAAGTAGTTGGTCGTTTATAGAAAATGAAATTTCATCAGAATCTGCTAAATTTTCTATTGAATATTGTTGTATTGTGTTACTAATTGCAGTTTTGACAATATTTGTATACTCTGGGTCCTTTAATAGACTGTCATTGAATTTCCAGAATCCCCTTCCCCTAGGATGATCAATAAATTCAAAGTTCACACTAATTGGATTGTGATCCGACTTATATCTTGTATGTATGTCACAGCATTTGATGAAAGGCTGCATATCTGAGGATACTAAAAAATAATCAAGATGAGCCATTTTGTTTCCAGGCCCCTTCCAAGTATATCTTTTTTTGTCAGGATTTGTCAACCTCCACACATCATGCAAGTCTAGCTTTTGCATTGACTCCAAAATAACTTCGTTTGATTTAACATTATTTTTGTGTTTATAGTTTGTTGTATCAATGTTATAGTCTTGAGGCACATTCCAATCACCACCAAGCAGGGTCGTCACATTTTCTAATTTCTCAATTTTTGAGAAGATGCCCCTATAGAAATCTGGTTTATCATCATTCGGTCCATAAATAGCACACAAAGTTAGTCGACGGTTATTTATTGAAATATCCATGATTATGTAGTTTCCATCATTGTCAGTAAGAGTATTGTGAATTGTAAAGTCTATTGTGTTTCTGAATAATATGGCAACACCTCTACTTGAACTTGAAAATGAATTAAAATAAGCTTGATAGCCCCATTCCGCTTTCCATTTCTGTTCTATAGTTTTTGTTGAATGGGTATCAACCAGTATTGATATATCATATTTTTCTCTACATTTTTGAAAGAGATCTCTTCTTTTAACTTGATCAGATGACAGCCCACGGCAATTCAATGAGCAAATATTTAACTTAGCCATTATCCTTGAATGCAAAATTTGAAACAAACCAGTGATCTACAGTGACCTCGCCCCAAACACATGACCGTACATACTTAAAAGTTGACCCTATTTTTTTAATAACAATAACAATTGCTTTGGCAAATAACGCTCCTGGCAAGGCCCACATGCTACACATGAGTAGCGCATGCAAGTATTGCATGTTGAGCTCCGACGGAAAAATATATATGTATATTGATAACAAAGAATATTTACAAGTATCATTTTCTGATACATTTGTATTTGGTATACTTCCAATGAGTAAAATAGAGTTTACTCAGTCGTATATATAAATTACTGAAAGTCGCATACATAAATGTTTGAAAATCCAAACTCTTTTATATTTTGAATGTATTATAAACTGTAAGTATGAGTTTCACAGACTTGACACAGTACATGACTTAAAATTGTAAATAAAGAATTTTTCTCATTTAATGATCTGACATAAACTTGCTCTAAACCAATTTAAATAATCTGAAGATCAAAATTCTACATTTTCATACAGTATACATTATAGAGTAATCTGCTGATTTCGTTTTGGTATATTTCCAGATGAGTAGAATAAAATTGAAAATACTCGAAGTCACATTCCACATTTTCATACAATATACATTATAGAGTTATCTCTCTTCTGCTGGTTTCACTTTGGTATATTTCCAAATGAGTAAAATAGAATTGAAATTACTCAAAATCAAATATGTAAATGTTTGAACTTCTAACTTTGACATACCGGTATAACGCCCCTGGCAAGGCCCACATGCTATACAAGAGGGAGACAATGACTAGCTACCCTATCTCACTCCATAGAGCATGCATGTATTGCATGTTGAGCTCCGACGGAAAGATATATATGTATATTGATAACGAAGAATATTTGCAAGTATCATTTTCTGATACATTTGTATTTGGTATATTTCCAATGAGTAAAATAAAATTTACTCAAAGTCGCATATATAAAATACTGAAAGTCGCATATATAAATGTTTGAAAATCTAAACTCTTTTATATTTTGAGTGTATTATGAACTGTAAGTATGAGTTTTACAGACTTGACACAGTACATGACTCAAAATTGTAAATAAAGAGTTTTTCTCATTTAATGATCTGACATAAACTTGCTCTAAACCAATTTAAATAATCAGAAGATCAAAATTCTACATTTTCATACAGTATACATTATAGAGTTATCTGCTGATTTCGTTTTGGTATATTTCCAAATGAGTAGAATAAAATTGAAAATACTCGAAGTCACATTCCACATTTTTATACAATATACATTATAGAGTTCTCTCTCTTCTGCTGGTTTCACTTTGGTATATTTCCAAATGAGTAAAATAGAATTGAAATTACTCAAAATCAAATATGTAAATGTTTGAACTTCTAACTTTGACATACCGGTATAACGCCCCTGGCAAGGCCCACATGCTACACAAGAGGGAGACAACGACTACCTGCCTTATCTCACTCCATAGAGCATGCATGTATTGCATGTTGAGCTCTGACGGAAAGATATATATGTATATTGATAACGATGAATATTTGCAAGTATCATTTTCTGATACATTTGTATTTGGTATATTTCCAATGAGTAAAATAAAATTTACTCAAAGTCGCATATATAAAATACTGAAAGTCGCATATATAAATGTTTGAAAATCTAAACTCTTTTATATTTTGAGTGTATTATGAACTGTAAGTATGAGTTTCACAGACTTGACACAGTACATGACTTAAAATTGTAAATAAAGAGTTTTTCTCATTTAATGATCTGACATAAACTTGCTCTAAACCAATTTAAATAATCTGAAGATCAAAATTCTACATTTTCATACAGTATACATTATAGAGTTATCTCTCTTCTGCTGGTTTCACTTTGGTATATTTCCAAATGAGTAAAATAGAATTGAAATTACTCAAAATCAAATATGTAAATGTTTGAACTTCTAACTTTGACATACCGGTATAACGCCCCTGGCAAGGCCCACATGCTACACAAGAGGGAGACAACGACTAGTTGCCCTATCTCACTCCATAGAGCATGCATGTATTGCATGTTGAGCTCCGACGGAAAGATAAATTTATACTTACAAATATTCTTCGTTATCAATATACATATATATTGATAACGAAGAATATTTGTAAGTATAATTTTCTGATCCATTTGTATTTGGTATATTTCCAATGAGTAAAATAAAATTTACTCAAAGTCGCATATATAAAATACTGAAAGTCGCATATATAAATGTTTGAAAATCCAAACTCTTTTATATTTTGAGTGTATTATAAACTGTAAGTATAAGTTTCACAAACTTGACACAGTACATGACTTCAAATTGTAAATAAAGAGTTTTTCTCATTTATTGATCTGACATAAACTTGCTCTACACCAATTTAAATAATCTGAAGATCAAAATTCTACATGTTCATTCAGTATACATTATAGAGTTATCTCTCTTCTGCTGATTTCATTTTGGTATATTTCCAAATGAGTAAAAACGAATTGAAAATACTCAAAGTCAAATATATAATGTTTGAACATCTAACCGCTTTTATACTAGTATTTTGAATGTATTATAAGTTTTACAAACTCGATACAATACATGACTTAAAGTTATAGATAAAGAGTTTTTCTTGTTTATTGATACATGTATGACATAAAACTTGCTCTAGACCAGTTCAGTGAATAATCTGAAAATCAAAATTCCACATTTTCATACAGTATATGCTGAATTCATTTTGGTATATTTCCAGATGAGTAAAATAAAATTTAAAATACCCAGTCACATTCCACATTTTCATACAATATAAATTGTAGAGTTATCTCTCTTCTGCTGGTTTCCTTTTGGTATATTTCCAAATGAGTAAAATAAGATTGAAAATACTGTCACATATATGAATGTTTGGGCTTCTAAACTCTTTTATATTTTGAATGTATTATAACTGTAAGTATAAGTTTCACAAACTTGATACAATACATGACTTAAAGTTATAAATGAAGAGTTTTTCTCATTTATTGATCTGACATGCATGTAAACTTGCTCTAAAGCAATTTAAAGGGGTACTGTACCCAAGATGTTGTTGTTGGTTTCTATAATCCCCGAGTCGGAGAATAAGGTAACAACTTTTCCATTTTTTGAAAGTCTGTTGAGTACGAAGTATTGTTACGGATGGAAAATTTACCGGAAAGCAAAAATACAAATCGTCGTTGTCGAGTAATTTTTGTAAAGTTTTCAACCAAATGAATCAAATAAACATTATATTATATGCTTAGTAGTCCCATATACTCATTTAAGTTAGTGTACCGTCACTAGTCAATGAGTGGCTTGGGTTTTCTCCCCGTATAAGTAAATGTTTCAAACGATCGTGTGTGCAATTGTTTTCCTAATCCAGTATCCCTCAATTATAATTTGATTACGTTTTGTACACGGAAATTCGAATTTTAAGAGACGCCATTTTATGGCTGGAGCCATAAAATCAATTTATATTAAATTATTAACTTTTAAATTATTAAATTTTAAGATAGCCTATTAACCTGAGCGTTTACAGAATACATCTTCGACTCAAATTACTTATATTTCTATATAGTATCGATAATAGATCGTTGTTATCACCGGGAATTTATTGAAAATGGCGTACAGTACCCCTTTAAATAATCTGAAAAACAAAATTCTACATTTTCATACAATGTACATTATAGAGTTGTCTCTCTTCAGTTGATTTCATTTTGGTATATTTCAAAGTTAAAATTTCTCAGTTTAGTTGCGTAAAATTATAACCATAAGTCAAACCATAAGTTGAGCTTTTGAAAAACTCGACTAAAAACCTCGAGATCTACAAGCTGTTGACATCAACATTCAGACCGGAACGATTCATTTTGGGGTCATTCGGGAAAAAAACATGGTTGCCAGTGACCATCTTGGATTTCAAAATTCAATCCATTAGCACGGGCTACAGGTCGTACTGTTCGTCTGATCATCATGTAATTTGTTATGGATGTTAATATTGACATGTAGATGGGAACAAGTGATTTTGGGGTCATTCGGACAAAAAACTTGGCCGCCGGCAGCCATCTTGGATTTTACTGTTTGTATGACTAAATCACTTAGCACGGGCTACAGGTCGTACTTTTAGTCTGATCATCATAAAATGAATGTTAACAGTATGTAGATGGGAACGAGTCATTTTGGGGTCATTCGGCCAAAAAACATGGCCGCCAGCAGCCGTCTTGGATTTACTCTTTGCATGACTAAATCCTTTAGCACGGGCTACAGGTCCTACTTTTAGTCTGATCATCATAAAATTTGTCAATAATGTTAATAATCACATGTAGATGGGAACGAGTCATTTTGGAGTCATTCGGCCAAAAAACATGGCCGCCAGCAGCCATCTTGGATTTTACTCTTTGTATGACTAAATCCTTTAGCACGGGCTACAGGTCGTACCTTTAGTCTGATCATCATACAATTTGTCATGGATGTTAACAATGACATATAGATGGGAAAGATTTATTTTGGGGTCATTTGGCCATAAAACATGGCCGCGGGCAGCCATCTTGGATTTTACTCTGCATGACTAAATCCTTTGGCACGGGCTACAGGTCGTACCGTTCGTCTGATCATCATGAAATTTGTCATGGATGTTAATATTGACATGCAGATGGGAACGAGTAATTTTGGGCTTGTTCGGCCAAAAAACATGACCACTGGCAGCCATCTTGGATTTTATTCTTTGCATGACTAAATCCTTTGGCACGGGCTACAGGTCGTACCTTTGGTCGGATCATTATGAAATTTGTCATGACTGCTGACATTGACATGTAGAAGGGAACGAGTCATTTTGGGGTCATTCGGCCAAAAAACATTGCAACCAGCAGCCATCTTGAATTTTACTCTTTGTATGACTAATTCCTTTGGCACGGGCTACAGGTCGTACCTTTGGTCCTATCATCATGAAATTTGTCACAGCTGTTGACAATGGGATGTAAATGGGAACGAGTCATTTTGAGGCAATCGACCAAAAAACATGTCTGCCAGTGGCCATCTTGGATTTCAAAATTCAATCCATTAGCACGGGATATAGGTCACGGGTGTTAATATTGACATGTAGAAGGGAACGAGTAATTTTGGGGTCATTCAGCCTGAAAACATGGCCGCTGGTAGCCATCTTGGATTTTACTCTTCGGATGACTAAATCCTTTTACATGGGCCACAGGTCGTACCTTTGGTCAGATCATCATGAAATTTGTCATGACTATTGACATTGACATGTAGAAGGGAACGAGTCATTTTGGGGTCATTTGGCCAAAAAATATGGCCACCCGTGGCCATCTTGGATTTAAAAATTAAATCCATTAGCACGGGCTACAGGTCCTACCATTCGTCTGATCATCATGAAATTTGTCATGGATGTTAATATTGACATGTAGATGGGAACGAATAATTTTAGGGTCGTTCGGCCAAAAAACATGGCCACTGGCAGCCATCTTGAGTTTTACTCTTTGCATGACTAACTTTCTTTCAAACATGAACTCAAGCGATTTTATTTGATAATAATTATATAATGACAACAGGGGAATTGGTAGGGACAAAAATTATGAGCATATCCCCAAAATGCTATGTACACCATATACCCCCCCCCCCCCTTTATTTTTGTCCCTACCCATTCCCCCGTTTTCATTATATAATTATTATCAAATAAAATCGCTTGAGTTCATGTTTGAAAGACAGTTACTATCACGAAATTAGGAGACTTCACATACCATACTTCGCTCAGGTCGATCAAATGAACAACGCCATAGTTGTAGAACTTTAATAATTTATTGTTTCAACCTATATAAAAAAAGAAAACTAGTATTACAATGATGCAGAGTGAAGTGAAGACCACATGAATGCGACATAGTTAATACATTAGATACAACGAAAATGCGACATGATAGCTACCGAACATGACACAACAAAACTGAGAAATTGTAGCAACATACTTATGATAAATATATACAGAAACCGCCGCAAGACAACATGGATATAACAAAAAAGGCTAATACATATCTCATGGAAATGGCCTCGTTATAACAACACACCTCACTTGCGAATGTATTAGGCAATTACATACATACACCGCAAAAAGGCCAATATCTCACCCGCAAATGGCTAAATTACTAACACATACAAAAGAGCACCTCACACACGAATGAACATGAGATTTATAGACATACTGCAGCATACATGTACATGTTGAATGCAAATACACACATTAACAACTATAAGTACATGATAGCAGGGAGTGAGAAAGTAGTAAAGATATAAAGCACAAAGTCAAGAGTCAGATAAAGAAGAAATGATAGGGGTAAATTAATATACTTGTTTATACGTGGGCTCGCGCAACAGTATGGCGATCAGGCGGATTCGTAGGTACGTTGTTGTTACCCTACCGATTTCACTCCATGACATCACCCTTACGCAGTACATGCCAGCGACGTTACGGAGTAGATTATAGAGTTGACGCCCTTGGCACTGACTTCTGTATACATGTACTTTCAGAAAATACAAAACACCACAACGTTATACCCCACCAATGTCAGTGTCTCGATATCATTTGACCAAATTTCTTGACATGAAACCGCTACAGACACGGCTTGAAATACATCGCATTGAGTAAACAATTTCCCATTGTTTCAATTCAACTTCAAGATCGCGGTAAAATAAAAACCGCAATTTGTAAGTGGTAAACATCTGAAAAAGACATCAGGTACATGCAGAAACTAATTGTTGTGCATATTTATTTCTATTTGAGGTGGCAATTTTTCATGTTTATCAGTATTTTTAACGATAAGAGCGATGGTAATTGGGGGATTATATTTTATCTAGCGCATTAAATTTAAAATAAAAAGTCGTGAATTGGCTGAGTGTTTTCTATGGCCGCACATTTCGTTGATAATTACGAGCCATTTGTTTGTCTAAATAACATTTTTAAGTTCGAAGAGCATTAGAATGGGGTGTTTTGTGATTTTGGAAAGGTACATGGCGAATATACTGTGGCAAATACCCGTGAACTAAATTTGCCACAGTATATTCGCCATGTACCTTTCCGAAATCACAAAATACCACACTGTTATCCCCTAAATAAAATTATTGAAGATTGTATTTGTCTTTTTTTGCTAACATTAAATTAAATTAAATTAAATAAATTAAGTAAAATACAGTGAAATTATTTTTTTAATTATTTTTTTATTACAATTTTGCGCACGTTGGCATCTCTCTGGGTGCATTCTAGTTATGAGTACAATCACTTACACAATAGCGGGCATTTGACCGAGAGCGTTCATTGGTAAAGTTCCAGAAGAATAGTAGCAGAATGTTGACGATGAGTTTATTTAAAGATCAAACATCCCTGGTGATGGAAGCATAGCGAGAATCCAAGTTTTCGATAGAAGATGAACTGTTGAAGTCTGGGATAGCGATTGTGCGGTAAATCATTGCAGTTTGAGATGACACAACCAATTGGTCTCAGTTAGTAGAGCATGCCACAGAACGGCACTTATTCACCGAGTCAAGTAGCTAAGACCAAAGTAAAGACAGCAGGATTCATGTTCAACCACACACACCAATAAGACACTGATCACTATGATCTGCATGTGTCCACACCTCTCTTCCAGCTATTTAGCACCTGTCCATGTTTCACACCTGGCAGGATTATCATGCAGGCACGACATTAGCTGTTTTCCAGAAATATCCACAAGCGTGCGACAAGCATATTGATGACCAGGAATCAATTGGGTTCCGAGTGACTGTAGCGTTCGAACAACCTTAAACACATATTATCGCAAAGTGATACACTCCCCCGCCGAAATGATAGTGTTGCTGGACCAACCGATTGACACTCGTGTATAGACGTTTTGTAACAATTAAGGTCACTGTTGCAGTATGAACATATCGTTATATTGCGCAAATTGAATTTTGAGGCTCTCTTCATTCTTTTGCACATTGATACACGAATGAGATGTCCACTGTGTGTAACACAGTCTGAAGAGGACGAAATGAAGGTATGCACAGAACCAATATCCTCTGTGTGTACCATCCTTGTAAGAGAGTTTACACAATTACCATTAAACATGGGCTGCATCCAAATACAAACATCGGAATGGAAACACGATACTATATACACTGGTCTTCTGTATTCCATGCTCAACCCCACAAGGCAGCGATACAGATGAGTTCCCAATTATAGAAACGAACAACATGGCAAGAAAAGCCAGTGGATTACCGGCTACTATGCATTTACATTTATCTATGACTATGTGCATAGCGAATGGGCGTTTTTCCTTTTTGTTCGAACGTGCTCGATCTTCACTAAACCGACTATGAAATAGCACTGAGTGTCGACACACACTATCTTCCGGAGAATTTACTTGCATACAGTCATTGTTTAAGCGATCGGTAAATTTATCATAATGATCCCCTATGTTGTCCATTTCTGTAGCATCAGACCGTTTGGATGCGATATTATCAATCAAACGTACGTGATGGAGATATGCAGAGCAGTCCTGTTTGTCAACGCCGATCAGCTTGTGACAGCCACGTATACAAAAAACGAATTGATTGTTCATCAACTGTATGTTCCACGACTGTTGCACGACCCTAGGTAGAAGCGTGCAATGGTAGATGCCAATCAAAAGTTCAACGTTTCCAAGGGGTCGTTCAATATCATTTATTGACACACCCTGAAATAAGCTAACGACACCAGATATATCAACTTGAGTAATTGCAGATTGATCTCCTCAATTCCAATAACACGCACATTCCATACTCTGTCAGATTTGTCCGTAAGTGGAATTACATAAAGTTTGCTCTTTACGACTTCCGTATTAAACGTTAACAACTTTGGTGACAGTGAGACTAATATCTGTTCCTGTAAGTTTAAGTGTTTCTGCCATACGGTGTGTAATCAAAGACATATTCGCTCCTGGATCCCAGAGCGTACTTACATCTACACCTTTACTTCGAACTTTGCTTACCATCAACAAACTGTTACACAGAGAAGCATGTTCCTGTTGTTGCATACTACTAAAACGACTGTGCGAGAACAGTCCAGGTGTGGGACCACCAGTTACACGTGTATGCAAAGCAGGGTGGTGCATCTCGGTACAAGGCACACTTGATTCATTGTCAACAATACCACATGGTTTATTGTGTTCGCACTGGTTTGATCGGTGATTTTTAACATCAAGCAACTTTCACACGCACCATTATTTCTCACAAGATCTAGTTTAATTGTTCTGTCAAGTTTTGCGAATGCTATACATGAACTAATTCCATGCATTTTTGTGCACTTGGAACTGGCTGTTTCATTGCAAACACTTCAGTGTCGGGGTTCACCCTTGTCCCATCGGTGTTGCGAGTATGCGATGTTTGTATCGAGTGAACGAGTTGTGTGGTCAGAATAGTTCAGCATGTATTCAAATGCGGACTTCTCTTCCAGGAGAAAATCCATAAAAATAGAGAAATCTACAATAGATCTCGATTTACGATTTCGTTGTTTCTTGATTGTCCAAACACGCCTCTGTATGGGTGGCAGCAATTTTTCAATCATTGTGACCACGGTGGAATTATTCATTTCATGGCTCAACTTAGCCTGTTTCATGTCAAGCCAGCATCATTCAACAATTTCAACCATTCGAATAAATTCACGGTTGTCACCATCTGGAATTTCATGGAGCATAGCTATATCATGGAGAATAACTTCAGTTAGTTTTTCGGGACAGCCATATTTCGACTCCAATCTATCGACCATTTTGTCATAATTATCATCGACGCACAATACAGTTGCAGGCACGTCACCACATAAACAACTTATGAGTGCGTATGGATCATTGCCAAAGGCTGGAATCATATGTCTGCGAAAATCGCGCAGAAAGCTTGGATACTCCCGAACGTTTCCACCGAAGGACGGTGGATCAAGTTTCTTAATTCTCAGCGCATGAGATGTGACAGCCTGAGAAGTATTTTCAGTTTTTCTGGCTGTAAGTTTTAGTCTGTTGTGCACAAGAGATTTTGCATCAAAAAGTTCCTTGTAATATCTATCCAGGCCCTCCAATAATTCATGTCTTTTATCAGGTTCACTGACCGAATCAATAATGTCATCAGTCCTAGCCTCAAGCAAATTAAAAGTTTCATTCAACCGGTCCAAAATTTTGCAAAAAATATCTTCATCGGCGTCAGAGTAGCAATCAATCAGTCGTTTGTGGGATCATCATAAAATTTGTCATGAATGTTGACATTTACATGGAGATGGGAACGAGTCATTTTAGGATCATTCGGTCAAAAAACATGGAATTTACTCTTTGCATCACTAAATCCTTTGACACATCCTACAGACCACATCTCTGATCCGATCATCACCAAACTTTATATGGATCATCAGGGCGACATCTAGATGGGAACGAGTCATTTTGGGGTCATTTGGCCAAAAAACATAGCAGCCGTCAGCCATCTTGGATTTTACTCTTTGCATCACTAAATACTTTCGGACGGGCTACAGGTCGTATCTTTGGTCGGATCTTTATGAAATTTGACATGAATGTTGACATTTACATGTAGATGGGAACGAGTCAAATTAGCATCATTCGGGTAAAAAACATGGCCGTTGGTGGCCATCTTGGATTTTACTCTTTGCATCACTAAATCCTTTGACACATCCTACAGACCACATCTCTGATCTGATCATCACCAAACTTCATATGGATCATCGGAGTGACCTCTAGATGGGAACGAGTCATTTGGGGTCATTCGGCAAAAAAATATGGCCACCAATGGCCATTTTGGATTTTACTCTTTGTATGACTAAATATTTCTACAAAATCCATTAGCATGGGTTATAGACCGATCTGTTTGTTTAATCTTCATGAAAATTGTCATGGATGTTGAAATTGACATGTAGATGGGAACGAGTCATTTTGGGGTCATTTGGCCAAAAAACATGGCCGCCTTCAGCCATCTTGGATTTTACTCTTTGCATCACTCAATACTTTCACACACCCTACTGACCACAACCATGATCCGATCATCACCAAACTTATGGATCATCGGGGTGACCAAAGAATTTACTCTTTGCATCACTAAAGCCTTTGGCACACCCTACAGACCACATCCCTCCATTTACTGTCAACCATTAAATTATTCCCCTACCTAAGTTGAGCTACAGTGTCATTGACACTTTCATCTATTCTTTGTCTTTTTCCGCACTCCATGGTGTTACAAGCCCTCGTCGTATGACAATTTTTGGCATTTTGACCACCATCTTAGTTTTGTCCTGATTAAACAAATTTCCCCCAAGGCTGATGCCTGATCAGCTGTTGGATTCTTCAGAAGGGGACCCTGAACCACCATATTCTGTTGAGAAAAAATACTTTATATGCTAAAACATGCACTTGTGGCCGGCGGCCGGACTATGACCGCGTTAACACTCTCCGACCAATATTCATATATTTTATTTTACTGAAATATGCCATAGCATAAAATGCTCACCTCAGATTTTTAGGTACTTTTAGTATATTCCAGACATGCCGTCTACAAATTCGGAGAAAATTTCTTCAGTTGTATTTTTCTCCTTTTCTCCATAGTTTGTTCCTGGACTATATGAATATAGTAAAAATTTCATATATTCAATCCAAATTAATAAGAAGTTAAAAAAAAGTTTTATTTAATTTCAGAGCAAGCAACAGGAACTGGATGGGATTCAAGAATTACTTCAAGAATCTAAGGTGGGGCACAGTGAGATACAACGTTTCAGGCAGCAACATCCCTCCATCATTGCTGGAGATACTGAAATACCTCAAATGAAAAGAGAGAAACACAAATATCAAGTCAATATATAATACTGATGTATGAGACATTCCAAGCTCTGGAAGTCCATACTTCCAGATTTAAGATGACAATAACTGATGCTACAAATGAGCGACATGAAATGGTCCTTAAAAGAATGGTCTAGTACAAGTACAGAGCTGGACTGGTCCAATCCATTTGTACTGGTAAAAAGGACAAGGTTACTAAGAATGAGATGAAAAAGGAATGAGCAGTCAAATAGTTGATTAATTTATAATTTAAGTTAGGTTGACAATGGAAATGTTTCAAGGGAATATATCTCCAATTAATTCAAATTATAACAAAACAAGTTTGTATTTATTTTCCATTATCCTCTCTATATTTATTTTCCGTCATCCTCCCTATAACAAAACTGATAAATTTAGATATCAAAATGTGTCAGGCGGTCCAATATCTGTCTTAATAGTCCAGGCACATTAGACATGAAAGGGGAAAAGTAAGGAAATAAATCGGGGAAAGCTGATTTTTTTTATATTATTTAGGCCATATCATCGCGGACGGACGCGACGCGAAAAGCCCCCTAAAATCCGAGTTGAGCTTTCTGAGTTAAACCATTTTTCCATATAAAAAAACTAACTTTTATATTTTTTACAATCATGGGAATAATGGGATGCTATAACAATTTTTCAGGCGAAACATATATCAAATGTACTCAATATTGTTCAATACACAATTCTCGAACCAGAGATACTAATTCAAATGGGGGATTTGAATGAATTTTGCAATGGATATAAAGTAACATAATGACCCCAAAAAATGACGATTTTTTCAGACAAACTCATATTCGATGTCAAATTTCTCGGGCTACTCATTACATAGGCGCGAGCAATTTGTTTTTAAAGCTGCACAGATATTACTCCTTCAATATCATATGCCGAATTACCGACTATACCTATGATAAGTGGCTACTACTTCTATTTACACTTCCGCGTACATCGATGAATTTTGGTTTGATGATACTCCTAAGTGTACTGATTAAGAAAACACAACTTAAGAAAGGGATTTTCCTGGGGTTTTCAGATAAGAAAGGGGGTCCCATGCTGAACCCCAAAACGTGATTTTTCACTTTTTTTTATACTATTGCAATCGCTTACAAGTTGTATTGATGTATAAAATGGGCTATTCTGCATTCTATACATTGAATACTAACATGTCTGATGCACCATGGTTAATTGTTACTATTGTCACCACTGACATTTACCAAATCGTCAAAAATATTGGACTTTTCTCTAAATAACTTGACATAAATATTGGCAAAAATTAAGTTTTCAGGTTTGGACAATTTTTTCAGGTAAAATATAACTATCTTTGGATTGAAAGGTGTTTATTGCTTTGGTCTATCTTAAATGTGTCGCACTACAGTGTTTATAGACCAAATTGCTCAAGATGGCTTCCAAAATGTATTTTTTTTTACATATATCCCGAACATTCTCTGCATTATCCGAAAAGGTAGCAAATTGTGACTCACTTGGTTATTATACGTGTTAGTTAATTAACTGACAACTACATGTTCTATTCCCAGTTGTCCCAGTTCCGTATGGAGCATGACAAATTCATTTTAAAGTATGTAATTTTGCCGAGAACCTCTTTTGTGATTTTGGCCATATCTATTGAAAGGAAATGGGCAGAACTTTGAGACAGAACTGAGATGGACCATAATCTTTGGCTATTCTGGTCCATTATGATAAAAAAAATGTCAACAGGATACAGTGTGGATGCCAAGATCGTAGCCAGGGAGTTACTCTGTGATCATATGTGAGGTGAATAGGTATACAGGGAGTTATTGTATGTCATGACTGATGTGAGTAGGTATACAATGAGTGACTATATGGTTATGAGTGGGTTGTCCATGGTAAGATGCATCTAGGTATACAGGGAGAGGTCATGGTCAGATGTGAGGTGAATCGGTATGCATGGAGTGACTGTATGGTGTATTATTGTGTATATCCAGTACGGGTGCACCCGGTGTGCCTGTATGGTCATTGGTGTGGTGTATGTATATAGCTACATGGTCATATATGTGTTGATTATGTATATATGGAGTGACTGTAAGGTCATGGGTGGGATGTACATGCGTTGTCTGTATGATCATGGATGGGGTGTGTGATGTTATGGTTACGGGTAATGTGTATAGGTATACATGGAATGACTGTACGGTCATGATTGAATATGAATACCTGGAGTAAGCTGGGTGGACATTATCGAGCGTGTGGGTACATAGTGAGTGTCCTTGTGGTAACGGGTGGGATGTATATTTATATATCTCGTGTATGTATTATCATTGGTGGGTGTATATGGCTTAGCTGTATTATCATGGATGGCGTGTATGATTATACAGTGAATTGCTGAATTGTCATGCGTGAGGTGTATATGCAAGTATGGATTGTTTGAGTGGTCGTTTGTGCGTTTTTTTTGTATATCTGGAAGGGCTGAATGGCCATTCGTGAGGTTTACATGTATACCTGGAGTGAATTTATGGTCTAGGGTGGGCTGCATATGTATATCGAGTGGTTATGTGACTATGAGTGTCGAATAGGTATACATGTAGTGACCGTATGGTTAATGGTGATATGGTTACATGTAGGTATACAAGTAGTGACTGTATGATCATAAATGTAATGAACATATATACAGGGGGTGACAGCTAGGCGTATGAGTATACATGTACCTGGTGTTTCTGTTTGGTGACTCGTGTCGGTATCGTCATGTGTAGGTTATACCAGTACACACACGTGTTGCTTTATTGTCATTGGCGAGGGACATGTGTATATAGCGAGTGGCTATATGGCCATGGATGAGGTGCATATGCATACATGGAGTGACTATACTGACATGTCATGGCTGGGGTGTATTAGTATATCTTGAGTGGCTATTCGGCTATGGTGTGACAAATAGGGATACAGGTATTGACATGTCCAATGTTGAGGTGAATATGTATACAAGGATTGACCATGATCGTGTATGAATGTTTTGAATAGGTACACACGGGGTGACTATATGGCCATAGGTCAGGTGAAGGAGTATACCAGGTAACATGGGTGAGGGTATGTGTATGAAGCGAGTGGCTATATGGCCATTGGTGATGTGCATATGTATACCGGAGTGACTTTATGGTCATTGTTGTGGTGTTGATGTTTATATTGATTGTATATTTGACCATGCGTTTGGAGAATAGGTATACAGGGGATGACCTTATGGCCAATGGTGAGATGAATGGATATACAAGGAGTGACTATATGGTTATGTGTCATGTTTAGGAGTATACCCGGTGTGCCAGCATTGTGACGCGTGGCTGTATGGTCATTCGTGGTCATGGGTCAGGTGTACATGTATACAGTGGGTCACTATATTGTTATGTCTGTGGTGTTTATGTATATATGTAATGACTGTGTGATAATGGGTGGCTATCGCTTTCCACGATATGACATGACCTCTCTATTGATTAACATATCCTTGAGTTATTGTGGAAAGCGATAGCCGCCCAAGGTACACATGTACAACCCACCCATTACCCCAGTCACTCCATATGTACATAAACACCACACAAATGACAACACAGTCACCCACTTTATACACGTACATGTACTAGTACACCTGATCGTACAGCCCTATACTTGGTTATACCCGTACATACCACAAATGATGATACAGCCACGAGTCACCATGCATGAACACCAGGTATACACCTACACCCGACACATGACCATATAGTCACTCTATGTATACATATTCACTACATTCACGATCATACAATCACTCATTGTATACATATTCACCTCACGATGGACCATACAGCCACTACATGTATACCTATTCGCCGTACACATGACCATAGAGTCAATCCAAGTATACATATGCACACCACCAATGGTGATCCCTCCAGATATACCAATATCCGCACATACGACCACTCACAGGTTCCATACTTGCCATACTCATACACGCCATCCATGATAATAAATTTACTCCCCATACACCACCAATGATAACACATCCACAACATATATAAATATACATCACACCGTTACAAACAGGGCACTCCCTTTATACCCACACATCATTCATGACCATACAATAACTCCGTGTATACCTATTATCATCATCTATGATCATTGAGTAACTCCCTGGATGCCATCTTAACTTCCACCCTGTATCCAGTTGATAAATTTTTATCATAATGGGCCAGAATACCCACATATCATGGCTCATCTCAGTTCCGTCTCAAAGTTCTGCCCATTCCCTTTCAATAATATGGCCAGAAGCACAAAAGAGGTTTTCCGCAAAATTCCATACTGCAACTTTAAAATGAATTTGTCATGCCCCACACGGAACTGGGACAAACATAATAGAACGTAGTTGTCAGTTAATTACATTGTAACTAACACGTACAATAACCAAGTGAGTCACAATTTGCCACCTTTTTTCGGATAATGCAGAGAATAATGTTCGGGATATGTTAACTTTTAACTTTTTACAAATTTGGTTGCCATTTTGGAAGCCATCTTGAGCAATTTAGTCTATAAACACCGTAGTGTGATACATTTAAGATAGACCAAAACAATAAACACCTTTCAATCCAAAGATAGTTACATTTTACTTGAACAAATGATCGAACCCTGAAAAGTGAATTTTTGCCGATATTTATGTCAAGTTTGTGAGAGAAAAATTCAATATTTCTGGTGATGTCAGTGGTGACAATAGTAAAAATGATCCATGGTGCATCAGACATGTTAGTATGCAATGTATAGAAAACAGATTAGTCAATTGTGTACATCAACCACAACTTGTAAGCGATTGCAGGACACCCTGGGGCAATATTTACCATTTTCCATATTTTGGCGGCCATTTTCGCAGCCATTTTGAGCCAAGGTAAGATTTATGGTTCCAGATATTTGGAATATTCATAGGTAATGATATGCCTCACTTACATTACAATGTTCTGTTCATTTCTTGTTGAAATATGACTAGAATCCCAATTGTGATTTGTTTTTAATTTTGTACTGCGTTGTGTAAAATCGAATTTTTGAGGGATCGGAAAGGGTTAGGACCCCAATCATTGCATATTTAATTGCTCCAATTATCAGTTAATATACAAAACACAAAATAAAGTTGCATTACTCAACCAGTTCCAAACAGCATGAATTGATCTAGAAGATATTTGTGAAAAAATGTCATTTTCAACTTCCGGCGGCCATTTTGGTGGCCATCTTGGATGGTGAGTTTCAATTTTTACCCAAACAAGTGTCATTATGTCTTAGCTTCACGAAAATATATACATTTGTATACATTTTACTAGATTTTCCCGCTATAATTTTTATAAAACTGGCTCACTTATAGTTCTAGAAAATGGATCGGGTTGTGGGGGGGGGGGGGGGACAAGTCTCGTTCTTATCAGAAAACGACATGAATATATATTTCTTAAGTTGATCGTATCGATTTAGGGATGTATTGGTTGTAATAGTGCAACGTTCCAGGGGTGTACGCACATACACACACGTTGGACGAATGCAATCATGTAAATAAAAGTGATTTTTTTGGTTTTGAGGGGTGACCCGATGACCCCCTTCTTATCTTAAAACCCCAGGAAAAGTTGCTTCTTAAGTTGTGTTTTTATAATTAGTATATATCAAAGTACTTTGAGACCAAAAATTATGGATGTACGCGAAAGTATAAAAAAAAGTGAAAAATCACGTTTTGGGGTTCAGCATGGGACCCCCTTTCTTATCTGAAAACCCCAGGAAAATCCCTTTCTTAAGTTGTGTTTTCTTAATCAGTACACTTAGGAGTATCATCAAACCAAAATTCATCGATGTACGCGGAAGTGTAAATAGAAGTGATTTTTGGCACTTTTTGGGGTTCAGCGGCCCCTAAACCCCAGGAATGCGCAACTTAAGAAATCGGTTTTTCAGAATGTTCCATTATTGGTACCAACTTTAGGGGGTCAAACCTTTTGTATGCAAAAGTGTAAATAGAACATATGCGGGCTCCCTAACTATGAGTTCTCATATCTCGAAACAGCGTCAGCCGGGAAACGGTTGATAACCAACGTTCGCACTGCCTATGATGGGCACAAGTTCGCTTCAATTGGGCTGGAGTTTTGGTGATGAAGAACATGGTCACGTGTCCTCAGGATTAGAAATTGGGCTGACATGAATATAAACAATGTTCAACGTCCAAACGTTATTCAAATTTGTAGGTTTCAACAGTTTTCAAACCTTAATTTCTGGCGAATGAGTCAGTGATCCTTCAAATCCTAAGAGTAAGAATCAAACTTATGTGAATATACGCAGATCGTCCAAAACACAGCAACGGAAATTAGTTGGAAAGCACATTTAAACAATATAATTTGCGGAGAAGTTACAAAAACAACTTCTTGACCAAAACCGGAAGTGACCGTTCTCATTACTGTTTACTGCTCAGACAATCCCAAATGAAGGTGACGCTATTCTTATTGAATTTCCGAACTTCATCTGGGAGCTTTACTGCTCAACAAGACGAAACTAAAATACTGATTGTATACTGTTATCACTTACAAATAGATGAACTGAAATAATGTGATGCATTCAGATGCATTGAGAAATGACAACCGACACTTAACTTATATTGCAAAAACTTTGTATGGACTGAATTTCATAAAGTCGAACAAGGCCCATAACTCTGGTAGGCATTGGTGGTCACAACCCGCGATATTATGCATATTCGTCCCCCATTTCTGGTCCGTCACCATGCCATAGGTCATCAAATATGACAACAGACTCTTGAGTTAAAATTCAAAATGTTTGTACGGACAGACGGCTCGAGACGTCAACTATATATCCGCCGACTAATATCGGGCAGTATAATAACCATATATCTATGTGTATACATAACCAAAAAACAATTCCCCTCCCACCCCATCCCGTTGGATAAGACTAAAGAGTTCTTTGATCATGCATATATAATTGTGGAACCCCTGACCTGTTTACCACTATTTACACTGGCCAGTGTTCTCTGTCAGACACAACACACTCGATATATTAAGGCTATAATGGGGTCTAGGGCAATTTGTGACATATAGTGTACCTGCAACAGCCTGCAATGCTTAATTAATATTGTTGTTAGATACTGAAAACACCATGCAGGAAACACATGGAAATACAGACCCCCCCCCCCCCCCTGTTCAATCCAAAGAGTTATATTTTACCTGAAAAAATGGTCCAAACCTGAAAATTGAATTTTTGCCAATATTTATGTCAAGTTTGTGAGAGAAAAGTCCAATATTTTTGACGATGTCAGTGGTGAAAATAGTAACAATTAACCATGGTGCATCAGACAGGTTAGTATTCAATGTATAGAATGCAATAGCCAATTTTATACATCAACACAACTTGTAAGCGATTGCAGGACACGCTGGTGTAATATTTAACATTTTCCATATTTTGTCGGCCATATTGGCAGCCATTATCAGCCATTATCAGAAAACGACATGAATATATATTTCTTAAGTTGATCGTATTGATTTAGGGATGTATTGGGTGTATACTATAAATAGTGCAACGTTCCAGGGGTGTACGCACATACACACACGTTGGACGAATGCAATCATGTAAATAAAAGTGATTTTTTACGTTTTGAGGGGTGACCCGATGACCCCCTTCTTTTCTTAAAACCCCAGGAAAAGTTGCTTCTTAAGTTGTGTTTTTATAATTAGTATATATCAAAGTACTTTGAGACCAAAAATTATGGATGTACGCTAAAGTGTAAAAAAAAGAGTGTGTTTTCTTAATCAGTACAACTGAAGAAATCGTTTTTCAGAATGTTCCATTATTGGTACCAACTTTAGGAGGTTAAACCTTTTGTATGCAAAAGTTTAAATAGAACATATGCGGGCTCCCCAACTATATGAGATATGAGGAAGGTGCATGCAATCACAGAATGTGTACTTAACACCATATAGAAGTCACATTGGTTACAAAGTAATAAATGACATGGCAGTGTTAACAAAATCTGATTGGAATGACAGCCCTTGGATAAAACGTGGGTAAAATGTAAATAAACATATCACCTGGTATTTTTTTCCCTTTTGACCAATAAATGACGCGAGTAGGTGGAGCCATGTAGAAAATCAATTGGTCGTTTCGTACCATGTAGAAAATCAATTGGTCGTTTCGTACCATGTAGAAAAATCAATTGGTCGTTTCGTACCATGTGTTGTACCATGTTGGGAATGGGGGGAAACAGTATTAATTTCATACTTTATTCTTTATTTTAAAATAACAATAACATATTAACATTAACAACATTATTTTACACAACGAACATGATATTTGATATTAACAATCAGCCGACTCGACATTGTCAACAACTTTTGGCGCAAACAGTTTCGAACATGCCTTCAACAGACCACTGGTGGAGATGCCGCCGTTTTCGTAGTTGCTCCACAAGCAGAATAGTTGCGCCTGGTTCTCCCGATACTGGAGTCTTTGGTACCTTTTCATCTTTTTTTCCCCAACCAACTTTACAGTCATGTCTGTCGTTGCCGATTCATTCTTGAGCATTGGAACCAGGATATAGTACGGGACGTTTGTTGCCTTGTTTTTGTATTGGATGCGTCTGTGCCATCCCTCGGTATCGTTGTTCGTTCGGATGGAGCGCCCGTAGACGCACCACGATTCCATTGGTAGACATCGAGAGTCCAGCCACTGCGATTGCACATATTCGTATATCAACGGCATGTTGCCGATTTTGGCTGTCAGGTGATCTCGCATCCTGGCAAATGCTGGTCGGATGTGTTCGGCTGGCAGAAGTGGCAAAGCAGAGTTGACGCAGGGACGAAAATCTGTTCCTTTCTGACGGCCAATTGTCGCAGACGCGCTGAAATCTCGATGCCGGTCACATTATCAGGTTGATGGTTATGGAGTTTTGGGCCTGCGGTGAAGACATCATCTTTCTCTGTGATGGTAGCTGGGCAGGCTCCAGTCTTTTGGCGATGAGAACACCACCAATGTGTCGCCTTGCTGGTCTGTCTTTTCACGGTAAAGCTGAATCCGTCACTGGACACTAGCTTTGGCTTGCCTCTTTTCGTTCCGTTGTCGATCCGTCTGAAAGTCTATGGTGAATCGTCGGTTTCCATCAGCTGTGTTTCTGGGAGCAGTATTGATGATTCATCGTGGTCGTGTGGCCGGTTGAAGGTTTCGTCGATGTCGAAGGTCGAATGGTCGATTCTGGTTGGAGGTGGAGTCGTCGTTGTCATTTCAATGTCGAAGTTTGCGATCGTTGGAGGTGGAGTCGTCGTTGTCATTTCAATGTCTTCTACCGTCTGCTCGACTGTCGTGGTTTGGCTGCATGCGGTGCAGACCCAATCTATTGCCGTCGCTGTCTTTATGGCATATCGGTAAACTTCTAGACTAACGCCGGTGCTGCATGTACGGTGCTGCCATCTGTGGCAACCTGGAAAGACAATTCAGTGTTATAACAAACTGGTATATAGATTTGTTTTTAATTATTTAGTTAAGTTGATGTTTAAAATAAAAATGTATAATATATATATATTTTACAGATTGTTTTTAAATATTAAGTTAAGTTGATGTTCAAAATAAAATTGTATAATATATACGAGTACTAACCTTCACATTGAAGACCGTGTTGACGCGGACGAACCTCTCTGGAACAGTCTATACAATTAACGTCGGAGAGAAAGTCAGACATGATTGTGAGATGAATGATGAAATGATGGGGGATCTCATGTTACTTATAGGATTCCAACAAAAACAACTCACGAAAAGGTGTGATCAAGAAGCCAGGTGGTAATTAGTGGTAATCAGTAAGAGCTCACCTCTTGTTTATACAGCGTGATTAGTATTAACACTTGTTGTAAAAACATCTCATAAGATCTTTCCCGCAGTCAATCAGATGAATACTATTGTCAGCGTGATTGTTATTCACATTCGATGTAAGCAAATCTCATAAGATCTTTCGCCGCATTCCAGAACATGAATAATTATACATACATAATATAAATATATATATAAAATACCGTGTTTTCCCCATTTCCAACACATGGTACGAAACGACCAATTGATTTTCTACATGGTACGAAACGACCAAACAATGCGGTACGAAACGACCAAGAAATATGGTACGAAACGACCAGATGGTACGAAACGACCAAGTACGAAACGACCATGGTACGAAACGTCCTGTACCCGGTGGAGCCAACTTGCAGCGCCACCTATAAAAAGCGCGGGAAAATAGCCGATGTAAACAAACATGGCTGCGGCGATTTCTTGCCCGGAGATCGGGAAGGCAAAATGTCGAGATATATTTTGCATTCTTCGTTGACACACCTCAGATGGCCGTATATCTTATCAATAAAATACACAGGTACATGTTTAAACATATGCCCATCCATTTTTATGCCGTTTTCTTCGTTTTTCGGATCTAAAATGACACCGGCATTTTGACCTTTGACAGACTTTCGTCTGAAAATGCAGTCGATCCACAATCGTCATATTTAAGAGTTAAAATTGTATGAAATTAATAAAGTTATGTACCAAATTATTGGGGCAAAGCATGGATGAACACAATATATGCATTTACATGTAGTTTTTAACGGAGTTAGGCTTGGTAATCGCGTAGTGACCTCTGGTGAACTCTACGCAGGGGGGTCACAGTTGTCAAAATGGCTGTAAACAATCTCGTAAACAATAACAACTCCACGTTTTGCGATAGCGATTTCGAAAGTTCCGATGAATCAGATGATGAATTTAGTGACAGTTTTGAGGGGTTTTCTTCAAGCACTGATTCGCTGGATGAAAGTGATGACGAGTATTTATATGCCAGAACGTCCGGTCCTACTAAACAACGAACACAAACGAACATAAACGAACACAGGTCTAAAAAGCGGAATAGAAGGGTGAAATTTGGTTTGTGGGTGCGCGGTGACGCGTTATGCAGTAGGTCCCTAGATTTGCGTAGGTCTCCGTAGGTCACTCAATTCGCGTAGGTCCCCGCAGTAATGCAATATATAGTAGGTCTACATGATTTATTGACTGATAAAATGGATTTATACCACTAAATGATCATGTTAGATGTTACTTTGCAATTTGTTTTTTATAATTAATTTCCGAAATCTGATGGGTTTGTTTGCTTAGTGTGATTTCTGATCCGGAAAGTAAGAGGATTATCTTACTGGCTAATTAGAGGATTACTGGATATATTTTTGCATTGATTTAGGTCCCCGTAGTAATGGAAGGGTGCATGCCTAATATATTATCAATAAGTGAACATATTATATGATATTGCGTTGTTTAAAAAAAATTAAATATCTTAGATGAAAAAATAAAAATAAGAATTACCATCCAGTTAATTAAGTTATGTTAAGATTATTATTTTTTAAGTTAGGACAAGTGATCAGTAACTGAATGGTAAGTGTACACAGCCCAACTACACGGGTGACCATTAATCACATTGTTTGCGAGACTGGGTGTTTTCTTTGCGAAAAGGATCCGTCCTCTTTGAAGATTCATTTCGGCAATGTTTGTTGTGAAAAGGATCTGTCCTCTTTGCATATTCATTTCGGCAATGTCTGTTGTTCTTTTTCAGCTATTTTATACATGTACATATATATATGTTTTATACCATTGCTTGTGCTCCATTGTTTTGTGCTGTCATTTACATATTATGTTATAAACGTTTTGTTGCATGTTTTGAATTCAATAAACTATGAAAAATATATAATTCTCCTATCTAACGCACCCATGCCCAATCAGTTATCCTCCAATTAATATCTGTCCACGAAGCCAGTAAGATAATCCTGTTTTGAATTCAATAAACTATGAAAAATATCAAATTCTCCTATTTAACGCACCCATGCCCAATCAGTTATCCTCCAATTAATATCTGTCCACGAAGCCAGTAAGATAATCCTCTTACTTTCCGGATCAGAAATCACGTAATTTTAGTTAGGCTTCATGATCCTCTAAGTATCACTAAGCAAACAAACCCATCAGATTTCGGAAATTAATTATAAAAAACAAATTGCAAAGTAACATCTAACATGATCATTTAGTGGTATAAATCCATTTTATCAGTCAATAAATCATGTAGACCTACTATATATTGCATTACTGCGGGGACCTACGCGAATTGAGTGACCTACGGAGACCTACGCAAATCTAGGGACCTACTGCATAACGCAGTACCCTGGGTGCGTGTGGGTCCAATATATGTGTATGTGGTGTTATTTCCAACTTTGATGACTTATTTTTCGAGTTATAAGCATTATTTGAATGCAAAGCTACTAAACAACGAACACAAACGAACATGAGATTAGCCGTATGGCAAAGGTGTTAATAAAGGTGTTAATTAACTACCGCCTTCTCTATGGCTTATACTCTGTCTCTTTGTCACTGAGTTGTTTTGACTTAGTTAGTTTGTCTTATTATTACTTCGTTTAACTTCCCTGGCATCACACTGCTCTTTCAGTAGAACTTCAGGTACTAGAATCAAAGTTTGTTTTACGGTATACAATCGAATATTTATATATTATTTTACAACTCAGCCCCGGCGGAACGATGGGCAGAGTTTGTTCTCCTTGAAATCAGTGCATGGATGAAAATGGCTCCAGCAAAATGTTGCATTATTTAAATCATTAAAATCAAGTAATGCACTTATTTGATATGAATCCAAGAAGTCTATATGTTATTTTATCACATGATTAGCACTATTTTCCTATGTAATATTCGAGCGTAATAGACACGTGTAATATCGTTGCGTGCAATGACGTCACGCTGCTCTTTGGGACAAAGTTCTCTGTCTGTTAATTATTGTTGTTTTCGATAAAAATTTAAGCGATTATATGATCATGTGATAAAAAGTATCTCAAACTCGTTCTATTTTATACGTAATTTATCAACCTCGTCCACTAAATTCTATTTGAGCCTCGGTAAACCACGGCTCAAATCGAATTTAGTGAACTCGGTTGATAAATTCCGTATAAAATAGAAACTCATGTGAGATCTTCTATTTATATTTGCATACTATATGCTAACTTTCTGTCGTTTATTGGTGAAGGTCTTGGTTTTTGATGCCTTCACTCTTTCCTTTTTTTGGTCCAGGTTTTTTTGCGAGAGCGGTAGCTAGTTTTGGGTATAGTTAATTGTCGTCAGTTGAAGTTTGGAATTTGGAATTGTCACTCACAAAATTAAGAAGTCTTCGCATTAGTCTGTTTATGCGATATTTCTTATTTGTATACGGACAAAGTCTGTCTACATTTAACTTTTTGTGTCGGTTGTTGACCGTTGGAAATATTTTCACAGCATATACCCACTGCCAAGGACTCCCGCACCTTTAATGCTTTCATAATTGTTATTTGTCCAACATTTCGGAATTGTTGAATTTTTTTTTCTAGCATTGAAAACTTTCGTCTTTAGTCTTTCCATAAATGTAAGGTATCGTCTGTTGTCACATATATTTGTCAATTATGTCTGTCTGTATTTCGTCATAAATGATTTTGTTTTCTATTGTTACCAAGCCGCTCTCGCTATTGAATACTTTTCCATCTTATTGACAGTTTGATCACTGTCTGTTTTACTTAAATTACGATGCGTGTATCAGGAAAGCAAGCAGAAATAGCATTTACCAGAGTGATCTCCGAGACTGAGAAAAAATATATAGTCATCTCAGAGACTGACAACAATGACTCACTCACATTCACTCAAATGTTTTGTTAGCTATGCATTAAAACGCCGACCTATGATGTTTCCCCGTGTTTTTATTGCCATCAGTGATAAAATTGACAATCATCTTGCAGTAAAAACAAGGAGACAGAGTAAGCCGTAGTTAATTAACACCTGCATGCATGGTAGCCTCTGCACTGCCGCTAATCTTATGTTCGTTTGTGTTCGTTGTTTAGTAGTTTTGTATTCAAATAATGCTAATAACTCAAAAAATAAATCATCAAAGTTGGAAATAACACCACATACACATAGAATGGACACACGCGCACACACAAACCAAATTTCACCCTTCTACTCCGCTTTTTGGACCTGTGTTCGTTTATGTTCGTCTGTGTTCGTTTGTGTTCGTTGTTTAGTAGGACCCAGAACGTCAGAACTTTTTGATGAAAATAAATGGGTGAAAATTGACAATTTGCAGAATGACAAGGTGGATGACAAATTTTCATTTCTTCCCAAGTCTACGGGGAGTAAAGACATTCCAATAACATGTTCCAGTCCTGTTGATATTGTACTCCTCCTGTTTGGGCTTGAGTACTTGAAAAGTATAGTATCAGCTACAAATACCTATGGGGATCAGAAGGCTGTTCTGAAAGCAACAAAACCAAACTCTAGATTCAGAAAATGGTATCACACCACAATAGATGAGATAAAGGCATTTCTAGGTTTAATATTGAACATGGGCCTGATAAGAAAGAGCTCACTGAAGGATTATTGGTCCACAGATGAAACGCAACATACACCATGGTTTTCTCTTATTTTCACAAGGGATCGTTTCTTTCTTTTGTTATCAGTTTTCCATCTGCCTGAGATGGATGCTAGTGGAAAGATGAGGAAAATAAAGGGATTGGTTGAACATTTCAACAACCAATTCAGTAAATTCTACACCCCTGAACGTGAAATTTCCATTGACGAGAGTCTTATCGGGTTTCAAGGCAGAGCACCATGCATTCAATATATGCCAAATAAACACCATCATCGATTCGGGATAAAGTTGTGGAACATGTGCGAAAGTAAATCAGGCTACACTCTATGTTCAGAACCATATAGCGGTAAGCGTGATGATGATTCAGATCCCGATCCAGATTCTGAGCTCGGGACAACTTTCGGAGTCTGCAAACGTCTCATTTCCAAACTGGTGTATAAGGGGTATCATCTGTTTGTGGACAACTTTTTTACCAGCATTCCCCTTGCCGAATACTTGTACCGTGCCAAGACCTACCTAACGGGTACGATGAGGAAGAACAGAAAGGGCCTTCCCCAATCAATAAAGTTGACACAACCAAAGGGTTCTATCGTAGCTGCACGGCAAGGGCCATTCCTTGCAGTGAATTTCCATGACAAGAAACCAGTGTTCTTGCTCTCAACTAAGGAGCGAGCATGTCCAGTTGACTATATATCCAACAGACTGAGAACACATGAAAATATTCCAGAACTGGTCACACAGTATAATAAGTATATGGGTGGTATTGACCTTGCAGATATGAGACTGTATATGTTTCTTGATGAACGAAAAACTCTAAAGTGGACAAAGAAAGTTTTCTTTTTCTTGTTTGGCCGCCTTCTGCTAAATGCTTTTATAATTTTCAATGATGCTGCACTGACAAGTCATGCCTATGTTTTTTTCAAAGAAAATAACTCAACTAAACTTCCAGACAGAAAACAATTCATTATCATGTGTATAAAGGGTCTGGTTGGTAACTTTCGCATGGAACGGAAAAGGGTAGGGCGGCCGCTGGTACTGTCGGAGTCTCGGCTTTTGAATACAGCAGACCATCTTAGCGCAACCAGGTTGCCGGTTGGGAAAAAACGTAACTGTGTTGTATGTACCAATTTGAAGGATGGCAAACGAGTGAGAACGGCATACCAATGTGGTAAATGTGATGTTGGCTTGTGTCCAGGCTCCTGTTGGAAGTCATACCATACAAAGAAAGTCTACAAGCATCCTGTTTCCATTTAGACTTCCTTTGTACTGTCATGTGAATGATATGTTCTTCATATTGAAACATTAGTAATATATACTTTGAATTATATATTATATTTAGAAAATTTAATATGAAAATGAAAAGTTACTTCTTGTGATAACAATGCCTTCTTTCGAGGCAATTTTTTTACAGTACGTTATAGTGTCAGATAGGATCAATTTTGTTAGTTATCTCATATATGATAGACATCATGTATTTATCGACATACAATGTACTTCCTCTCATGTATGGTACAACAAAATAGATGTTATAATGTCAAGAATAATTGCCAGTAAGCTATAACTATAGAATAATTTTGAAGCTATGGTTTTTATTGAAAATTCAGAAGTAATCATAATAATTCTGACACTTACGTAGTACCTAGAGTCCTAGACAAATGTGAAAGACTGGGTAGCTTTTGGGCAAACAATGAGTTGAGTGATAATATCCTAGGACAATTATTACAAGAAACATTCACAAATACAGTGGTTGGACAATTTTAAAGTTTCTGTTTTGTTTGACAATCGTTTTCTGAATTTCATATCAATAGTTTGAAGTTTTTATCATAAAATAATGGAAATATTTGTTATGAACAGCATTACCTGCTCATGTTGTGTAAGAATTAAGATGTCAGTAAAGAATTGTTCATATTTCATGTCTGCTGTTTTCATCACGTGGCTTCATGTATTGCATGAATATACTCTGGATATAACAGAAATGGTACATGTACACTCAATCAAATCCAGGTATAACAAGGAAGGGGAAATGAGACCTGCAAGGGGAAATGAGACCTGCAAGTGAATTCACAAACAAAAGTACAAATAATAGCACAATATTGACATCCATGTTTTGCACCAATATCTATACACTTTCAGAATTTATCTGATGGTATTTGTGGGGGTGGGACATGATCAATAGATCAACTGTAAAGAGTTAGAATGACTAGTTACAATAATAGTGCAATAATTGCAATTGCTACATTGTATGACACCATCAATGAAATTGGAATAATATTGGCCAGTGTTACATATTCATATTAGACAAGCATTGACTGATTTACACTATAAAATATAGTTCTGATGTACATGCATATTCTGTTGAAGTAATTGTTTTGTATAGTTTCTCCACAACTGCTTAGTTGAATATGGTACCTTAGAACACCCGCAACGACCTAGACATGATAATAAGCAGTTATATGCTCAGAACCATAATGCTAGAAGTGATTACATTTTCAATCATTACAAACGTATTATATAATTATACATGTACAATGTATACATATATATTGCACCCTTCTAGCACAAAACTATACTCTAAACTTAGTTTTTGTAGAGTGTATTTGACAAATCAAATCTATATGTAAATCATTCACATATTCTACAATGTTGATTCAGTGCTTGTCCAATGTTTGATATATTGCATTGTTTCAGATGACCTTGACTAAACTATAAAAGCCACTAGCCCCCACCCCGGCTTCTTGCGACATTTTACATGTACAATTATTGTGCAACAATATTATTGTTAAAATGTTACTAAGCCTTATAAACCGCACTGCATACAAAGTATATTTCAGAAATTTCAGCTAGTTACAATAAATTTTAATTCAGGAACGGACAATATTCTATGTAAATATATTGTCAGTTTCAAATGGCATGAAAGGGGACTTTACTAAATACACCCACCAAAGTTTGTACCAGGTTCAAGATATTTTATCAAAATCATATTCTCTAAAGGAATGAGATTAGGCAGCTACTTCTATAATTAAGCTGACTTTTAAAAAATTAGTAAAATTGCTTATTTATGGAGAAAACATATATTTTTCAGCTTTTGACCTTCACACGACCTTGACAGGTTGTAACCTTTGACAATGGAAAAGTGTACTCTTTTAATTTTAGGCTCTATCCATACTAGTAGGCAATCACATATTGGTATCAAAAGTAAGCATATTACTTAGAGATATATGTACATGTAAATGGGTTATGAGAAATTTGACCATCAGTGGAAATTTCTAAAAAAATAAATATTTCCTGGATATCATCAATGCTCGATGACTCGATAACAGTCCATGATAATATCACAGCTAATGGACAATGTATGGAAATTTCAACAGAAATAGGCTATACATGAACATCCTGATGATGATATGTTATAATTCCTGGTCTTAAAAGTTGTATATTTTCTTTTTGTTGGTGTTTGAAGCTGTTTTTTCCTCCAAAGTAACAGATTTCCTACTATCCGATATCCATTTGACCTTCGTTTGACCTTCAAATGACCTTGAAGATTTTGGCAACCCCCAATCATAACTAGCCAAGTACCAATACTATACATTTATATATACCATTTGGGTATAATTATCATAAATGTTCATCTTTGTTTCTTTGAGTAAAATGGCAGCAAATTTCTTGTTAAAAGTAACCATTTTAGAAATAAATACCAATTTCCTGAGCATACCTGCTGAAAATACTTAGCACTGTACCAGTTAATACCCTAAATTATCTGCTTGTTAGAGAGTTTGTATATAAATGACCTATGGCTTATGATAACAAACTCCCAAGGCCAAGTGTGAATGATGAATCTGACAGTTAGGCCAGTAGAATTAAATACCTATTTTCTCAGGCAATTACATATGGGAAACTGGATGAGAAAGAAGTAGGTATATTTCTTAGCTTACCTGGGATGAAGAATTGAGACATATTTTGTGTGGATGGTCCCTTGGTGGCTGGGATTCAGTTCTGTTCAAATGGGGGTCACATGGTCAAAAAAGTGCCATAGCTAGGGACCTAACTCTTTCCATCCATAGTAATTCTTAAAACATCTTCTCTAGAATCATCGGGCCTATTTAGCTTATAATTGATATTGAAGGTCCTTGGGTGACAGGGATACAGATGTATTAAAATGTGGTCACCTGGTCAAATAAGGGCAGAGCCAGGGGCATAACTTGTCCATCCATTGATTGTAATTCTTAAAATGTCTTCTTATCAAGAACCATCAGGCCTATTCAGCTTATATTTGATATGGGTGACTAGTATTCAGATTTGATTCAGAATTGGATCACTGGGTCAAATAGGGTCAGAGCCACGGACATAATTCTTTCCCTCATTAGTTATTTTTAAAACATCTTCTCAAGAACCATTTGGCATATTTAGCATACATTTTGGTAACTTCGGTAACTCGGACTCAGATTTGTTCAAATGGGTTCACCAAGTCAAATAGGGGTGCGACCAGGGACATAACTCTTCCCCCCCCCCCATAGTATTTCTTAAAATGGCTCCTCAAGAGCCATCAGTCCTATTTAGCTTATATGTATTAACTAGTATATTGGGTCCTTGTGTTACTTGGGAATGGGTTACAGATTTGTTAAAATGGGTTTGACCAATCAAGAAATGGCATTTGGTGTATGGCCTATGGAGAGTTGGGATCAAAATTTGTTTGAATGGGGTCCACCATTAAAAAAGGGGGGGGCATGTCAGGTTGTAACTTGAGGAAAGCTTGAGGTATCAGTTGTTAATAGGAAAGCTTGAGGTATCAGTTGTAAAATTCCAACATGTGCAAAGGAATTTTATGAACTTGGGAGTGTGTTTGCTTCAGTTGGGAGGGAGCAGACTATGGACTATGTGCGGTGGGGGGATCTGGACCATATTTTAAGGTGGACACTCCACTGCTCAAAGGAGACCCTCTACGCTGCTCTTTAGGACTACTTGTTTTAAGTGAATTTGACAAGTACTAACTCTTATGGTCTTCCGAGTCCCAGTCTTTACAGTCAAATATTAGCCCGAAATTTGTGGAGATCTGATAATTTACTAAAAGTCGCAGTCGCGAAAATTTTCAATATATGTTCATTTATTCATAGTTGTATTAAGTTATGCACACTTATTTAAGAAAACAATCCCCTGCTGTCTGAAAAATACGAGTGTTTACGACTGTGGGTGGCTGGATGATAGCCTGATGCCTCACTTCATTATCTATTTTGACGAAAACAGTTATTTGCGAGAAAGCGTATTGACGTAATAGAGGACCCTAGGAATTCCCTCACTCAGTATCATGAGTATGGCGGACAGCAAAATCTTTTGCGATCTGATTCAGTGATTGTTCCTCGTCTGATTCGTCAGCAGAAGACACTTTAAATTTGACAACGGGAGCGTACATGCACGAGCCGGAATTACCACAAAATCACCATGGTGTGAGACCACCAAACGATCCGCTATTATAACGAGGATTCCTACCGCCTTCGTGATCATTAGGCCCAGTTGACCGTCGGTTGACCACCTACAGATATCATGGGGGGATGGCAAATAAGAAATCGACAAATTTTGAAGGAAATTTTGTATAGTTTGAACATTTAGTGGCACAAGCTGTCGCTATATGGCCACATAATCACCATTTGTACCCGCCTTACTGAAAACCCGGACCAGTTGACCGTCGGTTGACCACCCACAGATATCCTGGGGGGATGGCAAATAAGAAATCGACAAATTTTGAAGGAAATTTCGTATAGTTTGAACATTTAGTGGCACAAGCTGTCGCTATATGGCCACATAATCATCATTTGTACCCGCCTTACTGAAAACCCGGACCAGTTGACCGTCGGTTGACCACCCACAGATATCCTGGGGGGATGGCAAATAAGGAATCGACAAATTTTGAAGAAAATTTCGTATAGTTTGAACATTTAGTGGCACAAGCTGTGGCTATATGGCCACATAATCATCATTTGTACCCGCCTTACTGAAAACCCCGACCAGTTGACCGTCGGTTGACCACCCACAGATATCCTGGGGGGATGGCAAATAAGGAATCGACAAATTTTGAAGGAAATTTCATATAGTTTGAACATTTAGTGGCACAAGCTGACGCTATATGGCCACATATTCATCATTTGTACCCGCCTTACTGAAAACCCGGACCAGTTGACCGTCGGTTGACCACCCACAGATATCCTGGGGGGATGGCAAATAAGAAATCGACAAATTTTGAATGAAATTTCGTATAGTTTGAACATTTAGTGGCACAAGCTGTCGCTATATGGCCACATAATCACCATTTGTACCCGCCTTACTGAATACCCGGACCAGTTGACCGTCGGTTGACCACCCACAGATATCCTGGGGGGATGGCAAATAAGAAATCGAAAATTTTTGAAGGAAATTTCGTATAGTTTGAACATTTAGTGGCACAAGCTGTCGCTATATGGCCACATAATCATCATTTGTACCCGCCTTACTGAAAACCCGGACCAGTTGACCGTCGGTTGACCACCCACAGATATCCTGGGGGGATGGCAAATAAGGAATCGACAAATTTTGAAGGAAATTTCGTATAGTTTGAACATTTAGTGGCACAAGCTGTCGCTATATGGCCACATAATCATCATTTGTACCCGCCTTACTGAAAACCCGGACCAGTTGACCGTCGGTTGACCACCCACAGATATCCTGGGGGGATGGCAAATAAGGAATCGACAAATTTTGAAGGAAATTTCATATAGTTTGAACATTTAGTGGCACAAGCTGTCGCTATATGGCCACATAATCACCATTTGTACCCGCCTTACTGAAAACCCGGACCAGTTGACCGTCGGTTGACCACCCACAGATATCCTGGGGGGATGGCAAATAAGGAATCGACAAATTTTGAAGAAAATTTCGTATAGTTTGAACATTTAGTGGCACAAGCTGTCGCTATATGGCCACATAATCATCATTTGTACCCGCCTTACTGAAAACCCCGACCAGTTGACCGTCGGTTGACCACCCACAGATATCCTGGGGGGATGGCAAATAAGGAATCGACAAATTTTGAAGGAAATTTCATATAGTTTGAACATTTAGTGGCACAAGCTGTCGCTATATGGCCACATATTCATCATTTGTACTCGCCTTACTGAAAACCCGGACCAGTTGACCGTCGGTTGACCACCCACAGATATCCTGGGGGGATGGCAAATAAGAAATCGACAAATTTTGAATGAAATTTCGTATAGTTTGAACATTTAGTGGCACAAGCTGTCGCTATATGGCCACATAATCACCATTTGTACCCGCCTTACTGAAAACCCGGACCAGTTGACCGTCGGTTGACCACCCACAGATATCCTGGGGGGATGGCAAATAAGAAATCGAAAAATTTTGAAGGAAATTTCGTATAGTTTGAACATTTAGTGGCACAAGCTGTCGCTATATGGCCACATAATCATCATTTGTACCCGCCTTACTGAAAACCCGGACCAGTTGACCGTCGGTTGACCACCCACAGATATCCTGGGGGGATGGCAAATAAGGAATCGACAAATTTTGAAGGAAATTTCGTATAGTTTGAACATTTAGTGGCACAAGCTGTCGCTATATGGCCACATAATCATCATGTGTACCCGCCTTACTGAAAACCCGGACCAGTTGACCGTCGGTTGACCACCTACAGATATCATGGGGGGATGGCAAATAAGAAATCGACAAATTTTGAAGGAAATTTCGTATAGTTTGAACATTTAGTGGCACAAGCTGTCGCTATATGGCCACATAATCATCATTTGTACCCGCCTTACTGAAAACCCGGACCAGTTGACCGTCGATGGACCACCTACAGATATCATGGGGGGATGGCAAATAAGAAATCGACAAATTTTGAAGGAAATTTCGTATAGTTTGAACATTTAGTGGTACAAGCTGTCGCTATATGGCCACATAATCACCATTTGTACCCGCCTTACTGAAAACCCGGACCAGTTGACCACCCACAGATACCCTGGGGGGATGGCAAATAAGAAATCGACAAATTTTGAAGGAAATTTCGTATAGTTTGAACATTTAGTGGCACAAGCTGTCGCTATATGGCCACATAATCATCATTTGTACCCGCCTTACTGAAAACCCGGACCAGTTGACCGTCGGTTGACCACCCACAGATATCCTGGGGGATGGCAAATAAGGAATCGACAAATTTTGAAGGAAATTTTGTATAGTTTGAACATTTAGTGGCACAAGCTGTCGCTATATGGCCACATAATCATCATTTGTACCCGCCTTACTGAAAACACGGACCAGTTGACTGTCGGTTGACCACCCACAGATATCCTGGGGGGATGGCAAATAAGGAATCTTCAAATTTTGAAGGAAATTTCGTATAGTTTGAACATTTAGTGGCACAAGCTGTCGCTATATGGCCACATAATCATCATTTGTACCCGCCTTACTGAAAACCCGGACCAGTTGACCGTCGGTTGACCACCCACAGATATCCAGGGGGGATGGCAAATAAGAAATCGACAAATTTTGTATAGTTTGAACATTTAGTGGCACAAGCTGTCGCTATATGGCCACATAATCACCATTTGTACCCGCCTTACTGAAAACCCTTACCAGTTGACCGTCGGTTGACCACCCACAGATACCCTGGGGGGATGGCAAATAAGAAATCGACAAATTTTGAAGGAAATTTCGTATAGTTTGAACATTTAGTGGCACAAGCTGTCGCTATATGGCCACATAATCATCATTTGTACCCGCCTTACTGAAAACACGGACCAGTTGACCGTCGGTTGACCACCCACAGATATCCTGGGGGGATGGCAAATAAGGAATCGACAAATTTTGAAGAAAATTTCGTATAGTTTGAACATTTAGTGGCACAAGCTGTCGCTATATGGCCACATAATCATCATTTGTACCCGCCTTACTGAAAACCCCGACCAGTTGACCGTCGGTTGACCACCCACAGATATCCTGGGGGGATGGCAAATAAGGAATCGACAAATTTTGAAGGAAATTTCATATAGTTTGAACATTTAGTGGCACAAGCTGACGCTATATGGCCACATATTCATCATTTGTACCCGCCTTACTGAAAACCCGGACCAGTTGACCGTCGGTTGACCACCCACAGATATCCTGGGGGGATGGCAAATAAGAAATCGACAAATTTTGAATGAAATTTCGTATAGTTTGAACATTTAGTGGCACAAGCTGTCGCTATATGGCCACATAATCACCATTTGTACCCGCCTTACTGAAAACCCGGACCAGTTGACCGTCGGTTGACCACCCACAGATATCCTGGGGGGATGGCAAATAAGAAATCGAAAAATTTTGAAGGAAATTTCGTATAGTTTGAACATTTAGTGGCACAAGCTGTCGCTATATGGCCACATAATCATCATTTGTACCCGCCTTACTGAAAACCCGGACCAGTTGACCGTCGGTTGACCACCCACAGATATCCTGGGGGGATGGCAAATAAGGAATCGACAAATTTTGAAGGAAATTTCGTATAGTTTGAACATTTAGTGGCACAAGCTGTCGCTATATGGCCACATAATCATCATTTGTACCCGCCTTACTGAAAACCCGGACCAGTTGACCGTCGGTTGACCACCCACAGATATCCTGGGGGGATGGCAAATAAGGAATCGACAAATTTTGAAGGAAATTTCATATAGTTTGAACATTTAGTGGCACAAGCTGTCGCTATATGGCCACATAATCACCATTTGTACCCGCCTTACTGAAAACCCGGACCAGTTGACCGTCGGTTGACCACCCACAGATATCCTGGGGGGATGGCAAATAAGGAATCGACAAATTTTGAAGAAAATTTCGTATAGTTTGAACATTTAGTGGCACAAGCTGTCGCTATATGGCCACATAATCATCATTTGTACCCGCCTTACTGAAAACCCCGACCAGTTGACCGTCGGTTGACCACCCACAGATATCCTGGGGGGATGGCAAATAAGGAATCAACAAATTTTGAAGGAAATTTCATATAGTTTGAACATTTAGTGGCACAAGCTGTCGCTATATGGCCACATATTCATCATTTGTACCCGCCTTACTGAAAACCCGGACCAGTTGACCGTCGGTTGACCACCCACAGATATCCTGGGGGGATGGCAAATAAGAAATCGACAAATTTTGAATGAAATTTCGTATAGTTTGAACATTTAGTGGCACAAGCTGTCGCTATATGGCCACATAATCACCATTTGTACCCGCCTTACTGAAAACCCGGACCAGTTGACCGTCGGTTGACCACCCACAGATATCCTGGGGGGATGGCAAATAAGAAATCGAAAATTTTTGAAGGAAATTTCGTATAGTTTGAACATTTAGTGGCACAAGCTGTCGCTATATGGCCACATAATCATCATTTGTACCCGCCTTACTGAAAACCCGGACCAGTTGACCGTCGGTTGACCACCCACAGATATCCTGGGGGGATGGCAAATAAGGAATCGACAAATTTTGAAGGAAATTTCGAATAGTTTGAACATTTAGTGGCACAAGCTGTCGCTATATGGCCACATAATCATCATGTGTACCCGCCTTACTGAAAACCCGGACCAGTTGACCGTCGGTTGACCACCTACAGATATCATGGGGGGATGGCAAATAAGAAATCGACAAATTTTGAAGGAAATTTCGTATAGTTTGAACATTTAGTGGCACAAGCTGTCGCTATATGGCCACATAATCATCATTTGTACCCGCCTTACTGAAAACCCGGACCAGTTGACCGTCGGTTGACCACCTACAGATATCATGGGGGGATGGCAAATAAGAAATCGACAAATTTTGAAGGAAATTTCGTATAGTTTGAACATTTAGTGGTACAAGCTGTCGCTATATGGCCACATAATCACCATTTGTACCCGCCTTACTGAAAACCCGGACCAGTTGACCGTCGGTTGACCACCCACAGATACCCTGGGGGGATGGCAAATAAGAAATCGAAAATTTTTGAAGGAAATTTCGTATAGTTTGAACATTTAGTGGCACAAGCTGTCGCTATATGGCCACATAATCATCATTTGTACCCGCCTTACTGAAAACCCGGACCAGTTGACCGTCGGTTGACCACCCACAGATATCCTGGGGGGATGGCAAATAAGGAATCGACAAATTTTGAAGGAAATTTCGTATAGTTTGAACATTTAGTGGCACAAGCTGTCGCTATATGGCCACATAATCATCATTTGTACCCGCCTTACTGAAAACCCGGACCAGTTGACCGTCGGTTGACCACCCACAGATATCCTGGGGGGATGGCAAATAAGGAATCGACAAATTTTGAAGGAAATTTCGTATAGTTTGAACATTTAGTGGCACAAGCTGTCGCTATATGGCCACATAATCATCATTTGTACCCGCCTTACTGAAAACCCGGACCAGTTGACCGTCGGTTGACCACCCACAGATATCCTGGGGGGATGGCAAATAAGAAATCGACAAATTTTGTATAGTTTGAACATTTAGTGGCACAAGCTGTCGCTATATGGCCACATAATCACCATTTGTACCCGCCTTACTGAAAACCCTTACCAGTTGACCGTCGGTTGACCACCCACAGATACCCTGGGGGGATGGCAAATAAGAAATCGACAAATTTTGAAGGAAATTTCGTATAGTTTGAACATTTAGTGGCACAAGCTGTCGCTATATGGCCACATAATCATCATTTGTACCCGCCTTACTGAAAACACGGACCAGTTGACCGTCGGTTGACCACCCACAGATATCCTGGGGGGATGGCAAATAAGGAATCGACAAATTTTGAAGAAAATTTCGTATAGTTTGAACATTTAGTGGCACAAGCTGTCGCTATATGGCCACATAATCATCATTTGTACCCGCCTTACTGAAAACCCCGACCAGTTGACCGTCGGTTGACCACCCACAGATATCCTGGGGGGATGGCAAATAAGGAATCGACAAATTTTGTATAGTTTGAACATTTAGTGGCACAAGCTGTCGCTATATGGCCACATAATCACCATTTGTACCCGCCTTACTGAAAACCCTTACCAGTTGACCGTCGGTTGACCACCCACAGATACCCTGGGGGGATGGCAAATAAGAAATCGACAAATTTTGAAGGAAATTTCGTATAGTTTGAACATTTAGTGGCACAAGCTGTCGCTATATGGCCACATAATCATCATTTGTACCCGCCTTACTGAAAACACGGACCAGTTGACCGTCGGTTGACCACCCACAGATATCCTGGGGGGATGGCAAATAAGGAATCGACAAATTTTGAAGAAAATTTCGTATAGTTTGAACATTTAGTGGCACAAGCTGTCGCTATATGGCCACATAATCATCATTTGTACCCGCCTTACTGAAAACCCCGACCAGTTGACCGTCGGTTGACCACCCACAGATATCCTGGGGGGATGGCAAATAAGGAATCGACAAATTTTGAAGGAAATTTCATATAGTTTGAACATTTAGTGGCACAAGCTGACGCTATATGGCCACATATTCATCATTTGTACCCGCCTTACTGAAAACCCGGACCAGTTGACCGTCGGTTGACCACCCACAGATATCCTGGGGGGATGGCAAATAAGAAATCGACAAATTTTGAATGAAATTTCGTATAGTTTGAACATTTAGTGGCACAAGCTGTCGCTATATGGCCACATAATCACCATTTGTACCCGCCTTACTGAAAACCCGGACCAGTTGACCGTCGGTTGACCACCCACAGATATCCTGGGGGGATGGCAAATAAGAAATCGAAAAATTTTGAAGGAAATTTCGTATAGTTTGAACATTTAGTGGCACAAGCTGTCGCTATATGGCCACATAATCATCATTTGTACCCGCCTTACTGAAAACCCGGACCAGTTGACCGTCGGTTGACCACCCACAGATATCCTGGGGGGATGGCAAATAAGGAATCGACAAATTTTGAAGGAAATTTCGTATAGTTTGAACATTTAGTGGCACAAGCTGTCGCTATATGGCCACATAATCATCATTTGTACCCGCCTTACTGAAAACCCGGACCAGTTGACCGTCGGTTGACCACCCACAGATATCCTGGGGGGATGGCAAATAAGGAATCGACAAATTTTGAAGGAAATTTCATATAGTTTGAACATTTAGTGGCACAAGCTGTCGCTATATGGCCACATAATCACCATTTGTACCCGCCTTACTGAAAACCCGGACCAGTTGACCGTCGGTTGACCACCCACAGATATCCTGGGGGGATGGCAAATAAGGAATCGACAAATTTTGAAGAAAATTTCGTATAGTTTGAACATTTAGTGGCACAAGCTGTCGCTATATGGCCACATAATCATCATTTGTACCCGCCTTACTGAAAACCCCGACCAGTTGACCGTCGGTTGACCACCCACAGATATCCTGGGGGGATGGCAAATAAGGAATCAACAAATTTTGAAGGAAATTTCATATAGTTTGAACATTTAGTGGCACAAGCTGTCGCTATATGGCCACATATTCATCATTTGTACCCGCCTTACTGAAAACCCGGACCAGTTGACCGTCGGTTGACCACCCACAGATATCCTGGGGGGATGGCAAATAAGAAATCGACAAATTTTGAATGAAATTTCGTATAGTTTGAACATTTAGTGGCACAAGCTGTCGCTATATGGCCACATAATCACCATTTGTACCCGCCTTACTGAAAACCCGGACCAGTTGACCGTCGGTTGACCACCCACAGATATCCTGGGGGGATGGCAAATAAGAAATCGAAAATTTTTGAAGGAAATTTCGTATAGTTTGAACATTTAGTGGCACAAGCTGTCGCTATATGGCCACATAATCATCATTTGTACCCGCCTTACTGAAAACCCGGACCAGTTGACCGTCGGTTGACCACCCACAGATATCCTGGGGGGATGGCAAATAAGGAATCGACAAATTTTGAAGGAAATTTCGTATAGTTTGAACATTTAGTGGCACAAGCTGTCGCTATATGGCCACATAATCATCATGTGTACCCGCCTTACTGAAAACCCGGACCAGTTGACCGTCGGTTGACCACCTACAGATATCATGGGGGGATGGCAAATAAGAAATCGACAAATTTTGAAGGAAATTTCGTATAGTTTGAACATTTAGTGGCACAAGCTGTCGCTATATGGCCACATAATCATCATTTGTACCCGCCTTACTGAAAACCCGGACCAGTTGACCGTCGGTTGACCACCTACAGATATCATGGGGGGATGGCAAATAAGAAATCGACAAATTTTGAAGGAAATTTCGTATAGTTTGAACATTTAGTGGTACAAGCTGTCGCTATATGGCCACATAATCACCATTTGTACCCGCCTTACTGAAAACCCGGACCAGTTGACCGTCGGTTGACCACCCACAGATACCCTGGGGGGATGGCAAATAAGAAATCGAAAATTTTTGAAGGAAATTTCGTATAGTTTGAACATTTAGTGGCACAAGCTGTCGCTATATGGCCACATAATCATCATTTGTACCCGCCTTACTGAAAACCCGGACCAGTTGACCGTCGGTTGACCACCCACAGATATCCTGGGGGGATGGCAAATAAGGAATCGACAAATTTTGAAGGAAATTTCGTATAGTTTGAACATTTAGTGGCACAAGCTGTCGCTATATGGCCACATAATCATCATTTGTACCCGCCTTACTGAAAACCCGGACCAGTTGACCGTCGGTTGACCACCCACAGATATCCTGGGGGGATGGCAAATAAGGAATCGACAAATTTTGAAGGAAATTTCGTATAGTTTGAACATTTAGTGGCACAAGCTGTCGCTATATGGCCACATAATCATCATTTGTACCCGCCTTACTGAAAACCCGGACCAGTTGACCGTCGGTTGACCACCCACAGATATCCTGGGGGGATGGCAAATAAGAAATCGACAAATTTTGTATAGTTTGAACATTTAGTGGCACAAGCTGTCGCTATATGGCCACATAATCACCATTTGTACCCGCCTTACTGAAAACCCTTACCAGTTGACCGTCGGTTGACCACCCACAGATACCCTGGGGGGATGGCAAATAAGAAATCGACAAATTTTGAAGGAAATTTCGTATAGTTTGAACATTTAGTGGCACAAGCTGTCGCTATATGGCCACATAATCATCATTTGTACCCGCCTTACTGAAAACACGGACCAGTTGACCGTCGGTTGACCACCCACAGATATCCTGGGGGGATGGCAAATAAGGAATCGACAAATTTTGAAGAAAATTTCGTATAGTTTGAACATTTAGTGGCACAAGCTGTCGCTATATGGCCACATAATCATCATTTGTACCCGCCTTACTGAAAACCCCGACCAGTTGACCGTCGGTTGACCACCCACAGATATCCTGGGGGGATGGCAAATAAGGAATCGACAAATTTTGAAGGAAATTTCATATAGTTTGAACATTTAGTGGCACAAGCTGACGCTATATGGCCACATATTCATCATTTGTACCCGCCTTACTGAAAACCCGGACCAGTTGACCGTCGGTTGACCACCCACAGATATCCTGGGGGGATGGCAAATAAGAAATCGACAAATTTTGAATGAAATTTCGTATAGTTTGAACATTTAGTGGCACAAGCTGTCGCTATATGGCCACATAATCACCATTTGTACCCGCCTTACTGAAAACCCGGACCAGTTGACCGTCGGTTGACCACCCACAGATATCCTGGGGGGATGGCAAATAAGAAATCGAAAAATTTTGAAGGAAATTTCGTATAGTTTGAACATTTAGTGGCACAAGCTGTCGCTATATGGCCACATAATCATCATTTGTACCCGCCTTACTGAAAACACGGACCAGTTGACCGTCGGTTGACCACCCACAGATATCCTGGGGGGATGGCAAATAAGGAATCGACAAATTTTGAAGAAAATTTCGTATAGTTTGAACATTTAGTGGCACAAGCTGTCGCTATATGGCCACATAATCATCATTTGTACCCGCCTTACTGAAAACCCCGACCAGTTGACCGTCGGTTGACCACCCACAGATATCCTGGGGGGATGGCAAATAAGGAATCGACAAATTTTGAAGGAAATTTCATATAGTTTGAACATTTAGTGGCACAAGCTGACGCTATATGGCCACATATTCATCATTTGTACCCGCCTTACTGAAAACCCGGACCAGTTGACCGTCGGTTGACCACCCACAGATATCCTGGGGGGATGGCAAATAAGAAATCGACAAATTTTGAATGAAATTTCGTATAGTTTGAACATTTAGTGGCACAAGCTGTCGCTATATGGCCACATAATCACCATTTGTACCCGCCTTACTGAAAACCCGGACCAGTTGACCGTCGGTTGACCACCCACAGATATCCTGGGGGGATGGCAAATAAGAAATCGAAAAATTTTGAAGGAAATTTCGTATAGTTTGAACATTTAGTGGCACAAGCTGTCGCTATATGGCCACATAATCATCATTTGTACCCGCCTTACTGAAAACCCGGACCAGTTGACCGTCGGTTGACCACCCACAGATATCCTGGGGGGATGGCAAATAAGGAATCGACAAATTTTGAAGGAAATTTCGTATAGTTTGAACATTTAGTGGCACAAGCTGTCGCTATATGGCCACATAATCATCATTTGTACCCGCCTTACTGAAAACCCGGACCAGTTGACCGTCGGTTGACCACCCACAGATATCCTGGGGGGATGGCAAATAAGGAATCGACAAATTTTGAAGGAAATTTCATATAGTTTGAACATTTAGTGGCACAAGCTGTCGCTATATGGCCACATAATCACCATTTGTACCCGCCTTACTGAAAACCCGGACCAGTTGACCGTCGGTTGACCACCCACAGATATCCTGGGGGGATGGCAAATAAGGAATCGACAAATTTTGAAGAAAATTTCGTATAGTTTGAACATTTAGTGGCACAAGCTGTCGCTATATGGCCACATAATCATCATTTGTACCCGCCTTACTGAAAACCCCGACCAGTTGACCGTCGGTTGACCACCCACAGATATCCTGGGGGGATGGCAAATAAGGAATCAACAAATTTTGAAGGAAATTTCATATAGTTTGAACATTTAGTGGCACAAGCTGTCGCTATATGGCCACATATTCATCATTTGTACCCGCCTTACTGAAAACCCGGACCAGTTGACCGTCGGTTGACCACCCACAGATATCCTGGGGGGATGGCAAATAAGAAATCGACAAATTTTGAATGAAATTTCGTATAGTTTGAACATTTAGTGGCACAAGCTGTCGCTATATGGCCACATAATCACCATTTGTACCCGCCTTACTGAAAACCCGGACCAGTTGACCGTCGGTTGACCACCCACAGATATCCTGGGGGGATGGCAAATAAGAAATCGAAAATTTTTGAAGGAAATTTCGTATAGTTTGAACATTTAGTGGCACAAGCTGTCGCTATATGGCCACATAATCATCATTTGTACCCGCCTTACTGAAAACCCGGACCAGTTGACCGTCGGTTGACCACCCACAGATATCCTGGGGGGATGGCAAATAAGGAATCGACAAATTTTGAAGGAAATTTCGTATAGTTTGAACATTTAGTGGCACAAGCTGTCGCTATATGGCCACATAATCATCATGTGTACCCGCCTTACTGAAAACCCGGACCAGTTGACCGTCGGTTGACCACCTACAGATATCATGGGGGGATGGCAAATAAGAAATCGACAAATTTTGAAGGAAATTTCGTATAGTTTGAACATTTAGTGGCACAAGCTGTCGCTATATGGCCACATAATCATCATTTGTACCCGCCTTACTGAAAACCCGGACCAGTTGACCGTCGGTTGACCACCTACAGATATCATGGGGGGATGGCAAATAAGAAATCGACAAATTTTGAAGGAAATTTCGTATAGTTTGAACATTTAGTGGTACAAGCTGTCGCTATATGGCCACATAATCACCATTTGTACCCGCCTTACTGAAAACCCGGACCAGTTGACCGTCGGTTGACCACCCACAGATACCCTGGGGGGATGGCAAATAAGAAATCGAAAATTTTTGAAGGAAATTTCGTATAGTTTGAACATTTAGTGGCACAAGCTGTCGCTATATGGCCACATAATCATCATTTGTACCCGCCTTACTGAAAACCCGGACCAGTTGACCGTCGGTTGACCACCCACAGATATCCTGGGGGGATGGCAAATAAGGAATCGACAAATTTTGAAGGAAATTTCGTATAGTTTGAACATTTAGTGGCACAAGCTGTCGCTATATGGCCACATAATCATCATTTGTACCCGCCTTACTGAAAACCCGGACCAGTTGACCGTCGGTTGACCACCCACAGATATCCTGGGGGGATGGCAAATAAGGAATCGACAAATTTTGAAGGAAATTTCGTATAGTTTGAACATTTAGTGGCACAAGCTGTCGCTATATGGCCACATAATCATCATTTGTACCCGCCTTACTGAAAACCCGGACCAGTTGACCGTCGGTTGACCACCCACAGATATCCTGGGGGGATGGCAAATAAGAAATCGACAAATTTTGTATAGTTTGAACATTTAGTGGCACAAGCTGTCGCTATATGGCCACATAATCACCATTTGTACCCGCCTTACTGAAAACCCTTACCAGTTGACCGTCGGTTGACCACCCACAGATACCCTGGGGGGATGGCAAATAAGAAATCGACAAATTTTGAAGGAAATTTCGTATAGTTTGAACATTTAGTGGCACAAGCTGTCGCTATATGGCCACATAATCATCATTTGTACCCGCCTTACTGAAAACACGGACCAGTTGACCGTCGGTTGACCACCCACAGATATCCTGGGGGGATGGCAAATAAGGAATCGACAAATTTTGAAGAAAATTTCGTATAGTTTGAACATTTAGTGGCACAAGCTGTCGCTATATGGCCACATAATCATCATTTGTACCCGCCTTACTGAAAACCCCGACCAGTTGACCGTCGGTTGACCACCCACAGATATCCTGGGGGGATGGCAAATAAGGAATCGACAAATTTTGTATAGTTTGAACATTTAGTGGCACAAGCTGTCGCTATATGGCCACATAATCAACATTTGTACCCGCCTTACTGAAAACCCTTACCAGTTGACCGTCGGTTGACCACCCACAGATACCCTGGGGGGATGGCAAATAAGAAATCGACAAATTTTGAAGGAAATTTCGTATAGTTTGAACATTTAGTGGCACAAGCTGTCGCTATATGGCCACATAATCATCATTTGTACCCGCCTTACTGAAAACACGGACCAGTTGACCGTCGGTTGACCACCCACAGATATCCTGGGGGGATGGCAAATAAGGAATCGACAAATTTTGAAGAAAATTTCGTATAGTTTGAACATTTAGTGGCACAAGCTGTCGCTATATGGCCACATAATCATCATTTGTACCCGCCTTACTGAAAACCCCGACCAGTTGACCGTCGGTTGACCACCCACAGATATCCTGGGGGGATGGCAAATAAGGAATCGACAAATTTTGAAGGAAATTTCATATAGTTTGAACATTTAGTGGCACAAGCTGACGCTATATGGCCACATATTCATCATTTGTACCCGCCTTACTGAAAACCCGGACCAGTTGACCGTCGGTTGACCACCCACAGATATCCTGGGGGGATGGCAAATAAGAAATCGACAAATTTTGAATGAAATTTCGTATAGTTTGAACATTTAGTGGCACAAGCTGTCGCTATATGGCCACATAATCACCATTTGTACCCGCCTTACTGAAAACCCGGACCAGTTGACCGTCGGTTGACCACCCACAGATATCCTGGGGGGATGGCAAATAAGAAATCGAAAAATTTTGAAGGAAATTTCGTATAGTTTGAACATTTAGTGGCACAAGCTGTCGCTATATGGCCACATAATCATCATTTGTACCCGCCTTACTGAAAACCCGGACCAGTTGACCGTCGGTTGACCACCCACAGATATCCTGGGGGGATGGCAAATAAGGAATCGACAAATTTTGAAGGAAATTTCGTATAGTTTGAACATTTAGTGGCACAAGCTGTCGCTATATGGCCACATAATCATCATTTGTACCCGCCTTACTGAAAACCCGGACCAGTTGACCGTCGGTTGACCACCCACAGATATCCTGGGGGGATGGCAAATAAGAAATCGAAAAATTTTGAAGGAAATTTCGTATAGTTTGAACATTTAGTGGCACAAGCTGTCGCTATATGGCCACATAATCATCATTTGTACCCGCCTTACTGAAAACCCGGACCAGTTGACCGTCGGTTGACCACCCACAGATATCCTGGGGGGATGGCAAATAAGGAATCGACAAATTTTGAAGGAAATTTCGTATAGTTTGAACATTTAGTGGCACAAGCTGTCGCTATATGGCCACATAATCATCATTTGTACCCGCCTTACTGAAAACCCGGACCAGTTGACCGTCGGTTGACCACCCACAGATATCCTGGGGGGATGGCAAATAAGGAATCGACAAATTTTGAAGGAAATTTCATATAGTTTGAACATTTAGTGGCACAAGCTGTCGCTATATGGCCACATAATCACCATTTGTACCCGCCTTACTGAAAACCCGGACCAGTTGACCGTCGGTTGACCACCCACAGATATCCTGGGGGGATGGCAAATAAGGAATCGACAAATTTTGAAGAAAATTTCGTATAGTTTGAACATTTAGTGGCACAAGCTGTCGCTATATGGCCACATAATCATCATTTGTACCCGCCTTACTGAAAACCCCGACCAGTTGACCGTCGGTTGACCACCCACAGATATCCTGGGGGGATGGCAAATAAGGAATCAACAAATTTTGAAGGAAATTTCATATAGTTTGAACATTTAGTGGCACAAGCTGTCGCTATATGGCCACATATTCATCATTTGTACCCGCCTTACTGAAAACCCGGACCAGTTGACCGTCGGTTGACCACCCACAGATATCCTGGGGGGATGGCAAATAAGAAATCGACAAATTTTGAATGAAATTTCGTATAGTTTGAACATTTAGTGGCACAAGCTGTCGCTATATGGCCACATAATCACCATTTGTACCCGCCTTACTGAAAACCCGGACCAGTTGACCGTCGGTTGACCACCCACAGATATCCTGGGGGGATGGCAAATAAGAAATCGAAAATTTTTGAAGGAAATTTCGTATAGTTTGAACATTTAGTGGCACAAGCTGTCGCTATATGGCCACATAATCATCATTTGTACCCGCCTTACTGAAAACCCGGACCAGTTGACCGTCGGTTGACCACCCACAGATATCCTGGGGGGATGGCAAATAAGGAATCGACAAATTTTGAAGGAAATTTCGTATAGTTTGAACATTTAGTGGCACAAGCTGTCGCTATATGGCCACATAATCATCATGTGTACCCGCCTTACTGAAAACCCGGACCAGTTGACCGTCGGTTGACCACCTACAGATATCATGGGGGGATGGCAAATAAGAAATCGACAAATTTTGAAGGAAATTTCGTATAGTTTGAACATTTAGTGGCACAAGCTGTCGCTATATGGCCACATAATCATCATTTGTACCCGCCTTACTGAAAACCCGGACCAGTTGACCGTCGGTTGACCACCTACAGATATCATGGGGGGATGGCAAATAAGAAATCGACAAATTTTGAAGGAAATTTCGTATAGTTTGAACATTTAGTGGTACAAGCTGTCGCTATATGGCCACATAATCACCATTTGTACCCGCCTTACTGAAAACCCGGACCAGTTGACCGTCGGTTGACCACCCACAGATACCCTGGGGGGATGGCAAATAAGAAATCGAAAATTTTTGAAGGAAATTTCGTATAGTTTGAACATTTAGTGGCACAAGCTGTCGCTATATGGCCACATAATCATCATTTGTACCCGCCTTACTGAAAACCCGGACCAGTTGACCGTCGGTTGACCACCCACAGATATCCTGGGGGGATGGCAAATAAGGAATCGACAAATTTTGAAGGAAATTTCGTATAGTTTGAACATTTAGTGGCACAAGCTGTCGCTATATGGCCACATAATCATCATTTGTACCCGCCTTACTGAAAACCCGGACCAGTTGACCGTCGGTTGACCACCCACAGATATCCTGGGGGGATGGCAAATAAGGAATCGACAAATTTTGAAGGAAATTTCGTATAGTTTGAACATTTAGTGGCACAAGCTGTCGCTATATGGCCACATAATCATCATTTGTACCCGCCTTACTGAAAACCCGGACCAGTTGACCGTCGGTTGACCACCCACAGATATCCTGGGGGGATGGCAAATAAGAAATCGACAAATTTTGTATAGTTTGAACATTTAGTGGCACAAGCTGTCGCTATATGGCCACATAATCACCATTTGTACCCGCCTTACTGAAAACCCTTACCAGTTGACCGTCGGTTGACCACCCACAGATACCCTGGGGGGATGGCAAATAAGAAATCGACAAATTTTGAAGGAAATTTCGTATAGTTTGAACATTTAGTGGCACAAGCTGTCGCTATATGGCCACATAATCATCATTTGTACCCGCCTTACTGAAAACACGGACCAGTTGACCGTCGGTTGACCACCCACAGATATCCTGGGGGGATGGCAAATAAGGAATCGACAAATTTTGAAGAAAATTTCGTATAGTTTGAACATTTAGTGGCACAAGCTGTCGCTATATGGCCACATAATCATCATTTGTACCCGCCTTACTGAAAACCCCGACCAGTTGACCGTCGGTTGACCACCCACAGATATCCTGGGGGGATGGCAAATAAGGAATCGACAAATTTTGAAGGAAATTTCATATAGTTTGAACATTTAGTGGCACAAGCTGACGCTATATGGCCACATATTCATCATTTGTACCCGCCTTACTGAAAACCCGGACCAGTTGACCGTCGGTTGACCACCCACAGATATCCTGGGGGGATGGCAAATAAGAAATCGACAAATTTTGAATGAAATTTCGTATAGTTTGAACATTTAGTGGCACAAGCTGTCGCTATATGGCCACATAATCACCATTTGTACCCGCCTTACTGAATACCCGGACCAGTTGACCGTCGGTTGACCACCCACAGATATCCTGGGGGGATGGCAAATAAGAAATCGAAAATTTTTGAAGGAAATTTCGTATAGTTTGAACATTTAGTGGCACAAGCTGTCGCTATATGGCCACATAATCATCATTTGTACCCGCCTTACTGAAAACCCGGACCAGTTGACCGTCGGTTGACCACCCACAGATATCCTGGGGGGATGGCAAATAAGGAATCGACAAATTTTGAAGGAAATTTCGTATAGTTTGAACATTTAGTGGCACAAGCTGTCGCTATATGGCCACATAATCATCATTTGTACCCGCCTTACTGAAAACCCGGACCAGTTGACCGTCGGTTGACCACCCACAGATATCCTGGGGGGATGGCAAATAAGGAATCGACAAATTTTGAAGGAAATTTCATATAGTTTGAACATTTAGTGGCACAAGCTGTCGCTATATGGCCACATAATCACCATTTGTACCCGCCTTACTGAAAACCCGGACCAGTTGACCGTCGGTTGACCACCCACAGATATCCTGGGGGGATGGCAAATAAGGAATCGACAAATTTTGAAGAAAATTTCGTATAGTTTGAACATTTAGTGGCACAAGCTGTCGCTATATGGCCACATAATCATCATTTGTACCCGCCTTACTGAAAACCCCGACCAGTTGACCGTCGGTTGACCACCCACAGATATCCTGGGGGGATGGCAAATAAGGAATCGACAAATTTTGAAGGAAATTTCATATAGTTTGAACATTTAGTGGCACAAGCTGTCGCTATATGGCCACATATTCATCATTTGTACTCGCCTTACTGAAAACCCGGACCAGTTGACCGTCGGTTGACCACCCACAGATATCCTGGGGGGATGGCAAATAAGAAATCGACAAATTTTGAATGAAATTTCGTATAGTTTGAACATTTAGTGGCACAAGCTGTCGCTATATGGCCACATAATCACCATTTGTACCCGCCTTACTGAAAACCCGGACCAGTTGACCGTCGGTTGACCACCCACAGATATCCTGGGGGGATGGCAAATAAGAAATCGAAAATTTTTGAAGGAAATTTCGTATAGTTTGAACATTTAGTGGCACAAGCTGTCGCTATATGGCCACATAATCATCATTTGTACCCGCCTTACTGAAAACCCGGACCAGTTGACCGTCGGTTGACCACCCACAGATATCCTGGGGGGATGGCAAATAAGGAATCGACAAATTTTGAAGGAAATTTCGTATAGTTTGAACATTTAGTGGCACAAGCTGTCGCTATATGGCCACATAATCATCATGTGTACCCGCCTTACTGAAAACCCGGACCAGTTGACCGTCGGTTGACCACCTACAGATATCATGGGGGGATGGCAAATAAGAAATCGACAAATTTTGAAGGAAATTTCGTATAGTTTGAACATTTAGTGGCACAAGCTGTCGCTATATGGCCACATAATCATCATTTGTACCCGCCTTACTGAAAACCCGGACCAGTTGACCGTCGATGGACCACCTACAGATATCATGGGGGGATGGCAAATAAGAAATCGACAAATTTTGAAGGAAATTTCGTATAGTTTGAACATTTAGTGGTACAAGCTGTCGCTATATGGCCACATAATCACCATTTGTACCCGCCTTACTGAAAACCCGGACCAGTTGACCACCCACAGATACCCTGGGGGGATGGCAAATAAGAAATCGACAAATTTTGAAGGAAATTTCGTATAGTTTGAACATTTAGTGGCACAAGCTGTCGCTATATGGCCACATAATCATCATTTGTACCCGCCTTACTGAAAACCCGGACCAGTTGACCGTCGGTTGACCACCCACAGATATCCTGGGGGATGGCAAATAAGGAATCGACAAATTTTGAAGGAAATTTTGTATAGTTTGAACATTTAGTGGCACAAGCTGTCGCTATATGGCCACATAATCATCATTTGTACCCGCCTTACTGAAAACACGGACCAGTTGACTGTCGGTTGACCACCCACAGATATCCTGGGGGGATGGCAAATAAGGAATCTTCAAATTTTGAAGGAAATTTCGTATAGTTTGAACATTTAGTGGCACAAGCTGTCGCTATATGGCCACATAATCATCATTTGTACCCGCCTTACTGAAAACCCGGACCAGTTGACCGTCGGTTGACCACCCACAGATATCCAGGGGGGATGGCAAATAAGAAATCGACAAATTTTGTATAGTTTGAACATTTAGTGGCACAAGCTGTCGCTATATGGCCACATAATCACCATTTGTACCCGCCTTACTGAAAACCCTTACCAGTTGACCGTCGGTTGACCACCCACAGATACCCTGGGGGGATGGCAAATAAGAAATCGACAAATTTTGAAGGAAATTTCGTATAGTTTGAACATTTAGTGGCACAAGCTGTCGCTATATGGCCACATAATCATCATTTGTACCCGCCTTACTGAAAACACGGACCAGTTGACCGTCGGTTGACCACCCACAGATATCCTGGGGGGATGGCAAATAAGGAATCGACAAATTTTGAAGAAAATTTCGTATAGTTTGAACATTTAGTGGCACAAGCTGTCGCTATATGGCCACATAATCATCATTTGTACCCGCCTTACTGAAAACCCCGACCAGTTGACCGTCGGTTGACCACCCACAGATATCCTGGGGGGATGGCAAATAAGGAATCGACAAATTTTGAAGGAAATTTCATATAGTTTGAACATTTAGTGGCACAAGCTGACGCTATATGGCCACATATTCATCATTTGTACCCGCCTTACTGAAAACCCGGACCAGTTGACCGTCGGTTGACCACCCACAGATATCCTGGGGGGATGGCAAATAAGAAATCGACAAATTTTGAATGAAATTTCGTATAGTTTGAACATTTAGTGGCACAAGCTGTCGCTATATGGCCACATAATCACCATTTGTACCCGCCTTACTGAAAACCCGGACCAGTTGACCGTCGGTTGACCACCCACAGATATCCTGGGGGGATGGCAAATAAGAAATCGAAAAATTTTGAAGGAAATTTCGTATAGTTTGAACATTTAGTGGCACAAGCTGTCGCTATATGGCCACATAATCATCATTTGTACCCGCCTTACTGAAAACCCGGACCAGTTGACCGTCGGTTGACCACCCACAGATATCCTGGGGGGATGGCAAATAAGGAATCGACAAATTTTGAAGGAAATTTCGTATAGTTTGAACATTTAGTGGCACAAGCTGTCGCTATATGGCCACATAATCATCATTTGTACCCGCCTTACTGAAAACCCGGACCAGTTGACCGTCGGTTGACCACCCACAGATATCCTGGGGGGATGGCAAATAAGGAATCGACAAATTTTGAAGGAAATTTCATATAGTTTGAACATTTAGTGGCACAAGCTGTCGCTATATGGCCACATAATCACCATTTGTACCCGCCTTACTGAAAACCCGGACCAGTTGACCGTCGGTTGACCACCCACAGATATCCTGGGGGGATGGCAAATAAGGAATCGACAAATTTTGAAGAAAATTTCGTATAGTTTGAACATTTAGTGGCACAAGCTGTCGCTATATGGCCACATAATCATCATTTGTACCCGCCTTACTGAAAACCCCGACCAGTTGACCGTCGGTTGACCACCCACAGATATCCTGGGGGGATGGCAAATAAGGAATCAACAAATTTTGAAGGAAATTTCATATAGTTTGAACATTTAGTGGCACAAGCTGTCGCTATATGGCCACATATTCATCATTTGTACCCGCCTTACTGAAAACCCGGACCAGTTGACCGTCGGTTGACCACCCACAGATATCCTGGGGGGATGGCAAATAAGAAATCGACAAATTTTGAATGAAATTTCGTATAGTTTGAACATTTAGTGGCACAAGCTGTCGCTATATGGCCACATAATCACCATTTGTACCCGCCTTACTGAAAACCCGGACCAGTTGACCGTCGGTTGACCACCCACAGATATCCTGGGGGGATGGCAAATAAGAAATCGAAAATTTTTGAAGGAAATTTCGTATAGTTTGAACATTTAGTGGCACAAGCTGTCGCTATATGGCCACATAATCATCATTTGTACCCGCCTTACTGAAAACCCGGACCAGTTGACCGTCGGTTGACCACCCACAGATATCCTGGGGGGATGGCAAATAAGGAATCGACAAATTTTGAAGGAAATTTCGAATAGTTTGAACATTTAGTGGCACAAGCTGTCGCTATATGGCCACATAATCATCATGTGTACCCGCCTTACTGAAAACCCGGACCAGTTGACCGTCGGTTGACCACCTACAGATATCATGGGGGGATGGCAAATAAGAAATCGACAAATTTTGAAGGAAATTTCGTATAGTTTGAACATTTAGTGGCACAAGCTGTCGCTATATGGCCACATAATCATCATTTGTACCCGCCTTACTGAAAACCCGGACCAGTTGACCGTCGGTTGACCACCTACAGATATCATGGGGGGATGGCAAATAAGAAATCGACAAATTTTGAAGGAAATTTCGTATAGTTTGAACATTTAGTGGTACAAGCTGTCGCTATATGGCCACATAATCACCATTTGTACCCGCCTTACTGAAAACCCGGACCAGTTGACCGTCGGTTGACCACCCACAGATACCCTGGGGGGATGGCAAATAAGAAATCGAAAATTTTTGAAGGAAATTTCGTATAGTTTGAACATTTAGTGGCACAAGCTGTCGCTATATGGCCACATAATCATCATTTGTACCCGCCTTACTGAAAACCCGGACCAGTTGACCGTCGGTTGACCACCCACAGATATCCTGGGGGGATGGCAAATAAGGAATCGACAAATTTTGAAGGAAATTTCGTATAGTTTGAACATTTAGTGGCACAAGCTGTCGCTATATGGCCACATAATCATCATTTGTACCCGCCTTACTGAAAACCCGGACCAGTTGACCGTCGGTTGACCACCCACAGATATCCTGGGGGGATGGCAAATAAGGAATCGACAAATTTTGAAGGAAATTTCGTATAGTTTGAACATTTAGTGGCACAAGCTGTCGCTATATGGCCACATAATCATCATTTGTACCCGCCTTACTGAAAACCCGGACCAGTTGACCGTCGGTTGACCACCCACAGATATCCTGGGGGGATGGCAAATAAGAAATCGACAAATTTTGTATAGTTTGAACATTTAGTGGCACAAGCTGTCGCTATATGGCCACATAATCACCATTTGTACCCGCCTTACTGAAAACCCTTACCAGTTGACCGTCGGTTGACCACCCACAGATACCCTGGGGGGATGGCAAATAAGAAATCGACAAATTTTGAAGGAAATTTCGTATAGTTTGAACATTTAGTGGCACAAGCTGTCGCTATATGGCCACATAATCATCATTTGTACCCGCCTTACTGAAAACACGGACCAGTTGACCGTCGGTTGACCACCCACAGATATCCTGGGGGGATGGCAAATAAGGAATCGACAAATTTTGAAGAAAATTTCGTATAGTTTGAACATTTAGTGGCACAAGCTGTCGCTATATGGCCACATAATCATCATTTGTACCCGCCTTACTGAAAACCCCGACCAGTTGACCGTCGGTTGACCACCCACAGATATCCTGGGGGGATGGCAAATAAGGAATCGACAAATTTTGTATAGTTTGAACATTTAGTGGCACAAGCTGTCGCTATATGGCCACATAATCACCATTTGTACCCGCCTTACTGAAAACCCTTACCAGTTGACCGTCGGTTGACCACCCACAGATACCCTGGGGGGATGGCAAATAAGAAATCGACAAATTTTGAAGGAAATTTCGTATAGTTTGAACATTTAGTGGCACAAGCTGTCGCTATATGGCCACATAATCATCATTTGTACCCGCCTTACTGAAAACACGGACCAGTTGACCGTCGGTTGACCACCCACAGATATCCTGGGGGGATGGCAAATAAGGAATCGACAAATTTTGAAGAAAATTTCGTATAGTTTGAACATTTAGTGGCACAAGCTGTCGCTATATGGCCACATAATCATCATTTGTACCCGCCTTACTGAAAACCCCGACCAGTTGACCGTCGGTTGACCACCCACAGATATCCTGGGGGGATGGCAAATAAGGAATCGACAAATTTTGAAGGAAATTTCATATAGTTTGAACATTTAGTGGCACAAGCTGACGCTATATGGCCACATATTCATCATTTGTACCCGCCTTACTGAAAACCCGGACCAGTTGACCGTCGGTTGACCACCCACAGATATCCTGGGGGGATGGCAAATAAGAAATCGACAAATTTTGAATGAAATTTCGTATAGTTTGAACATTTAGTGGCACAAGCTGTCGCTATATGGCCACATAATCACCATTTGTACCCGCCTTACTGAAAACCCGGACCAGTTGACCGTCGGTTGACCACCCACAGATATCCTGGGGGGATGGCAAATAAGAAATCGAAAAATTTTGAAGGAAATTTCGTATAGTTTGAACATTTAGTGGCACAAGCTGTCGCTATATGGCCACATAATCATCATTTGTACCCGCCTTACTGAAAACCCGGACCAGTTGACCGTCGGTTGACCACCCACAGATATCCTGGGGGGATGGCAAATAAGGAATCGACAAATTTTGAAGGAAATTTCGTATAGTTTGAACATTTAGTGGCACAAGCTGTCGCTATATGGCCACATAATCATCATTTGTACCCGCCTTACTGAAAACCCGGACCAGTTGACCGTCGGTTGACCACCCACAGATATCCTGGGGGGATGGCAAATAAGGAATCGACAAATTTTGAAGGAAATTTCATATAGTTTGAACATTTAGTGGCACAAGCTGTCGCTATATGGCCACATAATCACCATTTGTACCCGCCTTACTGAAAACCCGGACCAGTTGACCGTCGGTTGACCACCCACAGATATCCTGGGGGGATGGCAAATAAGGAATCGACAAATTTTGAAGAAAATTTCGTATAGTTTGAACATTTAGTGGCACAAGCTGTCGCTATATGGCCACATAATCATCATTTGTACCCGCCTTACTGAAAACCCCGACCAGTTGACCGTCGGTTGACCACCCACAGATATCCTGGGGGGATGGCAAATAAGGAATCAACAAATTTTGAAGGAAATTTCATATAGTTTGAACATTTAGTGGCACAAGCTGTCGCTATATGGCCACATATTCATCATTTGTACCCGCCTTACTGAAAACCCGGACCAGTTGACCGTCGGTTGACCACCCACAGATATCCTGGGGGGATGGCAAATAAGAAATCGACAAATTTTGAATGAAATTTCGTATAGTTTGAACATTTAGTGGCACAAGCTGTCGCTATATGGCCACATAATCACCATTTGTACCCGCCTTACTGAAAACCCGGACCAGTTGACCGTCGGTTGACCACCCACAGATATCCTGGGGGGATGGCAAATAAGAAATCGAAAATTTTTGAAGGAAATTTCGTATAGTTTGAACATTTAGTGGCACAAGCTGTCGCTATATGGCCACATAATCATCATTTGTACCCGCCTTACTGAAAACCCGGACCAGTTGACCGTCGGTTGACCACCCACAGATATCCTGGGGGGATGGCAAATAAGGAATCGACAAATTTTGAAGGAAATTTCGTATAGTTTGAACATTTAGTGGCACAAGCTGTCGCTATATGGCCACATAATCATCATGTGTACCCGCCTTACTGAAAACCCGGACCAGTTGACCGTCGGTTGACCACCTACAGATATCATGGGGGGATGGCAAATAAGAAATCGACAAATTTTGAAGGAAATTTCGTATAGTTTGAACATTTAGTGGCACAAGCTGTCGCTATATGGCCACATAATCATCATTTGTACCCGCCTTACTGAAAACCCGGACCAGTTGACCGTCGGTTGACCACCTACAGATATCATGGGGGGATGGCAAATAAGAAATCGACAAATTTTGAAGGAAATTTCGTATAGTTTGAACATTTAGTGGTACAAGCTGTCGCTATATGGCCACATAATCACCATTTGTACCCGCCTTACTGAAAACCCGGACCAGTTGACCGTCGGTTGACCACCCACAGATACCCTGGGGGGATGGCAAATAAGAAATCGAAAATTTTTGAAGGAAATTTCGTATAGTTTGAACATTTAGTGGCACAAGCTGTCGCTATATGGCCACATAATCATCATTTGTACCCGCCTTACTGAAAACCCGGACCAGTTGACCGTCGGTTGACCACCCACAGATATCCTGGGGGGATGGCAAATAAGGAATCGACAAATTTTGAAGGAAATTTCGTATAGTTTGAACATTTAGTGGCACAAGCTGTCGCTATATGGCCACATAATCATCATTTGTACCCGCCTTACTGAAAACCCGGACCAGTTGACCGTCGGTTGACCACCCACAGATATCCTGGGGGGATGGCAAATAAGGAATCGACAAATTTTGAAGGAAATTTCGTATAGTTTGAACATTTAGTGGCACAAGCTGTCGCTATATGGCCACATAATCATCATTTGTACCCGCCTTACTGAAAACCCGGACCAGTTGACCGTCGGTTGACCACCCACAGATATCCTGGGGGGATGGCAAATAAGAAATCGACAAATTTTGTATAGTTTGAACATTTAGTGGCACAAGCTGTCGCTATATGGCCACATAATCACCATTTGTACCCGCCTTACTGAAAACCCTTACCAGTTGACCGTCGGTTGACCACCCACAGATACCCTGGGGGGATGGCAAATAAGAAATCGACAAATTTTGAAGGAAATTTCGTATAGTTTGAACATTTAGTGGCACAAGCTGTCGCTATATGGCCACATAATCATCATTTGTACCCGCCTTACTGAAAACACGGACCAGTTGACCGTCGGTTGACCACCCACAGATATCCTGGGGGGATGGCAAATAAGGAATCGACAAATTTTGAAGAAAATTTCGTATAGTTTGAACATTTAGTGGCACAAGCTGTCGCTATATGGCCACATAATCATCATTTGTACCCGCCTTACTGAAAACCCCGACCAGTTGACCGTCGGTTGACCACCCACAGATATCCTGGGGGGATGGCAAATAAGGAATCGACAAATTTTGAAGGAAATTTCATATAGTTTGAACATTTAGTGGCACAAGCTGACGCTATATGGCCACATATTCATCATTTGTACCCGCCTTACTGAAAACCCGGACCAGTTGACCGTCGGTTGACCACCCACAGATATCCTGGGGGGATGGCAAATAAGAAATCGACAAATTTTGAATGAAATTTCGTATAGTTTGAACATTTAGTGGCACAAGCTGTCGCTATATGGCCACATAATCACCATTTGTACCCGCCTTACTGAAAACCCGGACCAGTTGACCGTCGGTTGACCACCCACAGATATCCTGGGGGGATGGCAAATAAGAAATCGAAAAATTTTGAAGGAAATTTCGTATAGTTTGAACATTTAGTGGCACAAGCTGTCGCTATATGGCCACATAATCATCATTTGTACCCGCCTTACTGAAAACACGGACCAGTTGACCGTCGGTTGACCACCCACAGATATCCTGGGGGGATGGCAAATAAGGAATCGACAAATTTTGAAGAAAATTTCGTATAGTTTGAACATTTAGTGGCACAAGCTGTCGCTATATGGCCACATAATCATCATTTGTACCCGCCTTACTGAAAACCCCGACCAGTTGACCGTCGGTTGACCACCCACAGATATCCTGGGGGGATGGCAAATAAGGAATCGACAAATTTTGAAGGAAATTTCATATAGTTTGAACATTTAGTGGCACAAGCTGACGCTATATGGCCACATATTCATCATTTGTACCCGCCTTACTGAAAACCCGGACCAGTTGACCGTCGGTTGACCACCCACAGATATCCTGGGGGGATGGCAAATAAGAAATCGACAAATTTTGAATGAAATTTCGTATAGTTTGAACATTTAGTGGCACAAGCTGTCGCTATATGGCCACATAATCACCATTTGTACCCGCCTTACTGAAAACCCGGACCAGTTGACCGTCGGTTGACCACCCACAGATATCCTGGGGGGATGGCAAATAAGAAATCGAAAAATTTTGAAGGAAATTTCGTATAGTTTGAACATTTAGTGGCACAAGCTGTCGCTATATGGCCACATAATCATCATTTGTACCCGCCTTACTGAAAACCCGGACCAGTTGACCGTCGGTTGACCACCCACAGATATCCTGGGGGGATGGCAAATAAGGAATCGACAAATTTTGAAGGAAATTTCGTATAGTTTGAACATTTAGTGGCACAAGCTGTCGCTATATGGCCACATAATCATCATTTGTACCCGCCTTACTGAAAACCCGGACCAGTTGACCGTCGGTTGACCACCCACAGATATCCTGGGGGGATGGCAAATAAGGAATCGACAAATTTTGAAGGAAATTTCATATAGTTTGAACATTTAGTGGCACAAGCTGTCGCTATATGGCCACATAATCACCATTTGTACCCGCCTTACTGAAAACCCGGACCAGTTGACCGTCGGTTGACCACCCACAGATATCCTGGGGGGATGGCAAATAAGGAATCGACAAATTTTGAAGAAAATTTCGTATAGTTTGAACATTTAGTGGCACAAGCTGTCGCTATATGGCCACATAATCATCATTTGTACCCGCCTTACTGAAAACCCCGACCAGTTGACCGTCGGTTGACCACCCACAGATATCCTGGGGGGATGGCAAATAAGGAATCAACAAATTTTGAAGGAAATTTCATATAGTTTGAACATTTAGTGGCACAAGCTGTCGCTATATGGCCACATATTCATCATTTGTACCCGCCTTACTGAAAACCCGGACCAGTTGACCGTCGGTTGACCACCCACAGATATCCTGGGGGGATGGCAAATAAGAAATCGACAAATTTTGAATGAAATTTCGTATAGTTTGAACATTTAGTGGCACAAGCTGTCGCTATATGGCCACATAATCACCATTTGTACCCGCCTTACTGAAAACCCGGACCAGTTGACCGTCGGTTGACCACCCACAGATATCCTGGGGGGATGGCAAATAAGAAATCGAAAATTTTTGAAGGAAATTTCGTATAGTTTGAACATTTAGTGGCACAAGCTGTCGCTATATGGCCACATAATCATCATTTGTACCCGCCTTACTGAAAACCCGGACCAGTTGACCGTCGGTTGACCACCCACAGATATCCTGGGGGGATGGCAAATAAGGAATCGACAAATTTTGAAGGAAATTTCGTATAGTTTGAACATTTAGTGGCACAAGCTGTCGCTATATGGCCACATAATCATCATGTGTACCCGCCTTACTGAAAACCCGGACCAGTTGACCGTCGGTTGACCACCTACAGATATCATGGGGGGATGGCAAATAAGAAATCGACAAATTTTGAAGGAAATTTCGTATAGTTTGAACATTTAGTGGCACAAGCTGTCGCTATATGGCCACATAATCATCATTTGTACCCGCCTTACTGAAAACCCGGACCAGTTGACCGTCGGTTGACCACCTACAGATATCATGGGGGGATGGCAAATAAGAAATCGACAAATTTTGAAGGAAATTTCGTATAGTTTGAACATTTAGTGGTACAAGCTGTCGCTATATGGCCACATAATCACCATTTGTACCCGCCTTACTGAAAACCCGGACCAGTTGACCGTCGGTTGACCACCCACAGATACCCTGGGGGGATGGCAAATAAGAAATCGAAAATTTTTGAAGGAAATTTCGTATAGTTTGAACATTTAGTGGCACAAGCTGTCGCTATATGGCCACATAATCATCATTTGTACCCGCCTTACTGAAAACCCGGACCAGTTGACCGTCGGTTGACCACCCACAGATATCCTGGGGGGATGGCAAATAAGGAATCGACAAATTTTGAAGGAAATTTCGTATAGTTTGAACATTTAGTGGCACAAGCTGTCGCTATATGGCCACATAATCATCATTTGTACCCGCCTTACTGAAAACCCGGACCAGTTGACCGTCGGTTGACCACCCACAGATATCCTGGGGGGATGGCAAATAAGGAATCGACAAATTTTGAAGGAAATTTCGTATAGTTTGAACATTTAGTGGCACAAGCTGTCGCTATATGGCCACATAATCATCATTTGTACCCGCCTTACTGAAAACCCGGACCAGTTGACCGTCGGTTGACCACCCACAGATATCCTGGGGGGATGGCAAATAAGAAATCGACAAATTTTGTATAGTTTGAACATTTAGTGGCACAAGCTGTCGCTATATGGCCACATAATCACCATTTGTACCCGCCTTACTGAAAACCCTTACCAGTTGACCGTCGGTTGACCACCCACAGATACCCTGGGGGGATGGCAAATAAGAAATCGACAAATTTTGAAGGAAATTTCGTATAGTTTGAACATTTAGTGGCACAAGCTGTCGCTATATGGCCACATAATCATCATTTGTACCCGCCTTACTGAAAACACGGACCAGTTGACCGTCGGTTGACCACCCACAGATATCCTGGGGGGATGGCAAATAAGGAATCGACAAATTTTGAAGAAAATTTCGTATAGTTTGAACATTTAGTGGCACAAGCTGTCGCTATATGGCCACATAATCATCATTTGTACCCGCCTTACTGAAAACCCCGACCAGTTGACCGTCGGTTGACCACCCACAGATATCCTGGGGGGATGGCAAATAAGGAATCGACAAATTTTGTATAGTTTGAACATTTAGTGGCACAAGCTGTCGCTATATGGCCACATAATCAACATTTGTACCCGCCTTACTGAAAACCCTTACCAGTTGACCGTCGGTTGACCACCCACAGATACCCTGGGGGGATGGCAAATAAGAAATCGACAAATTTTGAAGGAAATTTCGTATAGTTTGAACATTTAGTGGCACAAGCTGTCGCTATATGGCCACATAATCATCATTTGTACCCGCCTTACTGAAAACACGGACCAGTTGACCGTCGGTTGACCACCCACAGATATCCTGGGGGGATGGCAAATAAGGAATCGACAAATTTTGAAGAAAATTTCGTATAGTTTGAACATTTAGTGGCACAAGCTGTCGCTATATGGCCACATAATCATCATTTGTACCCGCCTTACTGAAAACCCCGACCAGTTGACCGTCGGTTGACCACCCACAGATATCCTGGGGGGATGGCAAATAAGGAATCGACAAATTTTGAAGGAAATTTCATATAGTTTGAACATTTAGTGGCACAAGCTGACGCTATATGGCCACATATTCATCATTTGTACCCGCCTTACTGAAAACCCGGACCAGTTGACCGTCGGTTGACCACCCACAGATATCCTGGGGGGATGGCAAATAAGAAATCGACAAATTTTGAATGAAATTTCGTATAGTTTGAACATTTAGTGGCACAAGCTGTCGCTATATGGCCACATAATCACCATTTGTACCCGCCTTACTGAAAACCCGGACCAGTTGACCGTCGGTTGACCACCCACAGATATCCTGGGGGATGGCAAATAAGAAATCGAAAAATTTTGAAGGAAATTTCGTATAGTTTGAACATTTAGTGGCACAAGCTGTCGCTATATGGCCACATAATCATCATTTGTACCCGCCTTACTGAAAACCCGGACCAGTTGACCGTCGGTTGACCACCCACAGATATCCTGGGGGGATGGCAAATAAGGAATCGACAAATTTTGAAGGAAATTTCGTATAGTTTGAACATTTAGTGGCACAAGCTGTCGCTATATTGGCCACATAATCACCATTTGTACCCGCCTTACTGAAAACCCGGACCAGTTGACCGTCGGTTGACCACCCACAGATATCCTGGGGGGATGGCAAATAAGAAATCGAAAAATTTTGAAGGAAATTTCGTATAGTTTGAACATTTAGTGGCACAAGCTGTCGCTATATGGCCACATAATCATCATTTGTACCCGCCTTACTGAAAACCCGGACCAGTTGACCGTCGGTTGACCACCCACAGATATCCTGGGGGGATGGCAAATAAGGAATCGACAAATTTTGAAGGAAATTTCGTATAGTTTGAACATTTAGTGGCACAAGCTGTCGCTATATGGCCACATAATCATCATTTGTACCCGCCTTACTGAAAACCCGGACCAGTTGACCGTCGGTTGACCACCCACAGATATCCTGGGGGGATGGCAAATAAGGAATCGACAAATTTTGAAGGAAATTTCATATAGTTTGAACATTTAGTGGCACAAGCTGTCGCTATATGGCCACATAATCACCATTTGTACCCGCCTTACTGAAAACCCGGACCAGTTGACCGTCGGTTGACCACCCACAGATATCCTGGGGGGATGGCAAATAAGGAATCGACAAATTTTGAAGAAAATTTCGTATAGTTTGAACATTTAGTGGCACAAGCTGTCGCTATATGGCCACATAATCATCATTTGTACCCGCCTTACTGAAAACCCCGACCAGTTGACCGTCGGTTGACCACCCACAGATATCCTGGGGGGATGGCAAATAAGGAATCAACAAATTTTGAAGGAAATTTCATATAGTTTGAACATTTAGTGGCACAAGCTGTCGCTATATGGCCACATATTCATCATTTGTACCCGCCTTACTGAAAACCCGGACCAGTTGACCGTCGGTTGACCACCCACAGATATCCTGGGGGGATGGCAAATAAGAAATCGACAAATTTTGAATGAAATTTCGTATAGTTTGAACATTTAGTGGCACAAGCTGTCGCTATATGGCCACATAATCACCATTTGTACCCGCCTTACTGAAAACCCGGACCAGTTGACCGTCGGTTGACCACCCACAGATATCCTGGGGGGATGGCAAATAAGAAATCGAAAATTTTTGAAGGAAATTTCGTATAGTTTGAACATTTAGTGGCACAAGCTGTCGCTATATGGCCACATAATCATCATTTGTACCCGCCTTACTGAAAACCCGGACCAGTTGACCGTCGGTTGACCACCCACAGATATCCTGGGGGGATGGCAAATAAGGAATCGACAAATTTTGAAGGAAATTTCGTATAGTTTGAACATTTAGTGGCACAAGCTGTCGCTATATGGCCACATAATCATCATGTGTACCCGCCTTACTGAAAACCCGGACCAGTTGACCGTCGGTTGACCACCTACAGATATCATGGGGGGATGGCAAATAAGAAATCGACAAATTTTGAAGGAAATTTCGTATAGTTTGAACATTTAGTGGCACAAGCTGTCGCTATATGGCCACATAATCATCATTTGTACCCGCCTTACTGAAAACCCGGACCAGTTGACCGTCGGTTGACCACCTACAGATATCATGGGGGGATGGCAAATAAGAAATCGACAAATTTTGAAGGAAATTTCGTATAGTTTGAACATTTAGTGGTACAAGCTGTCGCTATATGGCCACATAATCACCATTTGTACCCGCCTTACTGAAAACCCGGACCAGTTGACCGTCGGTTGACCACCCACAGATACCCTGGGGGGATGGCAAATAAGAAATCGAAAATTTTTGAAGGAAATTTCGTATAGTTTGAACATTTAGTGGCACAAGCTGTCGCTATATGGCCACATAATCATCATTTGTACCCGCCTTACTGAAAACCCGGACCAGTTGACCGTCGGTTGACCACCCACAGATATCCTGGGGGGATGGCAAATAAGGAATCGACAAATTTTGAAGGAAATTTCGTATAGTTTGAACATTTAGTGGCACAAGCTGTCGCTATATGGCCACATAATCATCATTTGTACCCGCCTTACTGAAAACCCGGACCAGTTGACCGTCGGTTGACCACCCACAGATATCCTGGGGGGATGGCAAATAAGGAATCGACAAATTTTGAAGGAAATTTCGTATAGTTTGAACATTTAGTGGCACAAGCTGTCGCTATATGGCCACATAATCATCATTTGTACCCGCCTTACTGAAAACCCGGACCAGTTGACCGTCGGTTGACCACCCACAGATATCCTGGGGGGATGGCAAATAAGAAATCGACAAATTTTGTATAGTTTGAACATTTAGTGGCACAAGCTGTCGCTATATGGCCACATAATCACCATTTGTACCCGCCTTACTGAAAACCCTTACCAGTTGACCGTCGGTTGACCACCCACAGATACCCTGGGGGGATGGCAAATAAGAAATCGACAAATTTTGAAGGAAATTTCGTATAGTTTGAACATTTAGTGGCACAAGCTGTCGCTATATGGCCACATAATCATCATTTGTACCCGCCTTACTGAAAACACGGACCAGTTGACCGTCGGTTGACCACCCACAGATATCCTGGGGGGATGGCAAATAAGGAATCGACAAATTTTGAAGAAAATTTCGTATAGTTTGAACATTTAGTGGCACAAGCTGTCGCTATATGGCCACATAATCATCATTTGTACCCGCCTTACTGAAAACCCCGACCAGTTGACCGTCGGTTGACCACCCACAGATATCCTGGGGGGATGGCAAATAAGGAATCGACAAATTTTGAAGGAAATTTCATATAGTTTGAACATTTAGTGGCACAAGCTGACGCTATATGGCCACATATTCATCATTTGTACCCGCCTTACTGAAAACCCGGACCAGTTGACCGTCGGTTGACCACCCACAGATATCCTGGGGGGATGGCAAATAAGAAATCGACAAATTTTGAATGAAATTTCGTATAGTTTGAACATTTAGTGGCACAAGCTGTCGCTATATGGCCACATAATCACCATTTGTACCCGCCTTACTGAAAACCCGGACCAGTTGACCGTCGGTTGACCACCCACAGATATCCTGGGGGGATGGCAAATAAGAAATCGAAAAATTTTGAAGGAAATTTCGTATAGTTTGAACATTTAGTGGCACAAGCTGTCGCTATATGGCCACATAATCATCATTTGTACCCGCCTTACTGAAAACCCGGACCAGTTGACCGTCGGTTGACCACCCACAGATATCCTGGGGGGATGGCAAATAAGGAATCGACAAATTTTGAAGGAAATTTCGTATAGTTTGAACATTTAGTGGCACAAGCTGTCGCTATATGGCCACATAATCATCATTTGTACCCGCCTTACTGAAAACCCGGACCAGTTGACCGTCGGTTGACCACCCACAGATATCCTGGGGGGATGGCAAATAAGGAATCGACAAATTTTGAAGGAAATTTCATATAGTTTGAACATTTAGTGGCACAAGCTGTCGCTATATGGCCACATAATCACCATTTGTACCCGCCTTACTGAAAACCCGGACCAGTTGACCGTCGGTTGACCACCCACAGATATCCTGGGGGGATGGCAAATAAGGAATCGACAAATTTTGAAGAAAATTTCGTATAGTTTGAACATTTAGTGGCACAAGCTGTCGCTATATGGCCACATAATCATCATTTGTACCCGCCTTACTGAAAACCCCGACCAGTTGACCGTCGGTTGACCACCCACAGATATCCTGGGGGGATGGCAAATAAGGAATCGACAAATTTTGAAGGAAATTTCATATAGTTTGAACATTTAGTGGCACAAGCTGTCGCTATATGGCCACATATTCATCATTTGTACCCGCCTTACTGAAAACCCGGACCAGTTGACCGTCGGTTGACCACCCACAGATATCCTGGGGGGATGGCAAATAAGAAATCGACAAATTTTGAATGAAATTTCGTATAGTTTGAACATTTAGTGGCACAAGCTGTCGCTATATGGCCACATAATCACCATTTGTACCCGCCTTACTGAAAACCCGGACCAGTTGACCGTCGGTTGACCACCCACAGATACCCTGGGGGGATGGCAAATAAGAAATCGACAAATTTTGAAGGAAATTTCGTATAGTTTGAACATTTAGTGGCACAAGCTGTCGCTATATGGCCACATAATCATCATTTGTACCCGCCTTACTGAAAACCCGGACCAGTTGACTGTCGGTTGACCACCCACAGATATCCTGGGGGGATGGCAAATAAGAAATCGACAAATTTTGAAGGAAATTTCGTATAGTTTGAACATTTAGTGGCACAAGCTGTCGCTATATGGCCACATAATCATCATTTGTACCCGCCTTACTGAAAACCCGGACCAGTTGACTGTCGGTTGACCACCCACAGATATCCTGGGGGGATGGCAAATAAGAAATCGACAAATTTTGAAGGAAATTTCGTATAGTTTGAACATTTAGTGGCACAAGCTGTCGCTATATGGCCACATAATCACCATTTGTACCCGCCTTACTGAAAACCCGGACCAGTTGACCGTCGGTTGACCACCCACAGATATCCTGGGGGGATGGCAAATAAGAAATCGAAAATTTTTGAAGGAAATTTCGTATAGTTTGAACATTTAGTGGCACAAGCTGTCGCTATATGGCCACATAATCATCATTTGTACCCGCCTTACTGAAAACCCGGACCAGTTGACCGTCGGTTGACCACCCACAGATATCCTGGGGGGATGGCAAATAAGGAATCGACAAATTTTGAAGGAAATTTCGTATAGTTTGAACATTTAGTGGCACAAGCTGTCGCTATATGGCCACATAATCATCATGTGTACCCGCCTTACTGAAAACCCGGACCAGTTGACCGTCGGTTGACCACCTACAGATATCATGGGGGGATGGCAAATAAGAAATCGACAAATTTTGAAGGAAATTTCGTATAGTTTGAACATTTAGTGGCACAAGCTGTCGCTATATGGCCACATAATCATCATTTGTACCCGCCTTACTGAAAACCCGGACCAGTTGACCGTCGGTTGACCACCTACAGATATCATGGGGGGATGGCAAATAAGAAATCGACAAATTTTGAAGGAAATTTCGTATAGTTTGAACATTTAGTGGTACAAGCTGTCGCTATATGGCCACATAACCACCATTTGTACCCGCCTTACTGAAAACCCGGACCAGTTGACCGTCGGATGACCACCCACAGATACCCTGGGGGGATGGCAAATAAGAAATCGAAAAATTTTGAAGGAAATTTCGTATAGTTTGAACATTTAGTGGCACAAGCTGTCGCTATATGGCCACATAATCATCATTTGTACCCGCCTTACTGAAAACCCGGACCAGTTGACCGTCGGTTGACCACCCACAGATATCCTGGGGGATGGCAAATAAGGAATCGACAAATTTTGAAGGAAATTTCGTATAGTTTGAACATTTAGTGGCACAAGCTGTCGCTATATGGCCACATAATCATCATTTGTACCCGCCTTACTGAAAACACGGACCAGTTGACCGTCGGTTGACCACCCACAGATATCCTGGGGGGATGGCAAATAAGGAATCTTCAAATTTTGAAGGAAATTTCGTATAGTTTGAACATTTAGTGGCACAAGCTGTCGCTATATGGCCACATAATCATCATTTGTACCCGCCTTACTGAAAACCCGGACCAGTTGACCGTCGGTTGACCACCCACAGATATCCTGGGGGGATGGCAAATAAGAAATCGACATATTTTGAAGGAAATTTCGTATAGTTTGAACATTTAGTGGCACAAGCTGTCGCTATATGGCCACATAATCACCATTTGTACCCGCCTTACTGAAAACCCGGACCAGTTGACCGTCGGTTGACCACCCACAGATACCCTGGGGGGATGGCAAATAAGAAATCGACAAATTTTGAAGGAAATTTCGTATAGTTTGAACATTTAGTGGCACAAGCTGTCGCTATATGGCCACATAATCATCATTTGTACCCGCCTTACTGAAAACCCGGACCAGTTGACCGTCGGTTGACCACCTACAGATATCATGGGGGGATGGCAAATAAGAAATCGACAAATTTTGAAGGAAATTTCGTATAGTTTGAACATTTAGTGGCACAAGCTGTCGCTATATGGCCACATAATCATCATTTGTACCCGCCTTACTGAAAACCCGGACCAGTTGACCGTCGGTTGACCACCTACAGATATCATGGGGGGATGGCAAATAAGAAATCGACAAATTTTGAAGGAAATTTCGTATAGTTTGAACATTTAGTGGTACAAGCTGTCGCTATATGGCCACATAACCACCATTTGTACCCGCCTTACTGAAAACCCGGACCAGTTGACCGTCGGATGACCACCCACAGATACCCTGGGGGGATGGCAAATAAGAAATCGAAAAATTTTGAAGGAAATTTCGTATAGTTTGAACATTTAGTGGCACAAGCTGTCGCTATATGGCCACATAATCATCATTTGTACCCGCCTTACTGAAAACCCGGACCAGTTGACCGTCGGTTGACCACCCACAGATATCCTGGGGGATGGCAAATAAGGAATCGACAAATTTTGAAGGAAATTTCGTATAGTTTGAACATTTAGTGGCACAAGCTGTCGCTATATGGCCACATAATCATCATTTGTACCCGCCTTACTGAAAACACGGACCAGTTGACCGTCGGTTGACCACCCACAGATATCCTGGGGGGATGGCAAATAAGGAATCTTCAAATTTTGAAGGAAATTTCGTATAGTTTGAACATTTAGTGGCACAAGCTGTCGCTATATGGCCACATAATCATCATTTGTACCCGCCTTACTGAAAACCCGGACCAGTTGACCGTCGGTTGACCACCCACAGATATCCTGGGGGGATGGCAAATAAGAAATCGACAAATTTTGAAGGAAATTTCGTATAGTTTGAACATTTAGTGGCACAAGCTGTCGCTATATGGCCACATAATCACCATTTGTACCCGCCTTACTGAAAACCCGGACCAGTTGACCGTCGGTTGACCACCCACAGATACCCTGGGGGGATGGCAAATAAGAAATCGACAAATTTTGAAGGAAATTTCGTATAGTTTGAACATTTAGTGGCACAAGCTGTCGCTATATGGCCACATAATCATCATTTGTACCCGCCTTACTGAAAACCCGGACCAGTTGACCGTCGGTTGACCACCCACAGATATCCTGGGGGATGGCAAATAAGGAATCGACAAATTTTGAAGGAAATTTCGTATAGTTTGAACATTTAGTGGCACAAGCTGTCGCTATATGGCCACATAATCATCATTTGTACCCGCCTTACTGAAAACCCGGACCAGTTGACCGTCGGTTGACCACCCACAGATATCCTGGGGGGATGGCAAATAAGAAATCGACAAATTTTGAAGGAAATTTCGTATAGTTTGAACATTTAGTGGCACAAGCTGTCGCTATATGGCCACATAATCATCATTTGTACCCGCCTTACTGAAAACCCGGACCAGTTGACCGTCGGTTGACCACCCACAGATATCCTGGGGGGATGGCAAATAAGGAATCGACAAATTTTGAAGGAAATTTTGTATAGTTTGAACATTTAGTGGCACAAGCTGTCGCTATATGGCCACATAATCATCATTTGTACCCGCCTTACTGAAAACCCGGACCAGTTGACCGTCGGTTGACCACCCACAGATATCCTGGGGGGATGGCAAATAAGAAATCGACAAATTTTGAAGGAAATTTCGTATAGTTTGAACATTTAGTGGCACAAGCTGTCGCTATATGGCCACATAATCATCATTTGTACCCGCCTTACTGAAAACCCGGACCAGTTGACTGTCGGTTGACCACCCACAGATATCCTGGGGGGATGGCAAATAAGAAATCGACAAATTTTGAAGGAAATTTCGTATAGTTTGAACATTTAGTGGCACAAGCTGTCGCTATATGGCCACATAATCACCATTTGTACCCGCCTTACTGAAAACCCGGACCAGTTGACCGTCGGTTGACCACCCACAGATACCCTGGGGGGATGGCAAATAAGAAATCGACAAATTTTGAAGGAAATTTCGTATAGTTTGAACATTTAGTGGCACAAGCTGTCGCTATATGGCCACATAATCATCATTTGTACCCGCCTTACTGAAAACCCGGACCAGTTGACTGTCGGTTGACCACCCACAGATATCCTGGGGGGATGGCAAATAAGAAATCGACAAATTTTGAAGGAAATTTCGTATAGTTTGAACATTTAGTGGCACAAGCTGTCGCTATATGGCCACATAATCATCATTTGTACCCGCCTTACTGAAAACCCGGACCAGTTGACTGTCGGTTGACCACCCACAGATATCCTGGGGGGATGGCAAATAAGAAATCGACAAATTTTGAAGGAAATTTCGTATAGTTTGAACATTTAGTGGCACAAGCTGTCGCTATATGGCCACATAATCACCATTTGTACCCGCCTTACTGAAAACCCGGACCAGTTGACCGTCGGTTGACCACCCACAGATATCCTGGGGGGATGGCAAATAAGAAATCGAAAATTTTTGAAGGAAATTTCGTATAGTTTGAACATTTAGTGGCACAAGCTGTCGCTATATGGCCACATAATCATCATTTGTACCCGCCTTACTGAAAACCCGGACCAGTTGACCGTCGGTTGACCACCCACAGATATCCTGGGGGGATGGCAAATAAGGAATCGACAAATTTTGAAGGAAATTTCGTATAGTTTGAACATTTAGTGGCACAAGCTGTCGCTATATGGCCACATAATCATCATGTGTACCCGCCTTACTGAAAACCCGGACCAGTTGACTGTCGGTTGACCACCCACAGATATCCTGGGGGGATGGCAAATAAGAAATCGACAAATTTTGAAGGAAATTTCGTATAGTTTGAACATTTAGTGGCACAAGCTGTCGCTATATGGCCACATAATCATCATTTGTACCCGCCTTACTGAAAACCCGGACCAGTTGACTGTCGGTTGACCACCCACAGATATCCTGGGGGGATGGCAAATAAGAAATCGACAAATTTTGAAGGAAATTTCGTATAGTTTGAACATTTAGTGGCACAAGCTGTCGCTATATGGCCACATAATCACCATTTGTACCCGCCTTACTGAAAACCCGGACCAGTTGACCGTCGGTTGACCACCCACAGATATCCTGGGGGGATGGCAAATAAGAAATCGAAAATTTTTGAAGGAAATTTCGTATAGTTTGAACATTTAGTGGCACAAGCTGTCGCTATATGGCCACATAATCATCATTTGTACCCGCCTTACTGAAAACCCGGACCAGTTGACCGTCGGTTGACCACCCACAGATATCCTGGGGGGATGGCAAATAAGGAATCGACAAATTTTGAAGGAAATTTCGTATAGTTTGAACATTTAGTGGCACAAGCTGTCGCTATATGGCCACATAATCATCATGTGTACCCGCCTTACTGAAAACCCGGACCAGTTGACCGTCGGTTGACCACCTACAGATATCATGGGGGGATGGCAAATAAGAAATCGACAAATTTTGAAGGAAATTTCGTATAGTTTGAACATTTAGTGGCACAAGCTGTCGCTATATGGCCACATAATCATCATTTGTACCCGCCTTACTGAAAACCCGGACCAGTTGACCGTCGGTTGACCACCTACAGATATCATGGGGGGATGGCAAATAAGAAATCGACAAATTTTGAAGGAAATTTCGTATAGTTTGAACATTTAGTGGTACAAGCTGTCGCTATATGGCCACATAACCACCATTTGTACCCGCCTTACTGAAAACCCGGACCAGTTGACCGTCGGTTGACCACCCACAGATATCCTGGGGGGATGGCAAATAAGGAATCGACAAATTTTGAAGAAAATTTCGTATAGTTTGAACATTTAGTGGCACAAGCTGTCGCTATATGGCCACATAATCATCATTTGTACCCGCCTTACTGAAAACCCCGACCAGTTGACCGTCGGTTGACCACCCACAGATATCCTGGGGGGATGGCAAATAAGGAATCAACAAATTTTGAAGGAAATTTCATATAGTTTGAACATTTAGTGGCACAAGCTGTCGCTATATGGCCACATATTCATCATTTGTACCCGCCTTACTGAAAACCCGGACCAGTTGACCGTCGGTTGACCACCCACAGATATCCTGGGGGGATGGCAAATAAGAAATCGACAAATTTTGAATGAAATTTCGTATAGTTTGAACATTTAGTGGCACAAGCTGTCGCTATATGGCCACATAATCACCATTTGTACCCGCCTTACTGAAAACCCGGACCAGTTGACCGTCGGTTGACCACCCACAGATATCCTGGGGGGATGGCAAATAAGAAATCGAAAATTTTTGAAGGAAATTTCGTATAGTTTGAACATTTAGTGGCACAAGCTGTCGCTATATGGCCACATAATCATCATTTGTACCCGCCTTACTGAAAACCCGGACCAGTTGACCGTCGGTTGACCACCCACAGATATCCTGGGGGGATGGCAAATAAGGAATCGACAAATTTTGAAGGAAATTTCGAATAGTTTGAACATTTAGTGGCACAAGCTGTCGCTATATGGCCACATAATCATCATGTGTACCCGCCTTACTGAAAACCCGGACCAGTTGACCGTCGGTTGACCACCTACAGATATCATGGGGGGATGGCAAATAAGAAATCGACAAATTTTGAAGGAAATTTCGTATAGTTTGAACATTTAGTGGCACAAGCTGTCGCTATATGGCCACATAATCATCATTTGTACCCGCCTTACTGAAAACCCGGACCAGTTGACCGTCGGTTGACCACCTACAGATATCATGGGGGGATGGCAAATAAGAAATCGACAAATTTTGAAGGAAATTTCGTATAGTTTGAACATTTAGTGGTACAAGCTGTCGCTATATGGCCACATAATCACCATTTGTACCCGCCTTACTGAAAACCCGGACCAGTTGACCGTCGGTTGACCACCCACAGATACCCTGGGGGGATGGCAAATAAGAAATCGAAAATTTTTGAAGGAAATTTCGTATAGTTTGAACATTTAGTGGCACAAGCTGTCGCTATATGGCCACATAATCATCATTTGTACCCGCCTTACTGAAAACCCGGACCAGTTGACCGTCGGTTGACCACCCACAGATATCCTGGGGGGATGGCAAATAAGGAATCGACAAATTTTGAAGGAAATTTCGTATAGTTTGAACATTTAGTGGCACAAGCTGTCGCTATATGGCCACATAATCATCATTTGTACCCGCCTTACTGAAAACCCGGACCAGTTGACCGTCGGTTGACCACCCACAGATATCCTGGGGGGATGGCAAATAAGGAATCGACAAATTTTGAAGGAAATTTCGTATAGTTTGAACATTTAGTGGCACAAGCTGTCGCTATATGGCCACATAATCATCATTTGTACCCGCCTTACTGAAAACCCGGACCAGTTGACCGTCGGTTGACCACCCACAGATATCCTGGGGGGATGGCAAATAAGAAATCGACAAATTTTGTATAGTTTGAACATTTAGTGGCACAAGCTGTCGCTATATGGCCACATAATCACCATTTGTACCCGCCTTACTGAAAACCCTTACCAGTTGACCGTCGGTTGACCACCCACAGATACCCTGGGGGGATGGCAAATAAGAAATCGACAAATTTTGAAGGAAATTTCGTATAGTTTGAACATTTAGTGGCACAAGCTGTCGCTATATGGCCACATAATCATCATTTGTACCCGCCTTACTGAAAACACGGACCAGTTGACCGTCGGTTGACCACCCACAGATATCCTGGGGGGATGGCAAATAAGGAATCGACAAATTTTGAAGAAAATTTCGTATAGTTTGAACATTTAGTGGCACAAGCTGTCGCTATATGGCCACATAATCATCATTTGTACCCGCCTTACTGAAAACCCCGACCAGTTGACCGTCGGTTGACCACCCACAGATATCCTGGGGGGATGGCAAATAAGGAATCGACAAATTTTGTATAGTTTGAACATTTAGTGGCACAAGCTGTCGCTATATGGCCACATAATCACCATTTGTACCCGCCTTACTGAAAACCCTTACCAGTTGACCGTCGGTTGACCACCCACAGATACCCTGGGGGGATGGCAAATAAGAAATCGACAAATTTTGAAGGAAATTTCGTATAGTTTGAACATTTAGTGGCACAAGCTGTCGCTATATGGCCACATAATCATCATTTGTACCCGCCTTACTGAAAACACGGACCAGTTGACCGTCGGTTGACCACCCACAGATATCCTGGGGGGATGGCAAATAAGGAATCGACAAATTTTGAAGAAAATTTCGTATAGTTTGAACATTTAGTGGCACAAGCTGTCGCTATATGGCCACATAATCATCATTTGTACCCGCCTTACTGAAAACCCGGACCAGTTGACCGTCGGTTGACCACCTACAGATATCATGGGGGGATGGCAAATAAGAAATCGACAAATTTTGAAGGAAATTTCGTATAGTTTGAACATTTAGTGGTACAAGCTGTCGCTATATGGCCACATAACCACCATTTGTACCCGCCTTACTGAAAACCCGGACCAGTTGACCGTCGGATGACCACCCACAGATACCCTGGGGGGATGGCAAATAAGAAATCGAAAAATTTTGAAGGAAATTTCGTATAGTTTGAACATTTAGTGGCACAAGCTGTCGCTATATGGCCACATAATCATCATTTGTACCCGCCTTACTGAAAACCCGGACCAGTTGACCGTCGGTTGACCACCCACAGATATCCTGGGGGATGGCAAATAAGGAATCGACAAATTTTGAAGGAAATTTCGTATAGTTTGAACATTTAGTGGCACAAGCTGTCGCTAAATGGCCACATAATCACCATTTGTACCCGCCTTACTGAAAACCCGGACCAGTTGACCGTCGGTTGACCACCCACAGATACCCTGGGGGGATGGCAAATAAGAAATCGACAAATTTTGAAGGAAATTTCGTATAGTTTGAACATTTAGTGGCACAAGCTGTCGCTATATGGCCACATAATCATCATTTGTACCCGCCTTACTGAAAACCCGGACCAGTTGACTGTCGGTTGACCACCCACAGATATCCTGGGGGGATGGCAAATAAGAAATCGACAAATTTTGAAGGAAATTTCGTATAGTTTGAACATTTAGTGGCACAAGCTGTCGCTATATGGCCACATAATCATCATTTGTACCCGCCTTACTGAAAACCCGGACCAGTTGACTGTCGGTTGACCACCCACAGATATCCTGGGGGGATGGCAAATAAGAAATCGACAAATTTTGAAGGAAATTTCGTATAGTTTGAACATTTAGTGGCACAAGCTGTCGCTATATGGCCACATAATCACCATTTGTACCCGCCTTACTGAAAACCCGGACCAGTTGACCGTCGGTTGACCACCCACAGATATCCTGGGGGGATGGCAAATAAGAAATCGAAAAATTTTGAAGGAAATTTCGTATAGTTTGAACATTTAGTGGCACAAGCTGTCGCTATATGGCCACATAATCATCATTTGTACCCGCCTTACTGAAAACCCGGACCAGTTGACCGTCGGTTGACCACCCACAGATATCCTGGGGGGATGGCAAATAAGGAATCGACAAATTTTGAAGGAAATTTCGTATAGTTTGAACATTTAGTGGCACAAGCTGTCGCTATATGGCCACATAATCATCATGTGTACCCGCCTTACTGAAAACCCGGACCAGTTGACTGTCGGTTGACCACCCACAGATATCCTGGGGGGATGGCAAATAAGAAATCGACAAATTTTGAAGGAAATTTCGTATAGTTTGAACATTTAGTGGCACAAGCTGTCGCTATATGGCCACATAATCATCATTTGTACCCGCCTTACTGAAAACCCGGACCAGTTGACTGTCGGTTGACCACCCACAGATATCCTGGGGGGATGGCAAATAAGAAATCGACAAATTTTGAAGGAAATTTCGTATAGTTTGAACATTTAGTGGCACAAGCTGTCGCTATATGGCCACATAATCACCATTTGTACCCGCCTTACTGAAAACCCGGACCAGTTGACCGTCGGTTGACCACCCACAGATATCCTGGGGGGATGGCAAATAAGAAATCGAAATTTTTTGAAGGAAATTTCGTATAGTTTGAACATTTAGTGGCACAAGCTGTCGCTATATGGCCACATAATCATCATTTGTACCCGCCTTACTGAAAACCCGGACCAGTTGACCGTCGGTTGACCACCCACAGATATCCTGGGGGGATGGCAAATAAGGAATCGACAAATTTTGAAGGAAATTTCGTATAGTTTGAACATTTAGTGGCACAAGCTGTCGCTATATGGCCACATAATCATCATGTGTACCCGCCTTACTGAAAACCCGGACCAGTTGACCGTCGGTTGACCACCTACAGATATCATGGGGGGATGGCAAATAAGAAATCGACAAATTTTGAAGGAAATTTCGTATAGTTTGAACATTTAGTGGCACAAGCTGTCGCTATATGGCCACATAATCATCATTTGTACCCGCCTTACTGAAAACCCGGACCAGTTGACCGTCGGTTGACCACCTACAGATATCATGGGGGGATGGCAAATAAGAAATCGACAAATTTTGAAGGAAATTTCGTATAGTTTGAACATTTAGTGGTACAAGCTGTCGCTATATGGCCACATAACCACCATTTGTACCCGCCTTACTGAAAACCCGGACCAGTTGACCGTCGGATGACCACCCACAGATACCCTGGGGGGATGGCAAATAAGAAATCGAAAAATTTTGAAGGAAATTTCGTATAGTTTGAACATTTAGTGGCACAAGCTGTCGCTATATGGCCACATAATCATCATTTGTACCCGCCTTACTGAAAACCCGGACCAGTTGACCGTCGGTTGACCACCCACAGATATCCTGGGGGATGGCAAATAAGGAATCGACAAATTTTGAAGGAAATTTCGTATAGTTTGAACATTTAGTGGCACAAGCTGTCGCTATATGGCCACATAATCATCATTTGTACCCGCCTTACTGAAAACACGGACCAGTTGACCGTCGGTTGACCACCCACAGATATCCTGGGGGGATGGCAAATAAGGAATCTTCAAATTTTGAAGGAAATTTCGTATAGTTTGAACATTTAGTGGCACAAGCTGTCGCTATATGGCCACATAATCATCATTTGTACCCGCCTTACTGAAAACCCGGACCAGTTGACCGTCGGTTGACCACCCACAGATATCCTGGGGGGATGGCAAATAAGGAATCGACAAATTTTGAAGGAAATTTCGTATAGTTTGAACATTTAGTGGCACAAGCTGTCGCTATATGGCCACATAATCATCATGTGTACCCGCCTTACTGAAAACCCGGACCAGTTGACTGTCGGTTGACCACCCACAGATATCCTGGGGGGATGGCAAATAAGAAATCGACAAATTTTGAAGGAAATTTCGTATAGTTTGAACATTTAGTGGCACAAGCTGTCGCTATATGGCCACATAATCATCATTTGTACCCGCCTTACTGAAAACCCGGACCAGTTGACTGTCGGTTGACCACCCACAGATATCCTGGGGGGATGGCAAATAAGAAATCGAAAATTTTTGAAGGAAATTTCGTATAGTTTGAACATTTAGTGGCACAAGCTGTCGCTATATGGCCACATAATCATCATTTGTACCCGCCTTACTGAAAACCCGGACCAGTTGACCGTCGGTTGACCACCCACAGATATCCTGGGGGGATGGCAAATAAGGAATCGACAAATTTTGAAGGAAATTTCGTATAGTTTGAACATTTAGTGGCACAAGCTGTCGCTATATGGCCACATAATCATCATGTGTACCCGCCTTACTGAAAACCCGGACCAGTTGACCGTCGGTTGACCACCTACAGATATCATGGGGGGATGGCAAATAAGAAATCGACAAATTTTGAAGGAAATTTCGTATAGTTTGAACATTTAGTGGCACAAGCTGTCGCTATATGGCCACATAATCATCATTTGTACCCGCCTTACTGAAAACCCGGACCAGTTGACCGTCGGTTGACCACCTACAGATATCATGGGGGGATGGCAAATAAGAAATCGACAAATTTTGAAGGAAATTTCGTATAGTTTGAACATTTAGTGGTACAAGCTGTCGCTATATGGCCACATAACCACCATTTGTACCCGCCTTACTGAAAACCCGGACCAGTTGACCGTCGGATGACCACCCACAGATACCCTGGGGGGATGGCAAATAAGAAATCGAAAAATTTTGAAGGAAATTTCGTATAGTTTGAACATTTAGTGGCACAAGCTGTCGCTATATGGCCACATAATCATCATTTGTACCCGCCTTACTGAAAACCCGGACCAGTTGACCGTCGGTTGACCACCCACAGATATCCTGGGGGATGGCAAATAAGGAATCGACAAATTTTGAAGGAAATTTCGTATAGTTTGAACATTTAGTGGCACAAGCTGTCGCTATATGGCCACATAATCACCATTTGTACCCGCCTTACTGAAAACCCGGACCAGTTGACCGTCGGTTGACCACCCACAGATACCCTGGGGGGATGGCAAATAAGAAATCGACAAATTTTGAAGGAAATTTCGTATAGTTTGAACATTTAGTGGCACAAGCTGTCGCTATATGGCCACATAATCATCATTTGTACCCGCCTTACTGAAAACCCGGACCAGTTGACTGTCGGTTGACCACCCACAGATATCCTGGGGGGATGGCAAATAAGAAATCGACAAATTTTGAAGGAAATTTCGTATAGTTTGAACATTTAGTGGCACAAGCTGTCGCTATATGGCCACATAATCATCATTTGTACCCGCCTTACTGAAAACCCGGACCAGTTGACTGTCGGTTGACCACCCACAGATATCCTGGGGGGATGGCAAATAAGAAATCGACAAATTTTGAAGGAAATTTCGTATAGTTTGAACATTTAGTGGCACAAGCTGTCGCTATATGGCCACATAATCACCATTTGTACCCGCCTTACTGAAAACCCGGACCAGTTGACCGTCGGTTGACCACCCACAGATATCCTGGGGGGATGGCAAATAAGAAATCGAAAATTTTTGAAGGAAATTTCGTATAGTTTGAACATTTAGTGGCACAAGCTGTCGCTATATGGCCACATAATCATCATTTGTACCCGCCTTACTGAAAACCCGGACCAGTTGACCGTCGGTTGACCACCCACAGATATCCTGGGGGGATGGCAAATAAGGAATCGACAAATTTTGAAGGAAATTTCGTATAGTTTGAACATTTAGTGGCACAAGCTGTCGCTATATGGCCACATAATCATCATGTGTACCCGCCTTACTGAAAACCCGGACCAGTTGACTGTCGGTTGACCACCCACAGATATCCTGGGGGGATGGCAAATAAGAAATCGACAAATTTTGAAGGAAATTTCGTATAGTTTGAACATTTAGTGGCACAAGCTGTCGCTATATGGCCACATAATCATCATTTGTACCCGCCTTACTGAAAACCCGGACCAGTTGACTGTCGGTTGACCACCCACAGATATCCTGGGGGGATGGCAAATAAGAAATCGACAAATTTTGAAGGAAATTTCGTATAGTTTGAACATTTAGTGGCACAAGCTGTCGCTATATGGCCACATAATCACCATTTGTACCCGCCTTACTGAAAACCCGGACCAGTTGACCGTCGGTTGACCACCCACAGATATCCTGGGGGGATGGCAAATAAGAAATCGAAATTTTTTGAAGGAAATTTCGTATAGTTTGAACATTTAGTGGCACAAGCTGTCGCTATATGGCCACATAATCATCATTTGTACCCGCCTTACTGAAAACCCGGACCAGTTGACCGTCGGTTGACCACCCACAGATATCCTGGGGGGATGGCAAATAAGGAATCGACAAATTTTGAAGGAAATTTCGTATAGTTTGAACATTTAGTGGCACAAGCTGTCGCTATATGGCCACATAATCATCATGTGTACCCGCCTTACTGAAAACCCGGACCAGTTGACCGTCGGTTGACCACCTACAGATATCATGGGGGGATGGCAAATAAGAAATCGACAAATTTTGAAGGAAATTTCGTATAGTTTGAACATTTAGTGGCACAAGCTGTCGCTATATGGCCACATAATCATCATTTGTACCCGCCTTACTGAAAACCCGGACCAGTTGACCGTCGGTTGACCACCTACAGATATCATGGGGGGATGGCAAATAAGAAATCGACAAATTTTGAAGGAAATTTCGTATAGTTTGAACATTTAGTGGTACAAGCTGTCGCTATATGGCCACATAACCACCATTTGTACCCGCCTTACTGAAAACCCGGACCAGTTGACCGTCGGATGACCACCCACAGATACCCTGGGGGGATGGCAAATAAGAAATCGAAAAATTTTGAAGGAAATTTCGTATAGTTTGAACATTTAGTGGCACAAGCTGTCGCTATATGGCCACATAATCATCATTTGTACCCGCCTTACTGAAAACCCGGACCAGTTGACCGTCGGTTGACCACCCACAGATATCCTGGGGGATGGCAAATAAGGAATCGACAAATTTTGAAGGAAATTTCGTATAGTTTGAACATTTAGTGGCACAAGCTGTCGCTATATGGCCACATAATCATCATTTGTACCCGCCTTACTGAAAACACGGACCAGTTGACCGTCGGTTGACCACCCACAGATATCCTGGGGGGATGGCAAATAAGGAATCTTCAAATTTTGAAGGAAATTTCGTATAGTTTGAACATTTAGTGGCACAAGCTGTCGCTATATGGCCACATAATCATCATTTGTACCCGCCTTACTGAAAACCCGGACCAGTTGACCGTCGGTTGACCACCCACAGATATCCTGGGGGGATGGCAAATAAGAAATCGACAAATTTTGAAGGAAATTTCGTATAGTTTGAACATTTAGTGGCACAAGCTGTCGCTATATGGCCACATAATCACCATTTGTACCCGCCTTACTGAAAACCCGGACCAGTTGACCGTCGGTTGACCACCCACAGATACCCTGGGGGGATGGCAAATAAGAAATCGACAAATTTTGAAGGAAATTTCGTATAGTTTGAACATTTAGTGGCACAAGCTGTCGCTATATGGCCACATAATCATCATTTGTACCCGCCTTACTGAAAACCCGGACCAGTTGACCGTCGGTTGACCACCTACAGATATCATGGGGGGATGGCAAATAAGAAATCGACAAATTTTGAAGGAAATTTCGTATAGTTTGAACATTTAGTGGCACAAGCTGTCGCTATATGGCCACATAATCATCATTTGTACCCGCCTTACTGAAAACCCGGACCAGTTGACCGTCGGTTGACCACCTACAGATATCATGGGGGGATGGCAAATAAGAAATCGACAAATTTTGAAGGAAATTTCGTATAGTTTGAACATTTAGTGGTACAAGCTGTCGCTATATGGCCACATAACCACCATTTGTACCCGCCTTACTGAAAACCCGGACCAGTTGACCGTCGGATGACCACCCACAGATACCCTGGGGGGATGGCAAATAAGAAATCGAAAAATTTTGAAGGAAATTTCGTATAGTTTGAACATTTAGTGGCACAAGCTGTCGCTATATGGCCACATAATCATCATTTGTACCCGCCTTACTGAAAACCCGGACCAGTTGACCGTCGGTTGACCACCCACAGATATCCTGGGGGATGGCAAATAAGGAATCGACAAATTTTGAAGGAAATTTCGTATAGTTTGAACATTTAGTGGCACAAGCTGTCGCTATATGGCCACATAATCATCATTTGTACCCGCCTTACTGAAAACACGGACCAGTTGACCGTCGGTTGACCACCCACAGATATCCTGGGGGGATGGCAAATAAGGAATCTTCAAATTTTGAAGGAAATTTCGTATAGTTTGAACATTTAGTGGCACAAGCTGTCGCTATATGGCCACATAATCATCATTTGTACCCGCCTTACTGAAAACCCGGACCAGTTGACCGTCGGTTGACCACCCACAGATATCCTGGGGGGATGGCAAATAAGAAATCGACAAATTTTGAAGGAAATTTCGTATAGTTTGAACATTTAGTGGCACAAGCTGTCGCTATATGGCCACATAATCACCATTTGTACCCGCCTTACTGAAAACCCGGACCAGTTGACCGTCGGTTGACCACCCACAGATACCCTGGGGGGATGGCAAATAAGAAATCGACAAATTTTGAAGGAAATTTCGTATAGTTTGAACATTTAGTGGCACAAGCTGTCGCTATATGGCCACATAATCATCATTTGTACCCGCCTTACTGAAAACCCGGACCAGTTGACCGTCGGTTGACCACCCACAGATATCCTGGGGGATGGCAAATAAGGAATCGACAAATTTTGAAGGAAATTTCGTATAGTTTGAACATTTAGTGGCACAAGCTGTCGCTATATGGCCACATAATCATCATTTGTACCCGCCTTACTGAAAACCCGGACCAGTTGACCGTCGGTTGACCACCCACAGATATCCTGGGGGGATGGCAAATAAGAAATCGACAAATTTTGAAGGAAATTTCGTATAGTTTGAACATTTAGTGGCACAAGCTGTCGCTATATGGCCACATAATCATCATTTGTACCCGCCTTACTGAAAACCCGGACCAGTTGACCGTCGGTTGACCACCCACAGATATCCTGGGGGGATGGCAAATAAGGAATCGACAAATTTTGAAGGAAATTTTGTATAGTTTGAACATTTAGTGGCACAAGCTGTCGCTATATGGCCACATAATCATCATTTGTACCCGCCTTACTGAAAACCCGGACCAGTTGACCGTCGGTTGACCACCCACAGATATCCTGGGGGGATGGCAAATAAGAAATCGACAAATTTTGAAGGAAATTTCGTATAGTTTGAACATTTAGTGGCACAAGCTGTCGCTATATGGCCACATAATCATCATTTGTACCCGCCTTACTGAAAACCCGGACCAGTTGACCGTCGGTTGACCACCCACAGATATCCTGGGGGGATGGCAAATAAGAAATCGACAAATTTTGAAGGAAATTTTGTATAGTTTGAACATTTAGTGGCACAAGCTGTCGCTATATGGCCACATAATCACCATTTGTACCCGCCTTACTGAAAACCCGGACCAGTTGACCGTCGGTTGACCACCCACAGATACCCTGGGGGGATGGCAAATAAGAAATCGACAAATTTTGAAGGAAATTTCGTATAGTTTGAACATTTAGTGGCACAAGCTGTCGCTATATGGCCACATAATCATCATTTGTACCCGCCTTACTGAAAACCCGGACCAGTTGACCGTCGGTTGACCACCCACAGATATCCTGGGGGATGGCAAATAAGGAATCGACAAATTTTGAAGGAAATTTCGTATAGTTTGAACATTTAGTGGCACAAGCTGTCGCTATATGGCCACATAATCATCATTTGTACCCGCCTTACTGAAAACCCGGACCAGTTGACCGTCGGTTGACCACCCACAGATATCCTGGGGGGATGGCAAATAAGAAATCGACAAATTTTGAAGGAAATTTCGTATAGTTTGAACATTTAGTGGCACAAGCTGTCGCTATATGGCCACATAATCATCATTTGTACCCGCCTTACTGAAAACCCGGACCAGTTGACCGTCGGTTGACCACCCACAGATATCCTGGGGGGATGGCAAATAAGGAATCGACAAATTTTGAAGGAAATTTTGTATAGTTTGAACATTTAGTGGCACAAGCTGTCGCTATATGGCCACATAATCATCATTTGTACCCGCCTTACTGAAAACCCGGACCAGTTGACCGTCGGTTGACCACCCACAGATATCCTGGGGGGATGGCAAATAAGAAATCGACAAATTTTGAAGGAAATTTCGTATAGTTTGAACATTTAGTGGCACAAGCTGTCGCTATATGGCCACATAATCATCATTTGTACCCGCCTTACTGAAAACCCGGACCAGTTGACTGTCGGTTGACCACCCACAGATATCCTGGGGGGATGGCAAATAAGAAATCGACAAATTTTGAAGGAAATTTCGTATAGTTTGAACATTTAGTGGCACAAGCTGTCGCTATATGGCCACATAATCACCATTTGTACCCGCCTTACTGAAAACCCGGACCAGTTGACCGTCGGTTGACCACCCACAGATACCCTGGGGGGATGGCAAATAAGAAATCGACAAATTTTGAAGGAAATTTCGTATAGTTTGAACATTTAGTGGCACAAGCTGTCGCTATATGGCCACATAATCATTATTTGTACCCGCCTTACTGAAAACCCGGACCAGTTGACTGTCGGTTGACCACCCACAGATATCCTGGGGGGATGGCAAATAAGAAATCGACAAATTTTGAAGGAAATTTCGTATAGTTTGAACATTTAGTGGCACAAGCTGTCGCTATATGGCCACATAATCATCATTTGTACCCGCCTTACTGAAAACCCGGACCAGTTGACTGTCGGTTGACCACCCACAGATATCCTGGGGGGATGGCAAATAAGAAATCGACAAATTTTGAAGGAAATTTCGTATAGTTTGAACATTTAGTGGCACAAGCTGTCGCTATATGGCCACATAATCACCATTTGTACCCGCCTTACTGAAAACCCGGACCAGTTGACCGTCGGTTGACCACCCACAGATATCCTGGGGGGATGGCAAATAAGAAATCGAAAATTTTTGAAGGAAATTTCGTATAGTTTGAACATTTAGTGGCACAAGCTGTCGCTATATGGCCACATAATCATCATTTGTACCCGCCTTACTGAAAACCCGGACCAGTTGACCGTCGGTTGACCACCCACAGATATCCTGGGGGGATGGCAAATAAGGAATCGACAAATTTTGAAGGAAATTTCGTATAGTTTGAACATTTAGTGGCACAAGCTGTCGCTATATGGCCACATAATCATCATGTGTACCCGCCTTACTGAAAACCCGGACCAGTTGACTGTCGGTTGACCACCCACAGATATCCTGGGGGGATGGCAAATAAGAAATCGACAAATTTTGAAGGAAATTTCGTATAGTTTGAACATTTAGTGGCACAAGCTGTCGCTATATGGCCACATAATCATCATTTGTACCCGCCTTACTGAAAACCCGGACCAGTTGACTGTCGGTTGACCACCCACAGATATCCTGGGGGGATGGCAAATAAGAAATCGACAAATTTTGAAGGAAATTTCGTATAGTTTGAACATTTAGTGGCACAAGCTGTCGCTATATGGCCACATAATCACCATTTGTACCCGCCTTACTGAAAACCCGGACCAGTTGACCGTCGGTTGACCACCCACAGATATCCTGGGGGGATGGCAAATAAGAAATCGAAAATTTTTGAAGGAAATTTCGTATAGTTTGAACATTTAGTGGCACAAGCTGTCGCTATATGGCCACATAATCATCATTTGTACCCGCCTTACTGAAAACCCGGACCAGTTGACCGTCGGTTGACCACCCACAGATATCCTGGGGGGATGGCAAATAAGGAATCGACAAATTTTGAAGGAAATTTCGTATAGTTTGAACATTTAGTGGCACAAGCTGTCGCTATATGGCCACATAATCATCATGTGTACCCGCCTTACTGAAAACCCGGACCAGTTGACCGTCGGTTGACCACCTACAGATATCATGGGGGGATGGCAAATAAGAAATCGACAAATTTTGAAGGAAATTTCGTATAGTTTGAACATTTAGTGGCACAAGCTGTCGCTATATGGCCACATAATCATCATTTGTACCCGCCTTACTGAAAACCCGGACCAGTTGACCGTCGGTTGACCACCTACAGATATCATGGGGGGATGGCAAATAAGAAATCGACAAATTTTGAAGGAAATTTCGTATAGTTTGAACATTTAGTGGTACAAGCTGTCGCTATATGGCCACATAACCACCATTTGTACCCGCCTTACTGAAAACCCGGACCAGTTGACCGTCGGATGACCACCCACAGATACCCTGGGGGGATGGCAAATAAGAAATCGAAAAATTTTGAAGGAAATTTCGTATAGTTTGAACATTTAGTGGCACAAGCTGTCGCTATATGGCCACATAATCATCATTTGTACCCGCCTTACTGAAAACCCGGACCAGTTGACCGTCGGTTGACCACCCACAGATATCCTGGGGGATGGCAAATAAGGAATCGACAAATTTTGAAGGAAATTTCGTATAGTTTGAACATTTAGTGGCACAAGCTGTCGCTATATGGCCACATAATCACCATTTGTACCCGCCTTACTGAAAACCCGGACCAGTTGACCGTCGGTTGACCACCCACAGATACCCTGGGGGGATGGCAAATAAGAAATCGACAAATTTTGAAGGAAATTTCGTATAGTTTGAACATTTAGTGGCACAAGCTGTCGCTATATGGCCACATAATCATCATTTGTACCCGCCTTACTGAAAACCCGGACCAGTTGACTGTCGGTTGACCACCCACAGATATCCTGGGGGGATGGCAAATAAGAAATCGACAAATTTTGAAGGAAATTTCGTATAGTTTGAACATTTAGTGGCACAAGCTGTCGCTATATGGCCACATAATCATCATTTGTACCCGCCTTACTGAAAACCCGGACCAGTTGACTGTCGGTTGACCACCCACAGATATCCTGGGGGGATGGCAAATAAGAAATCGACAAATTTTGAAGGAAATTTCGTATAGTTTGAACATTTAGTGGCACAAGCTGTCGCTATATGGCCACATAATCACCATTTGTACCCGCCTTACTGAAAACCCGGACCAGTTGACCGTCGGTTGACCACCCACAGATATCCTGGGGGGATGGCAAATAAGAAATCGAAAATTTTTGAAGGAAATTTCGTATAGTTTGAACATTTAGTGGCACAAGCTGTCGCTATATGGCCACATAATCATCATTTGTACCCGCCTTACTGAAAACCCGGACCAGTTGACCGTCGGTTGACCACCCACAGATATCCTGGGGGGATGGCAAATAAGGAATCGACAAATTTTGAAGGAAATTTCGTATAGTTTGAACATTTAGTGGCACAAGCTGTCGCTATATGGCCACATAATCATCATGTGTACCCGCCTTACTGAAAACCCGGACCAGTTGACTGTCGGTTGACCACCCACAGATATCCTGGGGGGATGGCAAATAAGAAATCGACAAATTTTGAAGGAAATTTCGTATAGTTTGAACATTTAGTGGCACAAGCTGTCGCTATATGGCCACATAATCATCATTTGTACCCGCCTTACTGAAAACCCGGACCAGTTGACTGTCGGTTGATCACCCACAGATATCCTGGGGGGATGGCAAATAAGAAATCGACAAATTTTGAAGGAAATTTCGTATAGTTTGAACATTTAGTGGCACAAGCTGTCGCTATATGGCCACATAATCACCATTTGTACCCGCCTTACTGAAAACCCGGACCAGTTGACCGTCGGTTGACCACCCACAGATATCCTGGGGGGATGGCAAATAAGAAATCGAAATTTTTTGAAGGAAATTTCGTATAGTTTGAACATTTAGTGGCACAAGCTGTCGCTATATGGCCACATAATCATCATTTGTACCCGCCTTACTGAAAACCCGGACCAGTTGACCGTCGGTTGACCACCCACAGATATCCTGGGGGGATGGCAAATAAGGAATCGACAAATTTTGAAGGAAATTTCGTATAGTTTGAACATTTAGTGGCACAAGCTGTCGCTATATGGCCACATAATCATCATGTGTACCCGCCTTACTGAAAACCCGGACCAGTTGACCGTCGGTTGACCACCTACAGATATCATGGGGGGATGGCAAATAAGAAATCGACAAATTTTGAAGGAAATTTCGTATAGTTTGAACATTTAGTGGCACAAGCTGTCGCTATATGGCCACATAATCATCATTTGTACCCGCCTTACTGAAAACCCGGACCAGTTGACCGTCGGTTGACCACCTACAGATATCATGGGGGGATGGCAAATAAGAAATCGACAAATTTTGAAGGAAATTTCGTATAGTTTGAACATTTAGTGGTACAAGCTGTCGCTATATGGCCACATAACCACCATTTGTACCCGCCTTACTGAAAACCCGGACCAGTTGACCGTCGGATGACCACCCACAGATACCCTGGGGGGATGGCAAATAAGAAATCGAAAAATTTTGAAGGAAATTTCGTATAGTTTGAACATTTAGTGGCACAAGCTGTCGCTATATGGCCACATAATCATCATTTGTACCCGCCTTACTGAAAACCCGGACCAGTTGACCGTCGGTTGACCACCCACAGATATCCTGGGGGATGGCAAATAAGGAATCGACAAATTTTGAAGGAAATTTCGTATAGTTTGAACATTTAGTGGCACAAGCTGTCGCTATATGGCCACATAATCATCATTTGTACCCGCCTTACTGAAAACACGGACCAGTTGACCGTCGGTTGACCACCCACAGATATCCTGGGGGGATGGCAAATAAGGAATCTTCAAATTTTGAAGGAAATTTCGTATAGTTTGAACATTTAGTGGCACAAGCTGTCGCTATATGGCCACATAATCATCATTTGTACCCGCCTTACTGAAAACCCGGACCAGTTGACCGTCGGTTGACCACCCACAGATATCCTGGGGGGATGGCAAATAAGAAATCGACAAATTTTGAAGGAAATTTCGTATAGTTTGAACATTTAGTGGCACAAGCTGTCGCTATATGGCCACATAATCACCATTTGTACCCGCCTTACTGAAAACCCGGACCAGTTGACCGTCGGTTGACCACCCACAGATACCCTGGGGGGATGGCAAATAAGAAATCGACAAATTTTGAAGGAAATTTCGTATAGTTTGAACATTTAGTGGCACAAGCTGTCGCTATATGGCCACATAATCATCATTTGTACCCGCCTTACTGAAAACCCGGACCAGTTGACCGTCGGTTGACCACCTACAGATATCATGGGGGGATGGCAAATAAGAAATCGACAAATTTTGAAGGAAATTTCGTATAGTTTGAACATTTAGTGGCACAAGCTGTCGCTATATGGCCACATAATCATCATTTGTACCCGCCTTACTGAAAACCCGGACCAGTTGACCGTCGGTTGACCACCTACAGATATCATGGGGGGATGGCAAATAAGAAATCGACAAATTTTGAAGGAAATTTCGTATAGTTTGAACATTTAGTGGTACAAGCTGTCGCTATATGGCCACATAACCACCATTTGTACCCGCCTTACTGAAAACCCGGACCAGTTGACCGTCGGATGACCACCCACAGATACCCTGGGGGGATGGCAAATAAGAAATCGAAAAATTTTGAAGGAAATTTCGTATAGTTTGAACATTTAGTGGCACAAGCTGTCGCTATATGGCCACATAATCATCATTTGTACCCGCCTTACTGAAAACCCGGACCAGTTGACCGTCGGTTGACCACCCACAGATATCCTGGGGGATGGCAAATAAGGAATCGACAAATTTTGAAGGAAATTTCGTATAGTTTGAACATTTAGTGGCACAAGCTGTCGCTATATGGCCACATAATCATCATTTGTACCCGCCTTACTGAAAACACGGACCAGTTGACCGTCGGTTGACCACCCACAGATATCCTGGGGGGATGGCAAATAAGGAATCTTCAAATTTTGAAGGAAATTTCGTATAGTTTGAACATTTAGTGGCACAAGCTGTCGCTATATGGCCACATAATCATCATTTGTACCCGCCTTACTGAAAACCCGGACCAGTTGACCGTCGGTTGACCACCCACAGATATCCTGGGGGGATGGCAAATAAGAAATCGACAAATTTTGAAGGAAATTTCGTATAGTTTGAACATTTAGTGGCACAAGCTGTCGCTATATGGCCACATAATCACCATTTGTACCCGCCTTACTGAAAACCCGGACCAGTTGACCGTCGGTTGACCACCCACAGATACCCTGGGGGGATGGCAAATAAGAAATCGACAAATTTTGAAGGAAATTTCGTATAGTTTGAACATTTAGTGGCACAAGCTGTCGCTATATGGCCACATAATCATCATTTGTACCCGCCTTACTGAAAACCCGGACCAGTTGACCGTCGGTTGACCACCCACAGATATCCTGGGGGATGGCAAATAAGGAATCGACAAATTTTGAAGGAAATTTCGTATAGTTTGAACATTTAGTGGCACAAGCTGTCGCTATATGGCCACATAATCATCATTTGTACCCGCCTTACTGAAAACCCGGACCAGTTGACCGTCGGTTGACCACCCACAGATATCCTGGGGGGATGGCAAATAAGAAATCGACAAATTTTGAAGGAAATTTCGTATAGTTTGAACATTTAGTGGCACAAGCTGTCGCTATATGGCCACATAATCATCATTTGTACCCGCCTTACTGAAAACCCGGACCAGTTGACCGTCGGTTGACCACCCACAGATATCCTGGGGGGATGGCAAATAAGGAATCGACAAATTTTGAAGGAAATTTTGTATAGTTTGAACATTTAGTGGCACAAGCTGTCGCTATATGGCCACATAATCATCATTTGTACCCGCCTTACTGAAAACCCGGACCAGTTGACCGTCGGTTGACCACCCACAGATATCCTGGGGGGATGGCAAATAAGAAATCGACAAATTTTGAAGGAAATTTCGTATAGTTTGAACATTTAGTGGCACAAGCTGTCGCTATATGGCCACATAATCATCATTTGTACCCGCCTTACTGAAAACCCGGACCAGTTGACTGTCGGTTGACCACCCACAGATATCCTGGGGGGATGGCAAATAAGAAATCGACAAATTTTGAAGGAAATTTCGTATAGTTTGAACATTTAGTGGCACAAGCTGTCGCTATATGGCCACATAATCACCATTTGTACCCGCCTTACTGAAAACCCGGACCAGTTGACCGTCGGTTGACCACCCACAGATACCCTGGGGGGATGGCAAATAAGAAATCGACAAATTTTGAAGGAAATTTCGTATAGTTTGAACATTTAGTGGCACAAGCTGTCGCTATATGGCCACATAATCATCATTTGTACCCGCCTTACTGAAAACCCGGACCAGTTGACTGTCGGTTGACCACCCACAGATATCCTGGGGGGATGGCAAATAAGAAATCGACAAATTTTGAAGGAAATTTCGTATAGTTTGAACATTTAGTGGCACAAGCTGTCGCTATATGGCCACATAATCATCATTTGTACCCGCCTTACTGAAAACCCGGACCAGTTGACTGTCGGTTGACCACCCACAGATATCCTGGGGGGATGGCAAATAAGAAATCGACAAATTTTGAAGGAAATTTTGTATAGTTTGAACATTTAGTGGCACAAGCTGTCGCTATATGGCCACATAATCACCATTTGTACCCGCCTTACTGAAAACCCGGACCAGTTGACCGTCGGTTGACCACCCACAGATATCCTGGGGGGATGGCAAATAAGAAATCGAAAATTTTTGAAGGAAATTTCGTATAGTTTGAACATTTAGTGGCACAAGCTGTCGCTATATGGCCACATAATCATCATTTGTACCCGCCTTACTGAAAACCCGGACCAGTTGACCGTCGGTTGACCACCCACAGATATCCTGGGGGGATGGCAAATAAGGAATCGACAAATTTTGAAGGAAATTTCGTATAGTTTGAACATTTAGTGGCACAAGCTGTCGCTATATGGCCACATAATCGTCATGTGTACCCGCCTTACTGAAAACCCGGACCAGTTGACCGTCGGTTGACCACCTACAGATATCATGGGGGGATGGCAAATAAGAAATCGACAAATTTTGAAGGAAATTTCGTATAGTTTGAACATTTAGTGGCACAAGCTGTCGCTATATGGCCACATAATCATCATTTGTACCCGCCTTACTGAAAACCCGGACCAGTTGACCGTCGGTTGACCACCTACAGATATCATGGGGGGATGGCAAATAAGAAATCGACAAATTTTGAAGGAAATTTCGTATAGTTTGAACATTTAGTGGTACAAGCTGTCGCTATATGGCCACATAACCACCATTTGTACCCGCCTTACTGAAAACCCGGACCAGTTGACCGTCGGATGACCACCCACAGATACCCTGGGGGGATGGCAAATAAGAAATCGAAAAATTTTGAAGGAAATTTCGTATAGTTTGAACATTTAGTGGCACAAGCTGTCGCTATATGGCCACATAATCATCATTTGTACCCGCCTTACTGAAAACCCGGACCAGTTGACCGTCGGTTGACCACCCACAGATATCCTGGGGGGATGGCAAATAAGAAATCGACAAATTTTGAAGGAAATTTCGTATAGTTTGAACATTTAGTGGCACAAGCTGTCGCTATATGGCCACATAATCATCATTTGTACCCGCCTTACTGAAAACCCGGACCAGTTGACCGTCGGTTGACCACCCACAGATATCCTGGGGGGATGGCAAATAAGGAATCGACAAATTTTGAAGGAAATTTTGTATAGTTTGAACATTTAGTGGCACAAGCTGTCGCTATATGGCCACATAATCATCATTTGTACCCGCCTTACTGAAAACCCGGACCAGTTGACCGTCGGTTGACCACCCACAGATATCCTGGGGGGATGGCAAATAAGAAATCGACAAATTTTGAAGGAAATTTCGTATAGTTTGAACATTTAGTGGCACAAGCTGTCGCTATATGGCCACATAATCATCATTTGTACCCGCCTTACTGAAAACCCGGACCAGTTGACTGTCGGTTGACCACCCACAGATATCCTGGGGGGATGGCAAATAAGAAATCGACAAATTTTGAAGGAAATTTCGTATAGTTTGAACATTTAGTGGCACAAGCTGTCGCTATATGGCCACATAATCATCATTTGTACCCGCCTTACTGAAAACCCGGACCAGTTGACCGTCGGTTGACCACCCACAGATATCCTGGGGGGATGGCAAATAAGGAATCGACAAATTTTGAAGGAAATTTTGTATAGTTTGAACATTTAGTGGCACAAGCTGTCGCTATATGGCCACATAATCATCATTTGTACCCGCCTTACTGAAAACCCGGACCAGTTGACCGTCGGTTGACCACCCACAGATATCCTGGGGGGATGGCAAATAAGAAATCGACAAATTTTGAAGGAAATTTCGTATAGTTTGAACATTTAGTGGCACAAGCTGTCGCTATATGGCCACATAATCATCATTTGTACCCGCCTTACTGAAAACCCGGACCAGTTGACTGTCGGTTGACCACCCACAGATATCCTGGGGGGATGGCAAATAAGAAATCGACAAATTTTGAAGGAAATTTCGTATAGTTTGAACATTTAGTGGCACAAGCTGTCGCTATATGGCCACATAATCACCATTTGTACCCGCCTTACTGAAAACCCGGACCAGTTGACCGTCGGTTGACCACCCACAGATACCCTGGGGGGATGGCAAATAAGAAATCGACAAATTTTGAAGGAAATTTCGTATAGTTTGAACATTTAGTGGCACAAGCTGTCGCTATATGGCCACATAATCATCATTTGTACCCGCCTTACTGAAAACCCGGACCAGTTGACTGTCGGTTGACCACCCACAGATATCCTGGGGGGATGGCAAATAAGAAATCGACAAATTTTGAAGGAAATTTCGTATAGTTTGAACATTTAGTGGCACAAGCTGTCGCTATATGGCCACATAATCATCATTTGTACCCGCCTTACTGAAAACCCGGACCAGTTGACTGTCGGTTGACCACCCACAGATATCCTGGGGGGATGGCAAATAAGAAATCGACAAATTTTGAAGGAAATTTTGTATAGTTTGAACATTTAGTGGCACAAGCTGTCGCTATATGGCCACATAATCACCATTTGTACCCGCCTTACTGAAAACCCGGACCAGTTGACCGTCGGTTGACCACCCACAGATATCCTGGGGGGATGGCAAATAAGAAATCGAAAATTTTTGAAGGAAATTTCGTATAGTTTGAACATTTAGTGGCACAAGCTGTCGCTATATGGCCACATAATCATCATTTGTACCCGCCTTACTGAAAACCCGGACCAGTTGACCGTCGGTTGACCACCCACAGATATCCTGGGGGGATGGCAAATAAGGAATCGACAAATTTTGAAGGAAATTTCGTATAGTTTGAACATTTAGTGGCACAAGCTGTCGCTATATGGCCACATAATCGTCATGTGTACCCGCCTTACTGAAAACCCGGACCAGTTGACCGTCGGTTGACCACCTACAGATATCATGGGGGGATGGCAAATAAGAAATCGACAAATTTTGAAGGAAATTTCGTATAGTTTGAACATTTAGTGGCACAAGCTGTCGCTATATGGCCACATAATCATCATTTGTACCCGCCTTACTGAAAACCCGGACCAGTTGACTGTCGGTTGACCACCCACAGATATCCTGGGGGGATGGCAAATAAGAAATCGACAAATTTTGAAGGAAATTTCGTATAGTTTGAACATTTAGTGGCACAAGCTGTCGCTATATGGCCACATAATCACCATTTGTACCCGCCTTACTGAAAACCCAGACCAGTTGACCGTCGGTTGACCACCCACAGATACCCTGGGGGGATGGCAAATAAGAAATCGACAAATTTTGAAGGAAATTTCGTATAGTTTGAACATTTAGTGGCACAAGCTGTCGCTATATGGCCACATAATCATCATTTGTACCCGCCTTACTGAAAACCCGGACCAGTTGACTGTCGGTTGACCACCCACAGATATCCTGGGGGGATGGCAAATAAGAAATCGACAAATTTTGAAGGAAATTTCGTATAGTTTGAACATTTAGTGGCACAAGCTGTCGCTATATGGCCACATAATCATCATTTGTACCCGCCTTACTGAAAACCCGGACCAGTTGACTGTCGGTTGACCACCCACAGATATCCTGGGGGGATGGCAAATAAGAAATCGACAAATTTTGAAGGAAATTTCGTATAGTTTGAACATTTAGTGGCACAAGCTGTCGCTATATGGCCACATAATCACCATTTGTACCCGCCTTACTGAAAACCCGGACCAGTTGACCGTCGGTTGACCACCCACAGATATCCTGGGGGGATGGCAAATAAGAAATCGAAAATTTTTGAAGGAAATTTCGTATAGTTTGAACATTTAGTGGCACAAGCTGTCGCTATATGGCCACATAATCATCATTTGTACCCGCCTTACTGAAAACCCGGACCAGTTGACCGTCGGTTGACCACCCACAGATATCCTGGGGGGATGGCAAATAAGGAATCGACAAATTTTGAAGGAAATTTCGTATAGTTTGAACATTTAGTGGCACAAGCTGTCGCTATATGGCCACATAATCATCATGTGTACCCGCCTTACTGAAAACCCGGACCAGTTGACCGTCGGTTGACCACCTACAGATATCATGGGGGGATGGCAAATAAGAAATCGACAAATTTTGAAGGAAATTTCGTATAGTTTGAACATTTAGTGGCACAAGCTGTCGCTATATGGCCACATAATCATCATTTGTACCCGCCTTACTGAAAACCCGGACCAGTTGACCGTCGGTTGACCACCTACAGATATCATGGGGGGATGGCAAATAAGAAATCGACAAATTTTGAAGGAAATTTCGTATAGTTTGAACATTTAGTGGTACAAGCTGTCGCTATATGGCCACATAACCACCATTTGTACCCGCCTTACTGAAAACCCGGACCAGTTGACCGTCGGATGACCACCCACAGATACCCTGGGGGGATGGCAAATAAGAAATCGAAAAATTTTGAAGGAAATTTCGTATAGTTTGAACATTTAGTGGCACAAGCTGTCGCTATATGGCCACATAATCATCATTTGTACCCGCCTTACTGAAAACCCGGACCAGTTGACCGTCGGTTGACCACCCACAGATATCCTGGGGGATGGCAAATAAGGAATCGACAAATTTTGAAGGAAATTTCGTATAGTTTGAACATTTAGTGGCACAAGCTGTCGCTATATGGCCACATAATCATCATTTGTACCCGCCTTACTGAAAACACGGACCAGTTGACCGTCGGTTGACCACCCACAGATATCCTGGGGGGATGGCAAATAAGGAATCTTCAAATTTTGAAGGAAATTTCGTATAGTTTGAACATTTAGTGGCACAAGCTGTCGCTATATGGCCACATAATCATCATTTGTACCCGCCTTACTGAAAACCCGGACCAGTTGACCGTCGGTTGACCACCCACAGATATCCTGGGGGGATGGCAAATAAGAAATCGACAAATTTTGAAGGAAATTTCGTATAGTTTGAACATTTAGTGGCACAAGCTGTCGCTATATGGCCACATAATCACCATTTGTACCCGCCTTACTGAAAACCCGGACCAGTTGACCGTCGGTTGACCACCCACAGATACCCTGGGGGGATGGCAAATAAGAAATCGACAAATTTTGAAGGAAATTTCGTATAGTTTGAACATTTAGTGGCACAAGCTGTCGCTATATGGCCACATAATCATCATTTGTACCCGCCTTACTGAAAACCCGGACCAGTTGACCGTCGGTTGACCACCTACAGATATCATGGGGGGATGGCAAATAAGAAATCGACAAATTTTGAAGGAAATTTCGTATAGTTTGAACATTTAGTGGCACAAGCTGTCGCTATATGGCCACATAATCATCATTTGTACCCGCCTTACTGAAAACCCGGACCAGTTGACCGTCGGTTGACCACCTACAGATATCATGGGGGGATGGCAAATAAGAAATCGACAAATTTTGAAGGAAATTTCGTATAGTTTGAACATTTAGTGGTACAAGCTGTCGCTATATGGCCACATAACCACCATTTGTACCCGCCTTACTGAAAACCCGGACCAGTTGACCGTCGGATGACCACCCACAGATACCCTGGGGGGATGGCAAATAAGAAATCGAAAAATTTTGAAGGAAATTTCGTATAGTTTGAACATTTAGTGGCACAAGCTGTCGCTATATGGCCACATAATCATCATTTGTACCCGCCTTACTGAAAACCCGGACCAGTTGACCGTCGGTTGACCACCCACAGATATCCTGGGGGATGGCAAATAAGGAATCGACAAATTTTGAAGGAAATTTCGTATAGTTTGAACATTTAGTGGCACAAGCTGTCGCTATATGGCCACATAATCATCATTTGTACCCGCCTTACTGAAAACACGGACCAGTTGACCGTCGGTTGACCACCCACAGATATCCTGGGGGGATGGCAAATAAGGAATCTTCAAATTTTGAAGGAAATTTCGTATAGTTTGAACATTTAGTGGCACAAGCTGTCGCTATATGGCCACATAATCATCATTTGTACCCGCCTTACTGAAAACCCGGACCAGTTGACTGTCGGTTGACCACCCACAGATATCCTGGGGGGATGGCAAATAAGAAATCGACAAATTTTGAAGGAAATTTCGTATAGTTTGAACATTTAGTGGCACAAGCTGTCGCTATATGGCCACATAATCACCATTTGTACCCGCCTTACTGAAAACCCGGACCAGTTGACCGTCGGTTGACCACCCACAGATATCCTGGGGGGATGGCAAATAAGAAATCGAAAATTTTTGAAGGAAATTTCGTATAGTTTGAACATTTAGTGGCACAAGCTGTCGCTATATGGCCACATAATCATCATTTGTACCCGCCTTACTGAAAACCCGGACCAGTTGACCGTCGGTTGACCACCCACAGATATCCTGGGGGGATGGCAAATAAGGAATCGACAAATTTTGAAGGAAATTTCGTATAGTTTGAACATTTAGTGGCACAAGCTGTCGCTATATGGCCACATAATCATCATGTGTACCCGCCTTACTGAAAACCCGGACCAGTTGACCGTCGGTTGACCACCTACAGATATCATGGGGGGATGGCAAATAAGAAATCGACAAATTTTGAAGGAAATTTCGTATAGTTTGAACATTTAGTGGCACAAGCTGTCGCTATATGGCCACATAATCATCATTTGTACCCGCCTTACTGAAAACCCGGACCAGTTGACCGTCGGTTGACCACCTACAGATATCATGGGGGGATGGCAAATAAGAAATCGACAAATTTTGAAGGAAATTTCGTATAGTTTGAACATTTAGTGGTACAAGCTGTCGCTATATGGCCACATAACCACCATTTGTACCCGCCTTACTGAAAACCCGGACCAGTTGACCGTCGGATGACCACCCACAGATACCCTGGGGGGATGGCAAATAAGAAATCGAAAAATTTTGAAGGAAATTTCGTATAGTTTGAACATTTAGTGGCACAAGCTGTCGCTATATGGCCACATAATCATCATTTGTACCCGCCTTACTGAAAACCCGGACCAGTTGACCGTCGGTTGACCACCCACAGATATCCTGGGGGATGGCAAATAAGGAATCGACAAATTTTGAAGGAAATTTCGTATAGTTTGAACATTTAGTGGCACAAGCTGTCGCTATATGGCCACATAATCATCATTTGTACCCGCCTTACTGAAAACACGGACCAGTTGACCGTCGGTTGACCACCCACAGATATCCTGGGGGGATGGCAAATAAGGAATCTTCAAATTTTGAAGGAAATTTCGTATAGTTTGAACATTTAGTGGCACAAGCTGTCGCTATATGGCCACATAATCATCATTTGTACCCGCCTTACTGAAAACCCGGACCAGTTGACCGTCGGTTGACCACCCACAGATATCCTGGGGGGATGGCAAATAAGAAATCGACAAATTTTGAAGGAAATTTCGTATAGTTTGAACATTTAGTGGCACAAGCTGTCGCTATATGGCCACATAATCACCATTTGTACCCGCCTTACTGAAAACCCGGACCAGTTGACCGTCGGTTGACCACCCACAGATACCCTGGGGGGATGGCAAATAAGAAATCGACAAATTTTGAAGGAAATTTCGTATAGTTTGAACATTTAGTGGCACAAGCTGTCGCTATATGGCCACATAATCATCATTTGTACCCGCCTTACTGAAAACCCGGACCAGTTGACCGTCGGTTGACCACCTACAGATATCATGGGGGGATGGCAAATAAGAAATCGACAAATTTTGAAGGAAATTTCGTATAGTTTGAACATTTAGTGGCACAAGCTGTCGCTATATGGCCACATAATCATCATTTGTACCCGCCTTACTGAAAACCCGGACCAGTTGACCGTCGGTTGACCACCTACAGATATCATGGGGGGATGGCAAATAAGAAATCGACAAATTTTGAAGGAAATTTCGTATAGTTTGAACATTTAGTGGTACAAGCTGTCGCTATATGGCCACATAACCACCATTTGTACCCGCCTTACTGAAAACCCGGACCAGTTGACCGTCGGATGACCACCCACAGATACCCTGGGGGGATGGCAAATAAGAAATCGAAAAATTTTGAAGGAAATTTCGTATAGTTTGAACATTTAGTGGCACAAGCTGTCGCTATATGGCCACATAATCATCATTTGTACCCGCCTTACTGAAAACCCGGACCAGTTGACCGTCGGTTGACCACCCACAGATATCCTGGGGGATGGCAAATAAGGAATCGACAAATTTTGAAGGAAATTTCGTATAGTTTGAACATTTAGTGGCACAAGCTGTCGCTATATGGCCACATAATCATCATTTGTACCCGCCTTACTGAAAACACGGACCAGTTGACCGTCGGTTGACCACCCACAGATATCCTGGGGGGATGGCAAATAAGGAATCTTCAAATTTTGAAGGAAATTTCGTATAGTTTGAACATTTAGTGGCACAAGCTGTCGCTATATGGCCACATAATCATCATTTGTACCCGCCTTACTGAAAACCCGGACCAGTTGACCGTCGGTTGACCACCCACAGATATCCTGGGGGGATGGCAAATAAGAAATCGACAAATTTTGAAGGAAATTTCGTATAGTTTGAACATTTAGTGGCACAAGCTGTCGCTATATGGCCACATAATCACCATTTGTACCCGCCTTACTGAAAACCCGGACCAGTTGACCGTCGGTTGACCACCCACAGATACCCTGGGGGGATGGCAAATAAGAAATCGACAAATTTTGAAGGAAATTTCGTATAGTTTGAACATTTAGTGGCACAAGCTGTCGCTATATGGCCACATAATCATCATTTGTACCCGCCTTACTGAAAACCCGGACCAGTTGACCGTCGGTTGACCACCCACAGATATCCTGGGGGATGGCAAATAAGGAATCGACAAATTTTGAAGGAAATTTCGTATAGTTTGAACATTTAGTGGCACAAGCTGTCGCTATATGGCCACATAATCATCATTTGTACCCGCCTTACTGAAAACCCGGACCAGTTGACCGTCGGTTGACCACCCACAGATATCCTGGGGGGATGGCAAATAAGAAATCGACAAATTTTGAAGGAAATTTCGTATAGTTTGAACATTTAGTGGCACAAGCTGTCGCTATATGGCCACATAATCATCATTTGTACCCGCCTTACTGAAAACCCGGACCAGTTGACCGTCGGTTGACCACCCACAGATATCCTGGGGGGATGGCAAATAAGGAATCGACAAATTTTGAAGGAAATTTTGTATAGTTTGAACATTTAGTGGCACAAGCTGTCGCTATATGGCCACATAATCATCATTTGTACCCGCCTTACTGAAAACCCGGACCAGTTGACCGTCGGTTGACCACCCACAGATATCCTGGGGGGATGGCAAATAAGAAATCGACAAATTTTGAAGGAAATTTCGTATAGTTTGAACATTTAGTGGCACAAGCTGTCGCTATATGGCCACATAATCATCATTTGTACCCGCCTTACTGAAAACCCGGACCAGTTGACTGTCGGTTGACCACCCACAGATATCCTGGGGGGATGGCAAATAAGAAATCGACAAATTTTGAAGGAAATTTCGTATAGTTTGAACATTTAGTGGCACAAGCTGTCGCTATATGGCCACATAATCACCATTTGTACCCGCCTTACTGAAAACCCGGACCAGTTGACCGTCGGTTGACCACCCACAGATACCCTGGGGGGATGGCAAATAAGAAATCGACAAATTTTGAAGGAAATTTCGTATAGTTTGAACATTTAGTGGCACAAGCTGTCGCTATATGGCCACATAATCATCATTTGTACCCGCCTTACTGAAAACCCGGACCAGTTGACTGTCGGTTGACCACCCACAGATATCCTGGGGGGATGGCAAATAAGAAATCGACAAATTTTGAAGGAAATTTCGTATAGTTTGAACATTTAGTGGCACAAGCTGTCGCTATATGGCCACATAATCATCATTTGTACCCGCCTTACTGAAAACCCGGACCAGTTGACTGTCGGTTGACCACCCACAGATATCCTGGGGGGATGGCAAATAAGAAATCGACAAATTTTGAAGGAAATTTCGTATAGTTTGAACATTTAGTGGCACAAGCTGTCGCTATATGGCCACATAATCACCATTTGTACCCGCCTTACTGAAAACCCGGACCAGTTGACCGTCGGTTGACCACCCACAGATATCCTGGGGGGATGGCAAATAAGAAATCGAAAATTTTTGAAGGAAATTTCGTATAGTTTGAACATTTAGTGGCACAAGCTGTCGCTATATGGCCACATAATCATCATTTGTACCCGCCTTACTGAAAACCCGGACCAGTTGACCGTCGGTTGACCACCCACAGATATCCTGGGGGGATGGCAAATAAGGAATCGACAAATTTTGAAGGAAATTTCGTATAGTTTGAACATTTAGTGGCACAAGCTGTCGCTATATGGCCACATAATCATCATGTGTACCCGCCTTACTGAAAACCCGGACCAGTTGACTGTCGGTTGACCACCCACAGATATCCTGGGGGGATGGCAAATAAGAAATCGACAAATTTTGAAGGAAATTTCGTATAGTTTGAACATTTAGTGGCACAAGCTGTCGCTATATGGCCACATAATCATCATTTGTACCCGCCTTACTGAAAACCCGGACCAGTTGACCGTCGGTTGACCACCCACAGATATCCTGGGGGGATGGCAAATAAGAAATCGACAAATTTTGAAGGAAATTTCGTATAGTTTGAACATTTAGTGGCACAAGCTGTCGCTATATGGCCACATAATCACCATTTGTACCCGCCTTACTGAAAACCCGGACCAGTTGACCGTCGGTTGACCACCCACAGATATCCTGGGGGGATGGCAAATAAGAAATCGAAAATTTTTGAAGGAAATTTCGTATAGTTTGAACATTTAGTGGCACAAGCTGTCGCTATATGGCCACATAATCATCATTTGTACCCGCCTTACTGAAAACCCGGACCAGTTGACCGTCGGTTGACCACCCACAGATATCCTGGGGGGATGGCAAATAAGGAATCGACAAATTTTGAAGGAAATTTCGTATAGTTTGAACATTTAGTGGCACAAGCTGTCGCTATATGGCCACATAATCATCATTTGTACCCGCCTTACTGAAAACCCGGACCAGTTGACCGTCGGTTGACCACCCACAGATATCCTGGGGGGATGGCAAATAAGGAATCGACAAATTTTGAAGGAAATTTCGTATAGTTTGAACATTTAGTGGCACAAGCTGTCGCTATATGGCCACATAATCATCATGTGTACCCGCCTTACTGAAAACCCGGACCAGTTGACTGTCGGTTGACCACCCACAGATATCCTGGGGGGATGGCAAATAAGAAATCGACAAATTTTGAAGGAAATTTCGTATAGTTTGAACATTTAGTGGCACAAGCTGTCGCTATATGGCCACATAATCACCATTTGTACCCGCCTTACTGAAAACCCGGACCAGTTGACCGTCGGTTGACCACCCACAGATATCCTGGGGGGATGGCAAATAAGAAATCGAAAAATTTTGAAGGAAATTTCGTATAGTTTGAACATTTAGTGGCACAAGCTGTCGCTATATGGCCACATAATCATCATTTGTACCCGCCTTACTGAAAACCCGGACCAGTTGACCGTCGGTTGACCACCCACAGATATCCTGGGGGGATGGCAAATAAGGAATCGACAAATTTTGAAGGAAATTTCGTATAGTTTGAACATTTAGTGGCACAAGCTGTCGCTATATGGCCACATAATCATCATTTGTACCCGCCTTACTGAAAACCCGGACCAGTTGACCGTCGGTTGACCACCCACAGATATCCTGGGGGGATGGCAAATAAGGAATCGACAAATTTTGAAGGAAATTTCGTATAGTTTGAACATTTAGTGGCACAAGCTGTCGCTATATGGCCACATAATCATCATTTGTACCCGCCTTACTGAAAACCCGGACCAGTTGACCGTCGGTTGACCACCCACAGATATCCTGGGGGGATGGCAAATAAGAAATCGACAAATTTTGAAGGAAATTTCGTATAGTTTGAACATTTAGTGGCACAAGCTGTCGCTATATGGCCACATAATCACCATTTGTACCCGCCTTACTGAAAACCCGGACCAGTTGACCACCCACAGATATCCTGGGGGGATGGCAAATAAGAAATCGACAAATTTTGAAGGAAATTTTGTATAGTTTGAACATTTAGTGGCACAAGCTGTCGCTATATGGCCACATAATCATCATTTGTACCCGCCTTACTGAAAACCCGGACCAGTTGACCGTCGGTTGACCACCCACAGATATCCTGGGGGGATGGCAAATAAGGAATCGACAAATTTTGAAGGAAATTTCGTATAGTTTGAACATTTAGTGGCACAAGCTGTCGCTATATGGCCACATAATCATCATGTGTACCCGCCTTACTGAAAACCCGGACCAGTTGACCGTCGGTTGACCACCTACAGATATCATGGGGGGATGGCAAATAAGAAATCGACAAATTTTGAAGGAAATTTCGTATAGTTTGAACATTTAGTGGCACAAGCTGTCGCTATATGGCCACATAATCATCATTTGTACCCGCCTTACTGAAAACCCGGACCAGTTGACCGTCGGTTGACCACCTACAGATATCATGGGGGGATGGCAAATAAGAAATCGACAAATTTTGAAGGAAATTTCGTATAGTTTGAACATTTAGTGGTACAAGCTGTCGCTATATGGCCACATAACCACCATTTGTACCCGCCTTACTGAAAACCCGGACCAGTTGACCGTCGGATGACCACCCACAGATACCCTGGGGGGATGGCAAATAAGAAATCGAAAAATTTTGAAGGAAATTTCGTATAGTTTGAACATTTAGTGGCACAAGCTGTCGCTATATGGCCACATAATCATCATTTGTACCCGCCTTACTGAAAACCCGGACCAGTTGACCGTCGGTTGACCACCCACAGATATCCTGGGGGATGGCAAATAAGGAATCGACAAATTTTGAAGGAAATTTCGTATAGTTTGAACATTTAGTGGCACAAGCTGTCGCTATATGGCCACATAATCATCATTTGTACCCGCCTTACTGAAAACACGGACCAGTTGACCGTCGGTTGACCACCCACAGATATCCTGGGGGGATGGCAAATAAGGAATCTTCAAATTTTGAAGGAAATTTCGTATAGTTTGAACATTTAGTGGCACAAGCTGTCGCTATATGGCCACATAATCATCATTTGTACCCGCCTTACTGAAAACCCGGACCAGTTGACCGTCGGTTGACCACCCACAGATATCCTGGGGGGATGGCAAATAAGAAATCGACAAATTTTGAAGGAAATTTCGTATAGTTTGAACATTTAGTGGCACAAGCTGTCGCTATATGGCCACATAATCACCATTTGTACCCGCCTTACTGAAAACCCGGACCAGTTGACCGTCGGTTGACCACCCACAGATACCCTGGGGGGATGGCAAATAAGAAATCGACAAATTTTGAAGGAAATTTCGTATAGTTTGAACATTTAGTGGCACAAGCTGTCGCTATATGGCCACATAATCATCATTTGTACCCGCCTTACTGAAAACCCGGACCAGTTGACCGTCGGTTGACCACCTACAGATATCATGGGGGGATGGCAAATAAGAAATCGACAAATTTTGAAGGAAATTTCGTATAGTTTGAACATTTAGTGGCACAAGCTGTCGCTATATGGCCACATAATCATCATTTGTACCCGCCTTACTGAAAACCCGGACCAGTTGACCGTCGGTTGACCACCTACAGATATCATGGGGGGATGGCAAATAAGAAATCGACAAATTTTGAAGGAAATTTCGTATAGTTTGAACATTTAGTGGTACAAGCTGTCGCTATATGGCCACATAACCACCATTTGTACCCGCCTTACTGAAAACCCGGACCAGTTGACCGTCGGATGACCACCCACAGATACCCTGGGGGGATGGCAAATAAGAAATCGAAAAATTTTGAAGGAAATTTCGTATAGTTTGAACATTTAGTGGCACAAGCTGTCGCTATATGGCCACATAATCATCATTTGTACCCGCCTTACTGAAAACCCGGACCAGTTGACCGTCGGTTGACCACCCACAGATATCCTGGGGGATGGCAAATAAGGAATCGACAAATTTTGAAGGAAATTTCGTATAGTTTGAACATTTAGTGGCACAAGCTGTCGCTATATGGCCACATAATCATCATTTGTACCCGCCTTACTGAAAACACGGACCAGTTGACCGTCGGTTGACCACCCACAGATATCCTGGGGGGATGGCAAATAAGGAATCTTCAAATTTTGAAGGAAATTTCGTATAGTTTGAACATTTAGTGGCACAAGCTGTCGCTATATGGCCACATAATCATCATTTGTACCCGCCTTACTGAAAACCCGGACCAGTTGACCGTCGGTTGACCACCCACAGATATCCTGGGGGGATGGCAAATAAGAAATCGACAAATTTTGAAGGAAATTTCGTATAGTTTGAACATTTAGTGGCACAAGCTGTCGCTATATGGCCACATAATCACCATTTGTACCCGCCTTACTGAAAACCCGGACCAGTTGACCGTCGGTTGACCACCCACAGATACCCTGGGGGGATGGCAAATAAGAAATCGACAAATTTTGAAGGAAATTTCGTATAGTTTGAACATTTAGTGGCACAAGCTGTCGCTATATGGCCACATAATCATCATTTGTACCCGCCTTACTGAAAACCCGGACCAGTTGACCGTCGGTTGACCACCCACAGATATCCTGGGGGATGGCAAATAAGGAATCGACAAATTTTGAAGGAAATTTCGTATAGTTTGAACATTTAGTGGCACAAGCTGTCGCTATATGGCCACATAATCATCATTTGTACCCGCCTTACTGAAAACCCGGACCAGTTGACCGTCGGTTGACCACCCACAGATATCCTGGGGGGATGGCAAATAAGAAATCGACAAATTTTGAAGGAAATTTCGTATAGTTTGAACATTTAGTGGCACAAGCTGTCGCTATATGGCCACATAATCATCATTTGTACCCGCCTTACTGAAAACCCGGACCAGTTGACCGTCGGTTGACCACCCACAGATATCCTGGGGGGATGGCAAATAAGGAATCGACAAATTTTGAAGGAAATTTTGTATAGTTTGAACATTTAGTGGCACAAGCTGTCGCTATATGGCCACATAATCATCATTTGTACCCGCCTTACTGAAAACCCGGACCAGTTGACCGTCGGTTGACCACCCACAGATATCCTGGGGGGATGGCAAATAAGAAATCGACAAATTTTGAAGGAAATTTCGTATAGTTTGAACATTTAGTGGCACAAGCTGTCGCTATATGGCCACATAATCATCATTTGTACCCGCCTTACTGAAAACCCGGACCAGTTGACTGTCGGTTGACCACCCACAGATATCCTGGGGGGATGGCAAATAAGAAATCGACAAATTTTGAAGGAAATTTCGTATAGTTTGAACATTTAGTGGCACAAGCTGTCGCTATATGGCCACATAATCACCATTTGTACCCGCCTTACTGAAAACCCGGACCAGTTGACCGTCGGTTGACCACCCACAGATACCCTGGGGGGATGGCAAATAAGAAATCGACAAATTTTGAAGGAAATTTCGTATAGTTTGAACATTTAGTGGCACAAGCTGTCGCTATATGGCCACATAATCATCATTTGTACCCGCCTTACTGAAAACCCGGACCAGTTGACTGTCGGTTGACCACCCACAGATATCCTGGGGGGATGGCAAATAAGAAATCGACAAATTTTGAAGGAAATTTCGTATAGTTTGAACATTTAGTGGCACAAGCTGTCGCTATATGGCCACATAATCATCATTTGTACCCGCCTTACTGAAAACCCGGACCAGTTGACTGTCGGTTGACCACCCACAGATATCCTGGGGGGATGGCAAATAAGAAATCGACAAATTTTGAAGGAAATTTCGTATAGTTTGAACATTTAGTGGCACAAGCTGTCGCTATATGGCCACATAATCACCATTTGTACCCGCCTTACTGAAAACCCGGACCAGTTGACCGTCGGTTGACCACCCACAGATATCCTGGGGGGATGGCAAATAAGAAATCGAAAATTTTTGAAGGAAATTTCGTATAGTTTGAACATTTAGTGGCACAAGCTGTCGCTATATGGCCACATAATCATCATTTGTACCCGCCTTACTGAAAACCCGGACCAGTTGACCGTCGGTTGACCACCCACAGATATCCTGGGGGGATGGCAAATAAGGAATCGACAAATTTTGAAGGAAATTTCGTATAGTTTGAACATTTAGTGGCACAAGCTGTCGCTATATGGCCACATAATCATCATGTGTACCCGCCTTACTGAAAACCCGGACCAGTTGACTGTCGGTTGACCACCCACAGATATCCTGGGGGGATGGCAAATAAGAAATCGACAAATTTTGAAGGAAATTTCGTATAGTTTGAACATTTAGTGGCACAAGCTGTCGCTATATGGCCACATAATCATCATTTGTACCCGCCTTACTGAAAACCCGGACCAGTTGACCGTCGGTTGACCACCCACAGATATCCTGGGGGGATGGCAAATAAGAAATCGACAAATTTTGAAGGAAATTTCGTATAGTTTGAACATTTAGTGGCACAAGCTGTCGCTATATGGCCACATAATCACCATTTGTACCCGCCTTACTGAAAACCCGGACCAGTTGACCGTCGGTTGACCACCCACAGATATCCTGGGGGGATGGCAAATAAGAAATCGAAAATTTTTGAAGGAAATTTCGTATAGTTTGAACATTTAGTGGCACAAGCTGTCGCTATATGGCCACATAATCATCATTTGTACCCGCCTTACTGAAAACCCGGACCAGTTGACCGTCGGTTGACCACCCACAGATATCCTGGGGGGATGGCAAATAAGGAATCGACAAATTTTGAAGGAAATTTCGTATAGTTTGAACATTTAGTGGCACAAGCTGTCGCTATATGGCCACATAATCATCATTTGTACCCGCCTTACTGAAAACCCGGACCAGTTGACCGTCGGTTGACCACCCACAGATATCCTGGGGGGATGGCAAATAAGGAATCGACAAATTTTGAAGGAAATTTCGTATAGTTTGAACATTTAGTGGCACAAGCTGTCGCTATATGGCCACATAATCATCATGTGTACCCGCCTTACTGAAAACCCGGACCAGTTGACTGTCGGTTGACCACCCACAGATATCCTGGGGGGATGGCAAATAAGAAATCGACAAATTTTGAAGGAAATTTCGTATAGTTTGAACATTTAGTGGCACAAGCTGTCGCTATATGGCCACATAATCATCATTTGTACCCGCCTTACTGAAAACCCGGACCAGTTGACCGTCGGTTGACCACCCACAGATATCCTGGGGGGATGGCAAATAAGAAATCGACAAATTTTGAAGGAAATTTCGTATAGTTTGAACATTTAGTGGCACAAGCTGTCGCTATATGGCCACATAATCACCATTTGTACCCGCCTTACTGAAAACCCGGACCAGTTGACCGTCGGTTGACCACCCACAGATATCCTGGGGGGATGGCAAATAAGAAATCGAAAAATTTTGAAGGAAATTTCGTATAGTTTGAACATTTAGTGGCACAAGCTGTCGCTATATGGCCACATAATCATCATTTGTACCCGCCTTACTGAAAACCCGGACCAGTTGACCGTCGGTTGACCACCCACAGATATCCTGGGGGGATGGCAAATAAGGAATCGACAAATTTTGAAGGAAATTTCGTATAGTTTGAACATTTAGTGGCACAAGCTGTCGCTATATGGCCACATAATCATCATTTGTACCCGCCTTACTGAAAACCCGGACCAGTTGACCGTCGGTTGACCACCCACAGATATCCTGGGGGGATGGCAAATAAGGAATCGACAAATTTTGAAGGAAATTTCGTATAGTTTGAACATTTAGTGGCACAAGCTGTCGCTATATGGCCACATAATCATCATTTGTACCCGCCTTACTGAAAACCCGGACCAGTTGACTGTCGGTTGACCACCCACAGATATCCTGGGGGGATGGCAAATAAGAAATCGACAAATTTTGAAGGAAATTTCGTATAGTTTGAACATTTAGTGGCACAAGCTGTCGCTATATGGCCACATAATCATCATTTGTACCCGCCTTACTGAAAACCCGGACCAGTTGACTGTCGGTTGACCACCCACAGATATCCTGGGGGGATGGCAAATAAGAAATCGACAAATTTTGAAGGAAATTTCGTATAGTTTGAACATTTAGTGGCACAAGCTGTCGCTATATGGCCACATAATCACCATTTGTACCCGCCTTACTGAAAACCCGGACCAGTTGACCGTCGGTTGACCACCCACAGATATCCTGGGGGGATGGCAAATAAGAAATCGAAAATTTTTGAAGGAAATTTCGTATAGTTTGAACATTTAGTGGCACAAGCTGTCGCTATATGGCCACATAATCATCATTTGTACCCGCCTTACTGAAAACCCGGACCAGTTGACCGTCGGTTGACCACCCACAGATATCCTGGGGGGATGGCAAATAAGGAATCGACAAATTTTGAAGGAAATTTCGTATAGTTTGAACATTTAGTGGCACAAGCTGTCGCTATATGGCCACATAATCATCATGTGTACCCGCCTTACTGAAAACCCGGACCAGTTGACTGTCGGTTGACCACCCACAGATATCCTGGGGGGATGGCAAATAAGAAATCGACAAATTTTGAAGGAAATTTCGTATAGTTTGAACATTTAGTGGCACAAGCTGTCGCTATATGGCCACATAATCATCATTTGTACCCGCCTTACTGAAAACCCGGACCAGTTGACCGTCGGTTGACCACCCACAGATATCCTGGGGGGATGGCAAATAAGAAATCGACAAATTTTGAAGGAAATTTCGTATAGTTTGAACATTTAGTGGCACAAGCTGTCGCTATATGGCCACATAATCACCATTTGTACCCGCCTTACTGAAAACCCGGACCAGTTGACCGTCGGTTGACCACCCACAGATATCCTGGGGGGATGGCAAATAAGAAATCGAAAATTTTTGAAGGAAATTTCGTATAGTTTGAACATTTAGTGGCACAAGCTGTCGCTATATGGCCACATAATCATCATTTGTACCCGCCTTACTGAAAACCCGGACCAGTTGACCGTCGGTTGACCACCCACAGATATCCTGGGGGGATGGCAAATAAGGAATCGACAAATTTTGAAGGAAATTTCGTATAGTTTGAACATTTAGTGGCACAAGCTGTCGCTATATGGCCACATAATCATCATTTGTACCCGCCTTACTGAAAACCCGGACCAGTTGACCGTCGGTTGACCACCCACAGATATCCTGGGGGGATGGCAAATAAGGAATCGACAAATTTTGAAGGAAATTTCGTATAGTTTGAACATTTAGTGGCACAAGCTGTCGCTATATGGCCACATAATCATCATGTGTACCCGCCTTACTGAAAACCCGGACCAGTTGACTGTCGGTTGACCACCCACAGATATCCTGGGGGGATGGCAAATAAGAAATCGACAAATTTTGAAGGAAATTTCGTATAGTTTGAACATTTAGTGGCACAAGCTGTCGCTATATGGCCACATAATCATCATTTGTACCCGCCTTACTGAAAACCCGGACCAGTTGACCGTCGGTTGACCACCCACAGATATCCTGGGGGGATGGCAAATAAGAAATCGACAAATTTTGAAGGAAATTTCGTATAGTTTGAACATTTAGTGGCACAAGCTGTCGCTATATGGCCACATAATCACCATTTGTACCCGCCTTACTGAAAACCCGGACCAGTTGACCGTCGGTTGACCACCCACAGATATCCTGGGGGGATGGCAAATAAGAAATCGAAAAATTTTGAAGGAAATTTCGTATAGTTTGAACATTTAGTGGCACAAGCTGTCGCTATATGGCCACATAATCATCATTTGTACCCGCCTTACTGAAAACCCGGACCAGTTGACCGTCGGTTGACCACCCACAGATATCCTGGGGGGATGGCAAATAAGGAATCGACAAATTTTGAAGGAAATTTCGTATAGTTTGAACATTTAGTGGCACAAGCTGTCGCTATATGGCCACATAATCATCATTTGTACCCGCCTTACTGAAAACCCGGACCAGTTGACCGTCGGTTGACCACCCACAGATATCCTGGGGGGATGGCAAATAAGGAATCGACAAATTTTGAAGGAAATTTCGTATAGTTTGAACATTTAGTGGCACAAGCTGTCGCTATATGGCCACATAATCATCATTTGTACCCGCCTTACTGAAAACCCGGACCAGTTGACCGTCGGTTGACCACCCACAGATATCCTGGGGGGATGGCAAATAAGAAATCGACAAATTTTGAAGGAAATTTCGTATAGTTTGAACATTTAGTGGCACAAGCTGTCGCTATATGGCCACATAATCACCATTTGTACCCGCCTTACTGAAAACCCGGACCAGTTGACCACCCACAGATATCCTGGGGGGATGGCAAATAAGAAATCGACAAATTTTGAAGGAAATTTTGTATAGTTTGAACATTTAGTGGCACAAGCTGTCGCTATATGGCCACATAATCACCATTTGTACCCGCCTTACTGAAAACCCGGACCAGTTGACCGTCGGTTGACCACCCACAGATATACTACGGTCAACTGGTCCGGGTTTTCAGTAAGGCGGGTACAAATGATGATTATGTGGCCATATAGCGACAGCTTGTGCCACTAAATGTTCAAACTATACGAAATTTCCTTCAAAATTTGTCGATTTCTTATTTGCCATCCCCCCATGATATCTGTAGGTGGTCAACCCACGGTCAACTGGTCCGGGTTTTCAGTAAGGCGGGTACAATTGATGATTATGTGGCCATATAGCGACAGCTTGTGCCAATAAATGTTCAAACTATACGAAATTTCCTTCAAAATTTGTCGATTCCTTATTTGCCATCCCCCCAGGATATCTGTGGGTGGTCAACCGACGGTCAACTGGTCCGGGTTTTCAGTAAGGCGGGTACAAATGGTGATTATGTGGCCATATAGCGACAGCTTGTGCCACTAAATGTTCAAACTATACGAAATTTCCTTCAAAATTTGTCAATTTCTTATTTGCCATCCCCCCATGATATTTGTAGGTGGTCAACCGACGGTCAACTGGTCCGGGTTTTCAGTAAGGCGGGTACAAATGATGATTATGTGGCCATATAGCGACAGCTTGTGCCACTAAATGTTCAAACTATACGAAATTTCCTTCAAAATTTGTCGATTTCTTATTTGCCATCCCCCCAGGATATCTGTGGGTGGTCAACCGACGGTCAACTGGTCCGGGTTTTCAGTAAGGCGGGTACAAATGGTGATTATGTGGCCATATAGCGACAGCTTGTGCCACTAAATGTTCAAACTATACGAAATTTCCTTCAAAATTTGTCGATTTCTTATTTGCCATCCCCCCCATGATATCTGTAGGTGGTCAACCGACGGTCAACTGGTCTGGGTTTTCAGTAAGGCGGGTACAAATGATGATTATGTGGCCATTAGCGACAGCTTGTGCCACTAAATGTTCAAACTATACGAAATTTCCTTCAAAATTTGTCGATTCCTTATTTGCCATCGCCCCAGGATATCTGTGGGTGGTCAATCGACGGTCAACTGGTCCGGGTTTTCAGTAAGGCGGGTACAAATTATGATTATGTGGCCATATAGCGACAGCTTGTGCCACTAAATGTTCAAACTATACGAAATTTCCTTCAAAATTTGTCAATTTCTTATTTGCCATCCCCCCATGATATTTGTAGGTGGTCAACCGACGGTCAACTGGTCCGGGTTTTCAGTAAGGCGGGTACAAATGATGATTATGTGGCCATATAGCGACAGCTTGTGCCACTAAATGTTCAAACTATACGAAATTTCCTTCAAAATTTGTCGATTTCTTATTTGCCATCCCCCCAGGATATCTGTGGGTGGTCAACCGACGGTCAACTGGTCCGGGTTTTCAGTAAGGCGGGTACAAATGGTGATTATGTGGCCATATAGCGACAGCTTGTGCCACTAAATGTTCAAACTATACGAAATTTCCTTCAAAATTTGTCAATTTCTTATTTGCCATCCCCCCAGGATATCTGTGGGTGGTCAACCGACGGTCAACTGGTCCGGGTTTTCAGTAAGGCGGGTACAAATGGTGATTATGTGGCCATATAGCGACAGCTTGTGCCACTAAATGTTCAAACTATACGAAATTTCCTTCAAAATTTGTCGATTCCTTATTTGCCATCACCCCAGGATATCTGTTGGTGGTCAACCGACGGTCAACTGGTCCGGGTTTTCAGTAAGGCGGGTACAAATGATGATTATGTGGCCATATAGCGACAGCTTGTGCCACTAAATGTTCAAACTATACGAAATTTCCTTCAAAATTTGTCGATTTCTTATTTGCCATCCCCCCAGGATATCTGTGGGTGGTCAACCGACGGTCAACTGGTCCGGGTTTTCAGTAAGGCGGGTACAAATGGTGATTATGTGGCCATATAGCGACAGCTTGTGCCACTAAATGTTCAAACTATACGAAATTCCTTCAAAATTTGTCGATTTCTTATTTGCCATCCACCCATGATATCTGTAGGTGGTCAACCGACGGTCAACTGGTCCGGGCCTAATGATCACGAAGGCGGTAGGAATCCTCGTTATAATAGCGTATTGTGATGATATGATATGTTTTCGTTTATTTAAAATACCATCGGATGGCAAATAGCGCATATCGGTAGAATCGCTATTTGCCATCCGATGGCGAATAGCCGCTGCCCTTTATTCGAGCGGACATGTGTAATAATCATAACGCATACTCAATACATCGAAATATGAAATATAATTCAAGGAAAAGTTGTGTGTCTGCCGAAATGTTAGTCTAAAAATATACTAGTGTGTGAATATTTGAAAACTGTACAATTTGGAAGATTGCATTACGCGAAATTCAAAGTTAAAAATCATAGAAAAAAACATTTCCATGTCGAACCTGATGACTTACCATGAATTATGGTTTGCTTTGGAAAGCTGGAATTTTATTGCTATTGCCATGGCAACATGACATAATCAAGCAAAGTAGTAAAATATGTCACTCCTGTTACTAACAAACAACAATCAGCTTACACCAATAGCAGTCATTTCATATGACTAAAATATATTTATTGTTATTACCTTTTGTTACTTCTTGGAAATAATTGAGCTTGAGTAAGCTCATCATAGCGAATATGTTTAAAATCTCTATAAGCATGGGTCAACTCATTTGAACTCACACATTTATTGTATAACGAGAGGCCGATCACGATCGGCAGATGTTTAACCCATACCTTGGCGATAGTGATCAGCTATTTTCAGTTCGGACACGAAAATCCATAAGCCATAACTCTGTTTAAAATATAAAAAAATAGATAAAACCCAAATTCGAAATCTATCTGTATTTTGGGCTGAGAAATTCACATACAAAATTTACATACATCTCAATAAAATGAGATATATCAGATGAAAGGTATTTCTGCTAAGTATAAGGAATGTTGAGAATTAAGGGTTCATTTAACCACAAAAATCCATACAAGTGAAAGGGATATAATAGGAGAATGATTACATGAAAAATATACAAAAGCATAAAATTGATGACAAGGGTTAACAATTTTAACTCAATAAAATTAGGTACAGGTATGTCACTGGAACACTGCAATGATAAACCAGAGAGCTGTATGGAAATACAATAAACAACAGATGGTCCTCTGTCCAATTACACCTTCCACAGTGCCCTGACAATGGTGGCTAAAAATAACTCTAATTTCCAATAATACAAGTTAATCTATTCTCTCTCTCAGTGCTAACTGATATCACAGGGGTTAGCTGCTATGGTTCTACATGATAAGCATAACAATATCGAATCTGTCAATCCTTAGTTAAAAAGGGCCATAACTCTGGTATAAAAAACAGGATCTAACCCATATTCAAACTTGATCTGTATTTTGAGTTGAGAAACTCACATACCAAATTTGGTTCCTATCAGACGATAACTGGTTGAGCTATCGAAGCATGGATGAATTCTATATCAAAGGGCCATAACTCCATTAAAAATAATCTGATCAAACCCATATTCGAACTCGAATTGTATTTTAGATAGAGAAACTCACATACCAAATTTGGTTCTCATGAGATAATATTTTTTTTAGTTATCGTAGCATCCATGAATTCTAAGTCGTAAAAAGGGCCATAACTCCGTAAAAAAAACTCGGATCAAACCCATATTCGAACTCGATCTGTATTTTGGGCTCTGAAACTCGCATACCAAATTTGGTTCCGATCAGATAAAAATTGTTTGAGTTATGACAGCATGCGTGAATTCGAAGTCGAAAAAGGGCCATAACTCCGTAAAAAAAACTCGGATCAAACCCATATTCGAACTCGATCTGTATTTTGGTCTGAGAAACTCATATACAAAATTTAGTTCCGATCGGATAGAAAATATTTGAGTTATCGCACCATGCGTAAAGTGTCTACGGACAGACGGACGAACGGACGGACACACGACGAGTGGTCAATCCGGACGTCGACATTATGTTTACCATACTATGATAGGGGGTAAACATAAAAAGTACAAAACTGATTACTCTGTAGGCCATGAACTTAAGAGTTCCAAGTTTATCCTATTTGCATAAGTATCGACACTTTGTACCAATCCCAATATAATAATAACTGTTTTCTTTAGAAGAGTATTTTTTTAACAAAATATAAATATGCACTGGTAACAGGAGTGACATTGGTAACAGGAATGACCCTCCTGGTTTTCACAATGTGGCCATATACAGTGAATTTTGGTACACAATAATGTTATGTCGCTCAAGAATCTTGCTTTTTTATGTGATCATCTTCTGCAAAACTCAAACCATGTTTGGCAAGGTCAACACTCTGACTGGAACTCGACTGGTGGGCATCAACAGATGGATACAACTGGACTCATAGGCTGATTCAGATAAAGAATAGGTTTGGGTTTTCACAATTCACCCTGTAAAAATTGGTCTGTCTGTGGTTTATATTGAGAGCTGAGACTATTTATAAAAGTAAGCAACTGTTTTGCTTGTTGGTGGGCTAACTTGGAATAAATATCAAAAGATTTGCTCTAGCCGCCAAGACTAGTCTCTGCATCTCTGATCATGTGACTCTTGTTGGGAATATAGTATAAAATCTTATTTTTAATCAAACCAAATCATTCATATCCATTTGACTCTTCAATACTAGTAGGTCACATGTGACTTTTTCCATTAAGTCTTAAGACATAGCTAGAAGCTGTATAACACAAGACTTGAAGTCTTCAATTTATGGTCTTTATTTTGAACAGAACTGTGCTATCAATTTCTGATATTTTGTATGTGACAAATTTAATGAAGTTGACCATGGCCTGAATGGGGGGGGGGGGGGTCTTGCAAGATATCAAACAAATATACTTAATTTTTTTTCTCAAATGGATTATATTGAATTTCCTTCTTGTGGTGAAAAGTGATGACTACTGACTTTGGTGATCTTCATTGACAAGAACTGGCTAATCAAAGTGTTGTTGGCAATAAATGTTCACTGCACATATCGGTTGCACCTGTTACTGTCACTCCTGTCACCAAAAAAGTAACAGGAGTGACAGTAACAGGAGTGACATATATGGCAGTTAATGACAAATTTCTAAAAATGTATTTGGATTTGAAAACTAAACACTTATATTTGGCATAAAAGACTCATTCTATCTGGTGGCAGGTTCCTCGAGAAGGCTACTTTACACCCTCATATAATTCCTTGTTATACTCTTGATAACAGGAGTGACACAGAAATTGGTAACATGAGCAATGAGATCTATATTTTCAAGTTTAAATGAAGAAAGTCCATATTCCAGTTATAGTCGTTTTGCTAAGGTTTCATGCCGAGAAAACTATTTAATTTATTTTTTTTTCGGTTATTTTGAAGTTTAACTTTATAACCCAATAATGGCATAAATATGTCAAAATATTACCTTATGATTCTATCGTTTAATTCATAAATTCATGCTTTATATAGTCATGAAATGGCGAGAAATTAACTTTATATGAGCAAAATTGGATAGAGTAAGAATTTGGGGTGGGGGGGGGGGAGATACCCAGGCCTGAGTATCTTCCCCCCCCCCCCACCCAGCGCCTACATATGAAAAAATTAAACGTATGATTTTATTGCTTTATATAGTCATGAAATGGCGAGAAATTAACTTTATATGAGCAAAATTTGATAGAGTAAGAATTTGGGGTGGGGGGGGGAGATACCCAGGCCTGAGTATCTTCCCCCCCACCCAGCACCTACATATGACAAAAATTAAACGTATGATTTTATTGCTTAATTTGCTTTATATAGTCATGAAATGGCGAGAAATTAACTTTATATGAGCAAAATTTTATTAGAGTAAGAAAACGAAAACCCTCTAACCAAGTCTCGAGTGCCAAATATCCCATACTCAACCAGGGGTGCCTCTCGCAACTTTAGTTTCTGCCCTCGGCATAGGGTTTTTTGTTTCTTATCCGATAATACACTTCACCGGCGGCAATGTATTAACCATACTCTGAAATAAAACGCTTCCGTGACGATCACACGATAAATAGTCCAGGCACATAAGGTTTCACTAGTGTAAAAAATCGGGGAAAACTGATTTTTTCAGGGATCAATAAGAACATGTTTATGAACAACGTGGCAAAAGTCCCCTAAAATCCGAGTTGAGCTTTTTGAGATATCTTGATTTTTCGGAATGGTTCAAATTCTGAAGCATCTCCATCAGGCCATATGGGAATGCAGTCATGTGTAGATCAATTAATTCCAAATTCATAATACATTGACATACATACAAACAATGCTTAGCCGTGAACCATATAAGTTGAATTGAAGTCCCAAAATGGCCAAAATAGAATGAAATTTACATTTTATGCATAATTGAATAGCTAGTCCCATAAGAGTGACAACACGCTCGAAATATGTGAGGAAGAATGATTGCAGGGAATAAAAGAAACATTTTATCGGGTATGTGCGAATTATCTCTAATATATATCGCGAGAGATATAGCGAAAAGCAAGGTCTCATAAAATGGTTAAATCTGGACTTTTTGACCGCAAAGAAACGGGAGAATAAGGCAAATTTTTCTGCACTATTTATCTTGAATCGTGTGATATATATGTACACTACACTGTAAAATGAAATTTAATAGCGAAGAATTGATTCTGTGACCTTTCATAGAAGCCGAAATATATGTGCTCATAGCAGTATCACTAATGTGACCGGTCATCGTTTCTTTTGATATATACACCATCAAACCTTTCGAAATACACTGCTATAGAGCAGTATGAGAGATATTCATAGAGTAATGGGTGAATTGTGTAGATTATATTCTCCGTGTCTTAAAATATTAGTAATTTTTGCCTAAGAATAAGTAATAAAACACGAATATTTCGCTGTTATCACAAGAATGCATGGTGGTATACTATGAAAGCAATTTATCAAAACACAAAGGAGTGCCATATACTTTCTTTAAAAAAATCTAAACTTGAACAAAATTGCCCACATACTCTGTGACAGAGACTGTCTTTATACCTGGAAATAATATTTGGTTATATTCACCAAGGTCACATATACGCGAAGGGTACTATGTTTTCTGCAACCGCATTACCGTGTGTATCCCTTCTCCCTAATGTTACACATATCTGCTGAACTAACAACCATAACTAGCAACATTGAGTCAATGTTCAACGCTGAAATAACAGCTTTAAACGATGATCACCTGATATTTTGCACAAGTTCATGGGTGGTTTTGGCAAGATATTTTCAAACAACAAAATACGGAAAACTAATATTGTACATTGCGTAATAGCATATTCCAGTTGCAAGTTGCCGACTGAAGTAAGTTGAACAAATTGTTTACTAAGAGACCGGTTTGGAAGCAGCACGAACATTAGTCGTATATCAAATGTACGATGTGCTGTCTATTTGATCTGGTGTGATGCAGTGCTAATCTTTTGAAGAGGTGGCGGTTTCTTTGCAATATAATAAGAATTGCAACATACGTGTGTGGTTTATTATCATGTACAGTGATGAACAATCCGGAAATGTAACTACTATTTATACCGCAAGGATATGCACTTAAGTTTCTGCGTTCCATTCAATAATTTATCATCACGCCGAACGAAACTACCATACACTGTGTGGCGAAACATTACTTCGTATGTTGCATGCCCGAAATTATTATTTTTGGCCCCGACTGTAAACAGAAAACCCGAAATTTTAAAGACGTAATTCATTGGGTTTGACCTGCGTTGCAATGGCCGATAAATCCTCCACATGGGCCTGTTTTAATGAACTGTGTACCTTTAAAGATATTTAACAACAGACTTGTATATTGTTAATACGTATTTTACCTACTAGGTGGTTATATAATAATTTGCCATCATTTCGGCTTAGCTTGGTGGTTGCGGCCATTTTGACAGCCATTTCATGACCGCGTTTGTAGTATTCTGATCGTGTCACTATATTCGCTCTCGTACTCATATTTCACATATACTGGTATAACTTAGTAATGCATATGACTAGCTTAGACAAAATAGAATATCAAAATACGACCAGATCGTTGACAACCAGTTTCGGGGGTAGGGTTATGTTTTTACAAGTTTTGACAACTTATGATGTGCGTACTCGCTAGTTCTGCCTATTATAGCGACGGGGTGGTGTCTGTGCAGTTTTTAAAATAGATAGCTTGCGCCTATGTTTTGAGAAGCCTGAGAAATCCGACATCGAATACATCAGTTTGTCTTCAAAATCGTCACTATTTTGGCTCAGTGTTTTATTTCATATCTATATATGCGAAATTCATTCGATATTTCCCTTTGAATGGGTGTCGTTGGTTCGAGAATTGTATATCGAACAATATTGAGTGCTTTTTGTATACGTTTCGGCTGAAAAATTGTTACAACATCCAATTATTTCCATCATTGTGAAAAATATTGTTTTGTTTAATTATATGGAAAAAATGATGTAACTCAGAAAGCTCAAATCGGATTTTAGGGGACTTTTCGTGACGCGTCCGCGATGTTATGACCAAAATAATATAAAAAAATCAGCTTTCCCCGATTTATTTCCTTACTTTTCCACTTCCATGTCTAATGTGCCTGGACTAAAAGTCGTGCTGCAAGTAAGACGATAATTGTGTTGTACAATTGATACGGAAGACCGATTGTCAAAAAATTCAACATCAAAATACACAGGGCAAGACTTATCGATCCAAACTGTGGAGTGTGTTTTCGTTGTGTATTTTTCGCATATACCCATGGTTATATATAAACGGGCTACGAGCATCTGACTGCTTGTGTATATATAGTGACTCTATACATGCCAATGTATGCTATTTCAGAAGCATACAATATTGTACCAGTAGCTACAAGGGATGATCATTACAGGCCTTAAAATCCATAAAATTTTGTGAGAATCATGATTATGTTTCTCGTCAGATTGTAAGCCCTGCCTTGATACTATCAAATTGAAATTTTGTTTTAGTTTTTTACTTTATCCCTTATGTTCAGTTTCTATGTCCCCTATATTGCAGAAGATAAAATGCATAATTCAGTTGCTCAATGGGTGTGCATCACCAATTTCAATCTGTTTCTAGGTGGCAATTGAGGCCTAATCAGACTGAGGGTGAATTCCGTGATTCTGGCCTGCCTTGCGGAATAGTGTCATTAAATTCACCTTTTGGGGACCTTATTCTGCAAATGAGATTGTTCAAGAGACTGTACATAAAATGACATATGGTGTACCACACAGCTCAACAGTGAATGTGAAACATTTGGCTATGCCTAAAAGTAAGAATGGGGTGAAAGTACAAGTGAACATTATGATATTTTTTACTATTATGTTATCATCTACATGTTTGTAACAAAGTATTGATCAATTATCACAAATATCCACAATTATGATGTCAGATCTGCCCAACAACTAATTTCGTTGAAGGCAATTTCTTCAACATTTTTCACATACAATACAATATTACCAAACATCTAATCATTTATAAATCTGAAATGTTTTTAATGAAAGCTACACATATAACTTTAAAGTGAATGTCCATTTAGATTTTAGCAAAATATAACTATGTACATGTCATCTCAGAAAAGCAACAGAGTATATATATGGCCAAAATTGTATTATATTTGTTTTTGTTTAATACTGCGTTTACATCAAAACATATACCGGTGTAACAGTTTATCCCTCAGTAGACCCTCACCATGGGTATCCCCCCACCCATATATTTTTTTCTTTCCTCATTAGTTTAGTGATTTGAAACACCCCGGTAGGGTGATTAAATATAAATGGAGAATAATCTTGCTAGAAGTAGTTATTTTTACAAATATTATATGCAAATTGACAACACACATCGTCATTCTTACATATTAATTTAATAATGAGAATCTCTAATGGTGAAATCGTTCTCGTTACTTTATAGCTGATAGTTGCGTCCCGAATCACGATGTAAATATTTACAATTCAGCATATAGTTCAGACAATGTTTTCTATAGAGTGGCACTGTAGCGGTTTTGGCCTCTTGTTCCACCGAGATCATCCGGAAACCCACGGAGATGTGTCTACACCACTCGGGACGACTCACGTGACCCGACTCTTCCCGAAGGTGACGTCATCCGGGAATTCCCTTCACTTCAACCACAGACTTCAAACCGACAACTTCGCTCCGCGCTCAAGACTTCTATAATAGGTAATTTCATTAGATAACATCACTTATAAACCCTAATCATGTTATATTGGCGACGAGGTGTTTCGAACTTAACGTGCGTGAAATAAAATGTAAATTAGAGTGTAATTAAATTATAAATGAATTTCTGATTTTTCTCTTGGAAAATTTTGGCGCGCCAAGCGCCGCCATCTTGCCTTCTTGCCCGAATTCTCGGCAATTTCCGGAAATGTTGGTAATTTTCCAAGAACACGCGTAAAGCAAAATAAACCATAAAGTAAACTAACATTCTATTATTTATAAATCCTACATTTACAATAATGCACTTGGTAAACTCGTATTTAATGGACATTTTTTCTTTCAGATAGGCCCAATGCCGACGATTAATTCTACACTGTTTCCCTGAATTTGAGTCGTGCATATGAGCGCACAATTCATTGTTCAAATTCTTTCTGCAGTGTTTTGCCATGTTTCTATTTATTTCATCGAAATAGGCCAACTTTGGAACTTGCACAACACTGTTTAATTTTCTTGTCAATGTATTTCGTACTCTTATGATTCAATAAACGATTTGTTTTTTTATGTTATTCTCTCGGCAGAAACCGGAATAACATTAGCACCCACTAAATGATGTTTCGTTGGTTATCTCGAATATTCGCAACGTTGAACATAGCAAATTTGCTTGTAATTTAAATGGTTATTACAAATTTTTGTAATAAAAGGTAAATTCTACGGGTGTCGCACTCTGGAGCCTTGCCGCTAAATCACATAAATTGCTGTTGGAAATGCTGAGTGACATGTTTTATGTCACCTAGGATACAGTGCGAATATTCGAAATACAGAAATACTCACAATAAAACTTATTTTTGAGAAAAGTACAACTTTTCATTGCAATAGGTACGATAATTCATTGAGAGCTGTTTTTTTGCGTGGTGGAATAACTGTCCGAAAGCAGCTACTTGATGTAATAAATAAGTCTAAACAGTACTTTTATTTCCATGACATAATTAATTAACATAATATAAGGAGGATGCTATCTCTGTTGTGGCGATCGCGCTTCGCAGGAATAGAACTTCCAATAAACTTGTTAAATTTCATAGAAGAGATCAATTGGTAAATCAGACAGCGCGGAATAGGGATTTAAATTTTTGCAATAAACCTGGTATCCATTTTTTCGTCCATAAACTAGGTCATAATTAATTTGAATTCATAGACTTATCTGGCACATTTTGTATTCAGTGTTCATGGATGACATGACCACACGCGCGTAATCTGTGTTTTTTTTGTGCGCGATATAACTGTGCCAGTTAAATTAATAATTTTCAGCTGAATATTGTTGTTGTATGTAATGTATTACTAGTAGCTGTCCAGTTCACACAAATAGCTACTATCAAATTGTTTGAACTTTTTGTGATTTACATTTCTTGAAATTATCTTGTGATAAATAATTTGGTTATTAATTTTGTGATTGTGATAAAGAATAATTGATAATATAAAGCATTGTGAACTGAACAGATTGCAGCAACCTATATTTATATTGTAATACCCATTGAACCCTACTTGTGTTGATGTGCAACCACTGGCACATGTCAAAAAAGGTACCCACTTCTCGAATCATGCCGTTCTCTTCAATTCTTCTCAAGCAAGAGACGCGGGTCTTGAGGAATCTGATCTATTCCCTTTAGATTAATGCAGATTAATTTAATACTTTTTTTCAATAACTCTGCTATTCAAATAAGTTACAGTTACTTAGGAAGCCGAGCATCATAAGTGTAACACACTTAAATCAGAATCAGTTAATCTGTTTCTAAACAGATTAATGTATATCACATAAATTTTGTATTGTAATTGTTGTGTGATATACATTCATAGATTAATTTGTTTTTGTGTAGTAAATTATTCAATTGTCTGAGTAAATGAGCAGCTTATAATTTATGTGTGATAATTGTTTTTGTAATAAGATATTTTTGTATTAATTTATTTTTGCTGCTCGTAGATTAATTTTTATAAGATAAGATTATTATGAGGAATGTATTAATTTAAAAGGGAATAGCATAACATCAGTATTCCAGTTAATGAAGTCTTCACAGGTGTTACTCACAGTCAATAATTAAAGCGGACGTTCCGTTTATTTTGCTAAAGTAATACCAGTGTGATTTAGTCTCGAACGTCAGATAAACGCGGACAATCCGTTTGATAGGTTGAGAAAGGCTAATAAGACCAAAACTATCGAAGGCGAATATTAAAGGTAAGGCGGAAAATCCGTTTATTTTTACCAAAGCACAACAAAGGTGAGTATACATAATGGCAACCAACGGAGTGGAAATAAATCTTTGCTCGCACGAGGAGTTGTGTAAAATAGTAGGCATTTCTGATGATTCAGCGGCAAAGATAGTAGTCCACAGGTCAAAGAAAGGTGATATCAAGAATAAGGAAGAATTGATAGAATTACTCACCCCCCACCTATGTGCCAGAATTAAAGGGCCAATTGGCTATGCAACAAGCAAGGAACCACCAGAAACTCAGAAGGAGCAGAGCGCAAGCAGGGAGTACCAGGAGTACTCTCTTTCTGATGAGGACTTTCAGGAGCCCAAGTATTCCAGCTCTCCAATCACTACGAAAGGTAGACGAGAAAGAGAAAGGGAAGAACATGTGGCCTCTTACAAAAGAGAAACAGAACATATGGCCTCTTTAAAAAGAGAAGCACAGAGAGAGATGACGGAATATGAAAAGAGGCAACAAGAATGCGAAGAGTACAAAGATCCACGAAGGGAAGATCGAGAACAGGAAGAAAAAGACCTGCGACGTGGGACAATCAGCAAGGAGCAAGGAGATATCCAACCGAGGGACCAACAGGATAGTCGAGGAAATGAATTGTCGAGAGGGTGGAAATCGTATGAAGAACAGCAAGGGGACAGGTATGACCGCGTAGAAGAGGAAAGACACAAGTGGCAAGGGAAAATAGCCATTATGCAGAAAGAATTTGACAGAATGCAAAGGGATTTCGACCGAGAAATGTGCCAAAAAGAAAACCAACTTCAACAAGCTAACAGTGAGAATCTGCTGGTAAGAAGAAGTTTGGGGAATGTGGAAGAGGATCTTAAAGATCTTAAAAGGCAAAAAGAAAGAACCGGAAAAGGGTGGGAGGAAATGCACAGACAGTTGGACCAGGAGGAAAGAGAAAATGAATTCCTGAAGAAAGAAAATGATTTCCTGAAGAAAGAAAATGAGTTCATGAAGAAAGCAATTAAGGAGAAAACACAAGAATGTGAGTCCCTGAAAGAAGAAGGAACTTGCTTGAAAAAAGAAAAGAGGGCACAGGCTCAAAGTTATGAAGACAAGTTGAGGGACGAGAGAGATGGGCGCCGGAAAGATAAACAAAGCTATGAACAAGCTAGGGTGGTGCCCGAAGTACAAAGACACCCCACCCATTTTCCTCCACCAATCTGGCAACAACCACCATTCATGCATGGAGGCAATCAGCAGTACACATACCCGTCTAACCAGGTGGCGACCCCCAGCTATACAGATGCCACCAGCCACAATACCTCCAGTGACACCAGCGGTACAGGCAGTGGCCGATCTAGGGAGACGGGAGAGGGAGCCGGAACGAAACGACAGAAGTGAGAACGAGGAACCAAGGAGATGGGGTGAGGACCGGGAGCATTATAGAGAGGAACGTAATGACCGGGGAAGATATGATAGAAGGGACAGGATAGGTGTTGAGAAAATACCATCTCGACTAAAGTTCGATGGAACCTCCATGTGGTTGGTGTTTGAGAAGAGATTCGTCCATTTCGCCCAGCGCCAGAACTGGGATGAGGAAGAAAAGAAAGAGAAACTGATCTGGTGTTTGGAGAAGAAGGCGGCCGAATTCTGCGCGATGGTCGACCGACAGGATGAAATGTCCTATCAACAACTTCTGAGGGAACTCCGAAGCAGATATGAGGAACATGATCGTCCTGAGAAGGCCCAGACGGATCTAGCAGTGGCCAAACAAAATACGGATGAACCTCTAGAGGACTGGGCAGACAGGGTCCAAAAACTGTCGATACAGGCCTTCAGTGACGCGCCGGGGGCAGTCCAGCAGAGACAGGCAGTACTAAAGTTCTGCCAAGGACTACTGGACAAGGAAACAGGGCAACATGTTGCCACTTCCGCCCAGCCAACCATTAAAATGGCAGTGGAAAAGGCGCAACTCTTCCAGCAGACCACGCAGGCGATATACGGGAAGAGACTGAAGAAAGAGGTAAAGGCCACATGGGTAGATTCGGATTCAGATTCGGATGGGGCCCAAATCAGCCAAGTGTATAGGGATCGGGACAATAGGGGACGAGGGGATGGAAGAAGGGCTCCCGACTTGGGGGATGGAAGAAGGAACAATTCCAGGTATGACCGGAATTGGAGGTCAGAGAGATCTGAGGGTCCCAACAATTCCAGGTATGACCGGAATTGGAGGTCAGAGAGTCCAAAGAACTCCGGGTATGACCGGAATTGGAGATCGGAAAGTCCAAAGAACTCCGGCTATGACCGGAATTGGAGGTCGGAAAGTCCGAAGAACTCGGGGTATGACCAAAATTCCCGATATAACCGGTCCCGAAAAACAGAAAATACGAAGCCGACAAATGATTCCACTCCATGGGGCAAGAGTGAAACTACAAGAGATGGAGACACTGCCAAAAACAGGACGTCCGCAAACCAATCATCGGATGTCAACTTAAGGGTGAGCTCACTAGAGGGAGGAATGGGTGAGATGGCAGCAAACATTAAGAAGCTGATGGGCCTAGTAGAGGAGAAGTCAAGATACCGGAATTATTCCAACTATGGGGACAGATCGAGAAGCCCTTCACCTAGGCGAAATGCTGAAATGGTTTGCTTCAAATGTCAAAAACCAGGCCACTTTCGCGATAGCTGTCCCCAGAATCAACAACAGGACAGATTCTCTAAGAAAGTATCGTTCAATAAGAACGAGGAGTTAAACGAGAGCGGGTCGTCCATCGAGGCCTAGAAACGACCCGAATCAAAGAAGGCCCAGGCAAAGAGAAAAAGCCTTCAGAACGTGGAAGCTCCATTATAAGTAGAGAGGGTAAGGCACAACCAAGTTGTAGAACTTATAGCCTGGAGGACGAAGAGTTCAATGCATCGATGTTCAATGTTGACTCTGACCAAACAGGTAGTGAGTTCAAAGAAGTTGTGAGCAAGCCCGGGAACGAGGTAGGTACATCAAAACGCCCTAGCCCAATGGTGAAGCTGGACGATGCATCGTTATCCGATGCTCAGCCGGCTTACCAGGTGGATAGGGACATGAGTGGGCCTATCTTGATATCTGCCAACGAAAGAAATAAGTGGAGTAGACCAGAACCCAGGAAGGAACCGATAGGTGACGCGAGGGACGAAATACCCACGACTGGTAGGGAGGTAGAGCAAGTCGAAGAAAACTCGTGGAAGGGTGACGACGAAATCCTATCGGAAGAGAAATGCGAATGGATCATGCCAGCGAACAGCATGAGTGAGCCCCCTAGTCAAAGAAAGGCTGAGATTGAAGAGATTGAGAACTCGGAGGATCACGATGAAACAGATCTAGTAGATCCTCCGGATATGGGAATAGCTCAGCCTGGCGAACCATCTCCGGGTACGCTGAACAACGAAGAGGAAACCGTTGAAGTGACGATCCAACAAGTAAGGGGAACCATGCTGTACATCCCAGTAGAGATCAATGGGAGCAGATTGAATGCCGTTGTTGATAGTGGTGCAGAAGTAACCATCGTATCGGATAAGGCTTTCAAGAGGCTGGAGAAACCACCTGACATCCAGAAAAAGGCGAAGATGCATACGGCAGGCAGGAATTTATGCATGAATGCGTGGATCACCCAGCCGACCAACTTGCTATTAGGGGGAAAAACATACAGCCACCCCTTATATGTTGCTCCCGTGGGCGATGATATGCTGTTGGGGTTGGATTTCATGAAGAAACATTCTGCCCGTATAAACCTAGACCGGGATATTATCGAATTGGGAGGAATCACTATCAAAATGGAACGCTTAGGGGATGCTGCCCATGATGGACAAATCCAAGTACGAGTTTCCAAGGCGACCGTGGTACCTCCAGGTCAGGTGTGCTTGTGCCAGGGTGTCATGGCCGAAAATCTCAAACCATACATCCTGGAAGGAACGGAGCATCCTAGTATCATCATTCCGAGAACTGTTCACAGTGCCGGGAAAACCCCAGTGATCTGTCTCGTCAACACTTCAGAGAGATATATTAAATTCAAGCGAGGGCAAGTTATCACCGCAGCATCTGAGGTGGAAGTATTGCGCTGTGACGGCGGCGCCAGTGTATCAGCAGTGCGAGTCGGAACAGAACCGTACAAAATCCCAGAACATCTGATGGATTTATACAATCGTTCAGCGGAAAATTTAGAGGCAAGCCAGCAGGACGCTCTGGCTCAACTCATAAGTGAGTACGCTGATGTTTTCGCAATAGACGAATATGATCTGGGGAACTTCACGGCAATGGAACACACTATTGATACCGGGGATGCTCGGCCCATTCAAATGAACCTCCGCCGAACACCCGTGGCTTTTGTCAATGAAGAAAAACAGCTGTTGGACAAAATGCTGAGAGCCGGCGTGATTGAACCCAGCACTTCAGAATGGGCAGCTGCACCAGTACTGATCCGGAAACGGGACGGCAGTATTCGCTGGTGCCTCGACTACCGCGGTCTGAACTCGGTGACTAAAAAAGATGTCTGGCCCATTCCCCTGTTCTCAGAATGTGTGGATTTGTTAAGCCAGAAACAGTATTTTAGCCATCTGGATGGAAATTCTGCGTATTCCCATTCGAGAAGAAGACCGCCACAAGACTGCTTTCCTAACAAAATACGGGACCTTCAATCACGTCCAACTCGCTTTCGGTCTTTGTAACGCGCCAAGTTGCTATTCCAGGGCCATGAGCCTTGTGCTCCAGGGGTTAAACTGGAATATAGCATTGGCATTCTTAGACGACGTTCTGGTGATGGCGTCGGATTTTTCTAGCCACGTCGTCAACCTTAAGAGGGTCCTGGAAAGATTCCGGAAATACCAACTCCGCCTAAAACCCAAAAAGTGTGGCTTGTTTCAAAGAAAAACAGAATTCTTGGGGCGAACGATAGACGGCCAGGGCATGACGATGACAGATGCCTCCTGCAAGGTCATCGAGGAGTGGCCGACCCCTCGAAATAGCAAGGACGTAGAAAGATTTTTGGGATTGGCAGGATACCACAGAATGTTCGTAAAGAACTTCTCGAAGCTCGCCGCCCCCTACACCAGCTCACAGGGAAGAATCCAAAATTTGAATGGGGTTACGAGCAAGAAGAGGCTTTCCTTGCCTTAAGAGAAGCCCTTATGACACCCCCGGTTCTTGCTCTACCGACAATAGAGGACCCATTCATACTGGATACGGATGCCTCGGACGGGGCGATAGGCGCAGAGCTAATCCAAGTCCAGGAAGGGGTGGAGAAAGTCATTGCGTATGGAAGCATATCTTTGAGTCGTGAGCAAAAGAACTATTGCACGACTCGTAAAGAATTACTGGCCGTGGTATTTTTCGCCAGGACGTTCCGGCACTATTTGCTGGGGCGACCTTTTGTGGTGCGAACTGACCACGCCAGCCTGACATGGCTCCTACGCTTCAAGCACCCCAAGGCCAGATTGCACGATGGCTGGAAGAACTGAGCCAATACCAAATGACGATTAAGCATCGCCCAGGAGCGCGTCATCAAAACGCAGACGCAATATCACGCCTAGTGGATGAAGATCCTTGTCATTGTTTCAAGGCAGGGGTGATATTAGAAGATTTGACCTGTGGTGGGTGCAAATACTGCCAAAGGGCAGAAGAGAAATGGGGAGCATTCATTGACTCGGTGGATGACGTGATCCCCTTGGCTCAAGTCAGGGCACAGTCCATAAACTTGGAGCACCAAGTTATGGACGTGACGTGTCCCATGCTGTGGCATGGAAATAAGGGAACTTACCTTAATTCCCGATTGGGGTTCGGAACTAGGATCCCACCCTACCGTGACCTGTGTTGCGAAAGTGACAAATGGGGAGGAAATCTCCCACCAAGTTGGGGTAGGTGTTGCGAGAGCGACAATAGGGGAAGTTCAAGGGAACCCCGAATCCGGGTTAATAAAGGTAAGTGCGACCGACTTAGGAAAAGTCCATTTTATCGGTTCCATTGACATACCCCATATGGAAATTAATACGGTGAGTCAGGTCGTGGCAGACGCATGCCCTCTTCAACTGTATATGGCTGACGACCTGAAAGAAGCACAAGGCGAGGACGTGGATTTACACAAGATGAGAGAGGGAGTACTCTGGATGATAAACAGACAAGAGCAGACAGTCAGAGTTCTTCCTTGGAATTTGCAAGGTGAAGCGATAAGAGTGTGCCACGATTTACCAGCATCAGGGCACCAAGGGATGGAAAGAACGTTGGAAAGAGCTAAACAGAATTTCACGTGGTACCACATGTCAGAAAGCGTCCGCCAATATGTTTCGGGGTGTCAACAGTGCAATGCAAGTAAGAAGTTGAACCGAAAAGCAAAGAACCCCATGATTATGTTTCATTCAGGTTACCCCATGGAGAGAGTTCATCTAGACTTTCTGGGACCGCTCCCAGCCACGGATCGTGGCAATGAGCATATCCTGGTGATGGTCGATCAATTCACTAAATGGGTGGAATGCGTACCGTTACCTAACCAGACTGCGGAAACGACTGCCCAGGCAGCCGTGAACGAGTTTTTTACTAGGTTCGGGTACCCGTTCCAAATATTTACTGACCAGGGTGCCAATTTCCAAAGTAAATTGTTTACGGCACTATGTGACCTGATGAAGATACATAAGACCAAAACTACAGCCTATAGACCATCGGCGAATGGGCAATGTGAGAATCACAACAAGACCTTGATGGCAGCTGTTAGATGCTTTGTGGAGAAATGCCCAAATCAATGGGACAAGTACGTTTCTCAGATAGCTGGGGCACTACGGTCATCTGTGAATCGATCCACAGGATTCACGCCGAACAAATTAATGTTGGGGAGGGAAGTGAACCATCCAGCTGCATTGATGTTCGGAGATCCCAGCCCGGGAGAAGAAGAAGTCCACGAGTATCTGAAGGTCTTGAGTACGAATATCCGTGAGGCTCACGATATAGCAAGAAAAACTCTGGTAACCACGCAGAAGAAAATGAAGCGAGATTATGACACCAAAATATTACAGAAGGTATACCATCCTGGGGAATTAGTGTATATTTTGGACACAGCCGTCATAAAGGGAAAACCCAAGAAGCTTCAGCCGGTACGGAAAGGTCCGGGAATTGTGGTTGACCAGATAACACCCTTCTTGTATAAAGTGAAGTTGCAAAAGGCCCAATTCGTCACTAATCACGACAAGATGAAGCTATGCCGGAACCGGGAAATCCCACCTTGGCTGAAGACCTTTGTGGATAATGGGTTCAGCTTGGGGGAGGTTGTGGATAGTTATTCATCAGTCCTAAAGGGTAAAGGGAAAAAGGTGAGTCCGGACTGGCAGGGGCCGAAGATTATCACTCAGAAATTATCACCTTTTCTGTACGAGGCAAAAGACCAAACCATCGTTAGTCGTCTTCTGCCTGACCGACTAAGAAAACACAAAGGTAAGATGCCGACATGGATAAAAGCCATCCGCAAGGAACTACCCATTTTGGGAACCAAGACGCGCTCCGAATATTGTTTCTGTAGAAATCGGACAAAGGAACATTTATGATTCAGTGTAACACCTGCGAAGAATGGTTTCATGGGCCTTGCGTGCGTATCTCCGAAGAAGACGCGAGACATCTGGATATTTACAGTTGTCGGAACTGCCTAAATCAAAGCGGAAAAACGTAGGGTTGAGCGCGGTTCACTAAATCTCCGGACATGTTATCCCAGTGAATGCCTATCAGACTGGTAAAGCTTGTAACCAAAATTAGATCCGTACGAGTTTATTGGTTAAGATAGGCTAGATGAAAATGTAACAGGTAATGCCTGATGCTATCATTTAAAGGGATATACGGAAATTAACCGGGGACCGGTAACGCCTAACAATCATTAATACGTCAAAATTACAATCTTATTTGATATACAGTATCAAGGAATAGCGGTGGAATGGGCCCTTAAAGCTTTTCAGGCTCGAACACACGAGGATTCCATCCATCTTCCAGTCTTCCGTCTTCCAGTCTTCCGTCTTCCAGTTGTCCGTCTTCCAGTCTTCCGTAGCCACGCGTCGTCCATCCTCGCAAGTCTACAGTTTCCAGTCTTCCGCTGCCACAAGTCTGCAATCTTCTGCGGCCACAAGCCTTCCGTCTTCCAATCTTCTGCTGTCAACGTCTTCGGTTGTCAAACGTCTTTCAACTGCTCACAGCACATAATATATGTTGGCTTCACAAATTTATGTTCGGAGCACGTAACGTAACGACCAACCTTCTTGAAATCTTCAACCGTCAGTATCTTCGAAGAAAACCAACCTTCTTGAAATCTTCAAGCGTCAGTATCTTCGAAGAAAATCAACCTTCTTGAAATCTTCAAGCGTCAGTATCTTCGAAGAAAATCAACCTTCTTGAAATCTTCAAGCGTCAGTATCTTCGAAGAAAATCAACCTTCTTGAAACCTTCCAGCTTCAGTATCTTCGAAAAAGATCAGCCTTCTTGAAAACGTCAATCATCAGTATCTTCAAAGAAGATCATCCAACATCGTGTTAAGTAATCTGCATCAGCATCAGTATCTTCAAAGAAGATCATCCAACATCTGGTTAAGAAATCTGCATCAGCATCAGTATCTTCAAAGAAGACCCTCCAGTTCCCGTTAAGTAGAATACATCGGTGTCTTGAAAGAAGATCAGCTAATTTTCTGTTTAAACTGTTTAAAGTGACATTTAATCTGGACCATGTCTCTAAAGAAGATCGTCCACCTTCCGGTAAAAACTTATTGAAATTCATATTGTTACCGGGATCATCATCTCGAGAAAAGATCAGTATCGGTGTCAGAATAGTCACTCATAGCTGAGGCGTTGTCCATCTCAAAGCTCAAGCTGACCGCAGATCAGAGTTACACTTTCCCGTGGTTCATCAGTATCCAAATCTGCAGCGGTTTCAACAGACGGCAGGTTACTGAAATCTGGGCAGAAAGCTCCAATGTTGGTTGTATGTCGATTGTGTTCCTGTCTGTAGTTTTGGAGGATAATGAGTTTGCAGATTGTAATGAATTATTGAAAATTGGTAGAGAAATATTCTATATTAAGTTGTCATAAGGAGGTAATTTTAATATCTCATCGTAATAGGTCTTTTCGGTTAGGCTATTGGTATTGTTCTTCTGTTTACACGGTTAAAAATGTTGCCGTCGTAATTCAATCTCTTGTTGGCACTGTATTTCCAAGATTGTTTTGATTACCTTGATCTCCATCTCCCTAGTTCTTTGTAAAGGGTTTCCTCTATAAAATATGGACGTGGATAAGGAAAATATCAGCCCTAGGAGGGATTGGCGCCCAAAATTGTCTATCACGGAGAGGGTCCAGAAGGCATGTCGCAACCACTCGTTGATGGATGTCACCACCTTGTTCAATGAGATTGGGTTTGATGATAACCTGCACGCCCCTCAGATTGAGGATCTGACCCTGATGCAATATCGGCTCGCGGTGTACCAGAAAAACGCTCGATGGATCACGCGATGCAGACAAGATGCTAGACTATTTTTGGATGATACCTGGATAGATAACAAGCTTCCAAGTCTCGACGGAAAACAGAAAATTTCTCGCCAGCGCCCGGCTACAAGACGCCCTACTGAAACAGAAACCATAGATACGAGAGATCACACCACCGTCCTTTATGAACTCTCTTCCTCTCGAAGAAATGACACCGAGGTGAGAAATCCTTCATATTCTTCCCCGTCTTCCTCAGTAAAGCCACCGCCTTCCGCAGCATCATCTTCACAGTCATCCGTACTGCTTAACCAGGAGCAGCCTCCTTCTTCCAGACCTTCCGGGCAGAGACCTGCCATTCCTTCTGCGTCGATGTCTTCTTCCTCGTTAGATCAACCGCTGCGACCACACTCCGAAGCCGAAAGGAACCGGTCTCGCTCACATCAAAGACAAAGTCATTCCTCTCATAGAGAATCTCGACAATCGCAGGGTGCATCTCGTGTAGATAGACGCCATTCACCACGCATTTCCAGAGACCATGGACGGCGGGACTCTAGGGCAACCATTCCCTATCGCCATTCTCCATTAAGGAAATATTCAATGCGCCACTCACCATATCCGAGATCTCAGGGGTCAGGGATGGCACAGCCTTATGAACAGCCCCTTCGAGAACGTCAATGTTCGGTCGCACCCTTTCGATCACATCAGGGTAACATGTCATTGCAGAGATCAACGTCTTCTCCTTCTCGTAGGAATCCATCCAGTCTCGACTCGCGAGATATTGGGATTCCTTCAGCTCAGTCTTCTCGTAGGAATACGGCCAGTCTCGACTCCCGAGATATTGGGATTCCTTCGTCTCAGTCTTCTTCCCAGAAGAATCAGTCTCGTCTCGACTCCCGAGACATTGGGATTCCTTCATCTCAGTCTTCTTCCCAGAAGAATCAGTCTCGTCTCGACTCCCGAGACATTGGGATTCCTCCGTTTCAGTCTTCCCGGATAGACTCGTCCCGTCTTGACTCCCAGGATAGTGGGGTCCATCCATCACCTTTCATCTTGCCGAATCCTCCCCGTCTCGAGGCTCTGAGGCTTCACCATTATATTCTTCTATTCTGAAGAATCCTCCTCGTCTCGAATCTCGAGGCTCTGAGGTTGCACCATTAAATAATTCTATTCTGAGGAATTCGCCCAATCTCGATTCTCGAGATTCTGAGGGCCCATCATCATATTCTTCTGTTCTGGGGAACCTACCCCGTCTCGAATCCCGAGATTCTGAGGTTTCCAGTTTTAACGTCATGCCATTAACTGGGGGAGCTACGACAGAGATCAATACCTCTGTTAATTCTACAGATTCTCGGGTAATTCTTCCCATGGAGTTACTGACTGAGGAAGTCAATTCTCTTCCTCCTTTGGTGACCTCTCTTGTTGAGCCAGGAGAGAAGCCGGTTAGCAAGAAAGTTCCACCTCGTAACGACACCAAGTGTCCTCTGTGCGGTCAACCGCCTAAGAAGATGAAACGGCATTGCATGGTCCATCATCTCCCTCAAACAGTCTGGGAATTTAGGACAGCAGATCAACCCCAACCGGAAGATTGGGAATTTCTTTTGCTCTTCCTTGCTAAACGTCTTAACTGTAGTCTCGCGGAGTTGATTGGAAAGTGTAATAACAGCTCCGTAAGGATGCCGTCTTCGAGCATCACACCCGATTGCTTGACCATGATGGCAGAATTTCAGTCTTTTCTTCACACACAGTATGATTGGCCAGTGGTGGACAAGTTTTCTCTCCATCCCATTAACTCTGTGGCCGTGCTTCTGCACTGGAGACCTCTGCAATTTGCTACTCCAAATTCCCCTGGAGGGACAAGAGTTTTCGTAATCTTTGCCCAGGTCGCCTTTGCAATTTTGTAACCAGATCTGGGAAAGCTCGACTGAACCAGCAGCATCTGACCGCTGAATTGAACCTGACTAATGTAAAGAAGTCCGATGGAGTACCCATATCCACGAAGAAGAAACCGGTTTATCCGAATCTCCACATCCAGATATCAGGCGAGTCTTTTCCACCACCCCATAAACTCCAGATAAGATGCGGACCTCCCCGAACTGTCAGCTGTTCCCCTCCAACTGCAGATCCTGCGATTTCAACGCTCCCCCCACCTTCCGAGGTTAAGATCAGCCACTCAACAGGTTCTGACAATACTGTTCCACCGGTCCCGCAACCACCAATCTACACTCCAGATGCTGTTTCTACAGTTCTGGATCCAGGTGTACTTACTGTGGATGCTGTACTTACAGTTCCGATTCTTTCGGAATCTCCCACTGGGTCAATGGACACGACCCTGGTTCTGGGAAGTGACCCTCCCCTTACACCGGAGGTCAGCAACTCTGCCAACGCGGATAGTATTCTTGGGAGCTCATCAGGCCAGTGGCCTCCCCTCAGTGTTCCGCAGAATAGGATCAGCCGAATCACTCTTCCTATTCTTCCCCCACCTCGGGATTTTGGGCTAGCTAGAATGGCTGTAGATTCACACTTCCATTTAGATCGCTTGCATGATTGTCTTAGAGGCTATCCGAAATTTGACATAGAGGACATGCTCCAATATCGACCTTCGCCATTCCCGACGACTCCAATCAACCTTATAGGTGGAGTGATGATCTTCTGTGATCCCTCCACTTACCCGGTTGACATCCGTGTTGATACCCCGTTTAAGACGGCCGTTGGTCTCCATCCAAAGGAAGCCGGTCTTTATTCATCTTACCATAAACGTCTCGATGAATTGTTTGCACATCCCGGTACGGTCGCAATTGGCGAAATTGGACTGGACCGGACTATGGCACCTAGCTACTGGGAGCAACAAGATTCTGTCTTTAGGGATATCGTCAAGTCTGCAGTACTATATCAGAAGCCCATAGTTCTTCATTTACGAGGTCTTGCGAATTTCCCTGCTGATGTCTATGCCCGAGGACACAAGATTGTCTCCGACGTCTGTCCTCCTAACCAACTAATTCATCTTCACTGCTTCAATGCTGGCGTGGAGGAGTTCCAACAGTGGAGCAACTCCTTTCCCCATTGCTACTTTGGTTTTACGGCTGCTGTGACATTCTTCAACGTATCTCAGAAAAGGGCGTTGCAAGCCATACCTTCTTCCCGTCTTTTGTTGGAAACAGACTCTCCCTACTTTGGTCAACCTTGGGGAGCCGAAATCAGTAGCCCCGCCTATATTGGAAATGTTGCGCGAGTCGTATCCGACATCCGGAACGAAAGTCTTCAGGACATCTTACAAGCAACGATTCTGAATACTAGCCGGTTTTACGGAACACCTGTTCCGGGGAACTTCCTTTAATATTCTCTCCCTCAGTCGGGACCAACCGCCACATAGGCGTTTCTTTGTGTATTATATTGTAATGTTTCAACTAGCCGGACCGATGAAGTAATCATCATTCCTATTTTTATGGTAGAATTATCATCTTCCCCTTTAGTAGAATTCCTGTATATATTCTGGAACTTCTCTTGGACTAGACGGACCCATCATGATTCCTGTTTTCGAGAACGTTGGAAACCAATTAATTTGTCAAATGTTTGAGTATTCTTCCATGTATTTCCCCGTAGGTTCACTAAACAAGTCTGAGGTGACTGAATCAAATTGGATAGTATTGTTGGGATTCTATATTCATAAGTTAACATGGTTTATTATAAAGTATTAGATATCACAGTAGGTTTGTCAAGTTGAAACTAAACAGAGCCCCTATTCTATTTAACACAGAGGTTATTAATCACATTAATTCATAAGTAAGCATAATAAATGGTAATTTCCACCTGTCAGCCATGGTGTCAGAAAGAGTGCGTCTTCCTTGTTCAGTGTCCAGTTCTGTTTCCTCTGTCTTTGGAGATACAGGGAGTCCTTTCTACATCCATATTTCGGCCAAGCCCACTGGACATCTTTCTTCACCACACCGCTGTCTTTGTGCTCCATCATGCGGTTGATTGTAATCACCAGGGACCGTTGAATTGATGTCCGGAAACTGTATTTTACGTGTGGTTGATTTTGAATGTCGAATTTAGACATTTCAACATGTTGTCAGCAATGTAAAGCAATCATAACATGAAATATATGTTTTAAACTGTGTAATCATGATTTAAACACTGTTGATCGTCGAAGGTATAATTATCGGCAAGTCATTTTGACGAAAGTTTCATCAACAAAACACACATTTCCGTCTCTACACTACAACGTCGCCAATGAAACCACAACAGGACATTGTATTCTATTTAACAACATGGTTTATTCTATATAATGGTCACAAAAGGTAGTAATGCAAGATGTCAGCTAAATAGGTCTTGTTCGGTCGGGATTCAGTTCTGTTCTAAGGTAATAAAAGGAATCTACGCTCTGTATATAATATGGTCAATAAAGTAATAGGACATTGAATTCTCTATTTAACCTAGTTCGTTATAATAGCAAGAATGGGTCTTGCTCGGTCAGCGATCAGTTATGTTTTGTCATACTGGGTCGCTAAGATTTTGTAAATATGTTATGAGTTTGTCTGATCCGGCCCGAGGAACTATTGTAGATGCGAGTTTCTCGTTCTGCTGGTCCTCCGTGGTATTGAGCTTGTCCTTTTCGCTGAGAAGAAGTCTTCATTCTCCTTGTCGGACAGCCTTGCCCAACCAGATGCCGGCCTGGAAGCGAGCACATCGTTCCATATATTCTTTGTTTAATGCACTCGAGAGAGGAAACCGCTCCACAGCGATCTTGGGTAACGAGGTCACCCGACCCAGGCTGACATGAGAAAGGAACCCCCATGAAGACTCCCTAGTCTGATGTACTGGTTCCAGATATCATCTTTGTCACCATAATCCGTCCGAACCAAGAGCGATACGAGAAAAGAACCACAAATGAAGACTTCCTAGTCTGATGTAGTGGTTCTCTATATCGTCTTTGCCGCCTCAATCCGTCCGAACCATGACTAACACAGGAAAGGAATCCTGATGAAGACTCTTGGGTCTGATGTATGGATTCCCTGTATCGTCTATGCCACCGTAATTCGCAAATCACAACGAATAGCAAAGGCACTAGTCTAGTTGGAAGGATCAAGGCCCTGATGACGACGGTCGGCGTTTACCCGAAGATTTAAGCTGAGTAGAACCTTCAAGGGAGCATCATGTTGTACATCTGTATATATATTCCGCATTATTTCCTGTTCCACGGAGCATCCGAATAAACCCATTTCGTCCACGAAGCGTTCCGAGGAATCCAATTCTTCTACAGAGCATCTGAATCGACTCATTCCTCCATGGAGCCTCCAAATAAACTCATTTCTTCCGCTGAGCGTTCCAGGAAATTCAACCCTTCTACGGAGCATCCGGAGGGACTCATTTCTTCTATGGAGCATCCGGGGTCTTTCATTTCTTCAACGGAGCCTCCCGATAAACTCACGTCTCCTACTAAATGTCTGGGTTATCTCATTCCACCGGATATGGAGCCAATTCTTCAAAGTGAGGGGGAATGTAGCGGTTTTGGCCTCTTGTTCCACCGAGATCATCCGGAAACCCACGGAGATGTGTCTACACCACTCAGGACGACTCACGTGACCCGACTCTTCCCGAAGGTGACGTCATCCGGGAATTCCCTTCACTTCAACCACAGACTTCAAACCGACAACTTCGCTCCGCGCTCAAGACTTCTATAATAGGTAATTTCATTAGATAACATCACTTATAAACCCTAATCATGTTATAGCACCGTGGATTTGCTTGAAATATTTGGTGATGCTCGTAGAATGCGGCATTCTTCCAATTTGCATAGCACCTGACTACTACATGTAACTCATCAGTTTCACGAACCCGAAAAAGTCCATTATATGTCTTTAACCCGTCACAACAACCCAGTAGCGAACATATGGCAAAATATCATGATATGATTTTATCCCCTATTTTGCTTTATATAGTCATGAACGGAAAGAAATTAACTTTCCAAGAAAAAGTTGTTTGAGTCAGTATTTGGGGCGGGAGAAAGATACCCGGGCTTTATTATCGCCCCCACTCCCCAACCGAGCAGCTACTTATGACAAAAATGAACTTGTTATTTTATTGCTTATTTTGCTTCATACAGTCATGAAATGGCGAGAGATACTCAGGTCTCAGTATTTACCCCTCCCACCCGAAACCCTGACTCAATGAAATTTTTCTCGATTAAAGTTAATTTCTCGCCATTTCATGACTATATAAAGCGATATATTTGGGGTGTGGGTGGGATATTCAGGCCTGTGTAATCTCTCCCCACCCCAAATCCTGACTCAATCAATTTTAATGGATATATAGGGCAATATTTATTTAAGCGATAAAATAATTAGTTTATTTTTGTCATATGTAGATGCTGGGTGTGGGGGATACTCAGACCTGGGTATCTAATTCCCCCCTCTCCACCCAAACCCTGACTCAAACAACTTTTTCTTGTAACATGTTCATTTATCGCCATTTAATGACTATAGCATCAAAATAAATAAGCAATAAATTAATACATGTACTTTTATTTTTTGTCATATGTTGAATTCTCGGTGGGCGTGAACATTTGACAGACTGAAAATAGTAAAAGGGGGGGTTGCACTGGGGAGATATCATGTACACCAGGTAAACAAACCATAAGTCGTGAATCATTAAAAGCAAGATATCAACAGTCCTGGATAATGAAATAGATACATGGTAAATAGTTCAGCAGGTATAACTCCTGATAACAAATTTGTGCAGAACTTGTCCAAGACTTGACTTGAAACATATTTTATCTGCAACATATACAAAAGGGATTGGGGCACAAGTTTTTGCAACTTATGAAACTTGTCCAAGATACATGATCCATGAGAACAAGTGGACGGACAGACGCATGCCCACTGTTATTCATCAGAACATACAGTAATGCCCTAAACAATCGACCCCCTTTATAACCAAAGCAGAATTATGGGTAACTTTTCAGGATTTAGTCAGAAATATGACTTGTTACCTATAATTCTGATGTGGTTAAGGGGTCGATTATTTAGGGCATCACTGTATGTCAAGTTTGTTACACATTTGTCAAAGCTTGCATCAACAAAATTGAGGAATTGAATGTTAACTCTTAGTTGTTCCTTGTCATTTCAGGTGTTCATGTGACCTATGTACAGTGATGGAGACTACCTGTGAGTGCAGATGTTGCCATGAGATTGAAAAAGTTGAGGCCAAGCTGAAGGAAATAACAAAAGCGTTTTCAGAGGAAGGACACTTCAAGTGTATCACAGAGACTGTACCCTTCAGGAGTGTGTGCCTGGACCCATGGGTACTTGAAGTTGCATGGTTAGGATACCAGCAACAGTATAGTCATCCGTTTAATGGACCTCTGCACAACAAATACAGGCATATAGCATACAGACAATTTATTTGGTGGTGCTATGGCTATAATGGCTACCTTGGTTTGCATAACCGCAGACCTCTTCCATCGTGTGTTGTGCATGCCATCAGGCATGCTTTTCCAAATGATTGTGGAAATTACAGGGGCTTTCATTTGCCCGAGCTGGAGAATGAATGAATTATTTAATAAATGAATGAAATCATAATAGATTATTGTTACAATGTGTCTCCCTAATCTTCATCTCCCATAAAATTCATGTTAAAATATCAAAGTGTTATATAACAAAATGGCAAACTTTCAAGTAAGTGGCGCTCAGAAATGGATTAACTCTTCCTGGGAGTAGAATCTCTCAGGTCATGCTCCATTTGCTACATGTCACATCTTTGTATCTCACATAGTACTAATCTAATTGTTATGAAATGAATCAAAGATGGGACACATGGTGATTGGAGCATGACCGGAGAGTTTCTACCCACAAAATTAACACATTACTGAGTGCCACTTACTTGAAAGTTTGCTTTTTTCAGATTTAGATTTTTTTTCTGGAGAATGAACACACAAAATAGTAAGTTATCCCCAGACAGAAATCACTCTATCTCCCATGGCAATAATCTAATTGTTATGAAATTTATCAAAGTGATTTATGTCAGGGGGTAACTTACTTTTTTATGTGTTCGTTCTCCAGAAAAAAATCTATTTCATGACAGGGGTTATTACTAAAACATGACGAATGAAAACTGGTATTTTCTTGATTCAACTAATAATTGACATATATATATAAACTTTTGGATAATATCTAGGGACTTACCCGATAGAAGTTTAACTATTTGGCATCACCAACAACAAAATGACATTCAATATTTTTCAGCAAAAAACATAATTTAACCCTTCCATCGTTCAGTAGTTCCAAATGAAATGACCTGAACTTATTATCTAAACTTTAACCACCAATGAATAATGAATTACTAGATGAGGTACCCGGTGTAAAATGTCATCTCCCCCAGGATATCTTCACCCCCCCCCCCCCCCCACTCAGGATAGCTCCCCCCATATATTACTAAAAATAATTTCACTCATTTGATAACGTTTGACCCTGGAATGGCCAAAAAAATTGTTTGATATTTAACTTTCCTGAAATTCCCTTTTTTTTTTATTAAAATATATTTTTTTCCAAGTGACAAATTTTTTTAATCACACAATTGATTATTTGATCCTGAAATGGCGAGAAAAATGACTTTTGACATTTAAATTGGTTTTTATTTAATTTCATTTTTTCAAATGTCCAGGTCTGGATAGCTACCCACAACCTACATGACAAAAAAATTGTCTTATGGTTTTATCGCTTATTTTACTTTATATAGTCACGAAACGAAGATGTCCAGACCAGGATATAGCCCCCCCCCCCCCCCCCAACCAGCGCCTACTTGAGAAAAATCATGGTTTTATTGCTTATTTTGCTTTATATAGTCATGAAACCTGATGAAACGGCGAGAAATTAACTTCTTCCGAGAAAAAGTTGTTTGAGTCAGGGTTTGGGTGGGGGTAAGATGTCCAGGCTGGGAAGGGAAGAAGTCCAGGACCTACATGACAAAAAATCATCTTGGGGTTTTATTGATTATTTTGCTTTATAGTCATGAAATAGCAAGAAATAGACTTCTCCTGAGAAGGTGATATATGGAACTAATCTCTGCATAAAATGACAAAATAATGACTATTGTTCACTATTTTTAAAGCAAACGCTTATTTTGGTCGTTATCGTTGTCACATTTTTGTATATTATACAGTATTATAATGAAAAAAGAATGAGTCGGAGGAAAATTGGAAAAAAAACTTGAACCCCATACAATGCTGAGGATGCGGTCCATTTTGGGAGGGGCTGGTGTGTTTACCCTAAACATAGATATATTATTTAGCGTAATAAAACTCCAGTATTTACCTTTTCAACTCAATGGAAGAAGCCATAGTATACTGTATAGATCTGTATTTCACTATTTGATCATATTAAAATAATTTTCACAAAGATGATACATGCAGATAAGTAGACAGCATAGCTGCCCAAGAAGCCCTTCTGATAGTTCAGCCATAAACGTAATTCGTACTCTTCTTGTGGAACTTGAAAGCAGAAATCTGCGAAAGCGGTCACGTATCCCATGTATTTCATATCAACAATAGGTTGAAAGTTAATAAATTTCGAAGTTCCCGTAGACCTACATGTAGATCATGATCTACTGTGGACCTATTATGACAGTCACAGTGACACACGAAATTCGTCCAAATATGTACGCATTTACTCCCGAGCTGTTGGCGACGCAAATAAATTCCTGTCGTATTATTCAATATTTTATTACACATATAAACCCATTCCGAATTCACGATTTCCAACGAAAACGAAACATGTTTCAATGTGAAATAAAACAAAACCACGCTGAAACCGATTTCGATAACACAATGTCAACAGAGTGCGGGAAGGTCCTCTATGATGTCACAGGTCAAAAATAAAATACACCTAATCTGTTGTTTTCTTTTCGAGCTGTGCGCATGCCACAGCTAGGGTTTCCCTGGAATCTGAATCGATAGCGGCTAATCTCGGGGCGATTCATTTCGTTCTCAGAATGATTATGTGGGTCTAATAATCGGGGAAATGGGTAAAATATGAACTTCGCGACAGCGACTTTTAGTCTCTGACATACACCGATAACTTTGACATATAACACATATGGTGTTTCTTCAGTGCGAATGGGAAATAAGGTCAATATAAGTACTGTGCTTTCAATAAAATGAACCAATTTCACCCAAATTATTGGTTATTATAGCGGAAAAAAAACAAAGCTAAATTCTAAATGTCACATCATGCCCACCCACCTTAAAACTAAATCTCATCCTGTCGAAAAGGCGGTCTGAACAGATATATCACATCTGTATTGTGCTGACCAGACCATGTGCGCTGTGATTATTTACTATCCAGCCGTCCCCCCCCCCCCCCACAATATGCTAAGACAGTGACAATACTTGGTTATTCGGAAACACGGCCAAGACTGCATGAACAACCAATATTAATACGCCTATTCGTAGGTGGTATCCGAGGAATTCCATTGTTGGAATGTTCCCTTTAATAGCAACACATTTCGTTACATGCGAATCACTTTTATGTGGTCATATAACAACGCAAAACTCCAAACAAATCATAGGGAATAACTACTGCATATATAATGACCCCCTCCCACAAAATGTGAACCATGTTTATTTGCCCGGTCGGTGTACATTCAACGACTTAATTGTCAAGTTGAAATCACACTATTTAATTATTGATAGCAACGTATATCACATCTTTATTGTGCTGGCACTCACGCACTGTTCGTGATAAATCAGTAGTTGACTTCACTCCTCTCCAATATACGTATTGACATTACTCGGTCATTCAGAAACACGACCAAGACTAAATAACCAACATTAATACGGCTTTTCGCACCAGGTATCCAAGGAATTCCATTGTTGAAATGTTTGCATGGCAACACGTATCGAACTCTTTTGTTGCCGAGCTAATTTTACACCTAAATTGCCGGAGAATTTATGAGAAAACTGATTTTATTGTGGAAAAGTATGATACAATAATAGTCTTCTTCTTATGAAATAATATTTCAAATATCAAGGACATGTATGTAGGTGATTAGCCAAAGAATTGCAGATGAATATTTTGCCGAAGAATATTCACGACAATTAAGGGGCATAACTCCTTGTCACCCAAGGGAAATAACTCCAAATAAGGATTTTTTTGCAATAATCCAATTGAAAAATGGCCCACAACCTGCTATTACTCTAGTAGCTGAGGTGGTTTTGTATGCACTTTTATGTCCAGAGCAAAACTCTTCATGAATCCACTAATTGAAGGTACACGAACAATATTTGGTTGGTGACACATTTCCCAATGAGGGCGAAATGGGTCAAATGGCCACGCCCCTTTTTGCGCGAAGTACTACCACCCGCCGTGACTATATCTCCAGAACCGTTGGACATAGGGGGTCGAGTAACCACTCAAAATGTGCTGAATGGCCACATTATGGGGGGTCAGTAATACATTTTCATATCCAAAAGTCAATGGTTTTTAAGATAATTGCCAAAAACCAAAAACAATCCATTTTTAAGGGCCCAATTTTGGGGTTCAGCACTTTTATCTCAAAGCTGAGCCCCAAATTAGAATTTTATTGACCTATATCCATCGGTGCCACATACAGGTATCATTTCTGATATTTTCTGTACCATTATCGGATGGGATTGACCTTCAAGGAGCTCTTGACCCTGAAAATAAGGTTTTTGGATGGAATATATTGGTCGTAGAATGAAAAATAGACATTTTCCCAATAAAAAAGATGTTGAGGAAATCATCAGTTATGGGGTATTTGATCAGTAACCTAAAATCCTACAAAAAGGTTACCTGGTGATATAATTTGAATGTAGTTCATCTTTTGTTATCTAGATTTCATGGCCTTTGATGTGAGATGGCTGCCAAAATGGTTATAAATGGAATGACATATATCACATTAGCAATATACTTGTAAATGAGTTCAATGTGTTATTTTCTTTAAACTTATGGGAGAACATGGTGTTTTTATGGTATTCTAATGTTGAATTGAATTATACTCAGCCCACAAGTAGGTTTAGTAAATGTTAAGTTACTACAATTTGATCAATCAGTATGATTCGGTAGTCGAGCAGGTTGTGTCTTTATCAGTCCCACATCAATTTTGATTGGCTGCATCGCCATTTTGTATAAAGGTTATACAATTTCCTTAACACGTACATTATTTTAGAACAAATAATGGCTAGCCTGGCATGATTGCCTATATTTATATCCTGATATATGTATACGTACACGTAGATGTATATTTGCCCTAAATTGTTTCTGGTTCAAATTTGGGAGTTTGTAAGAAAATAAGTCATAAGAAAGATGCAGTTGCAGTAATATTAAAATATATTGTCCTGTTCAAAACTAACAAATACATGTCCAGTTATAATAAATCCACACATTAAAAATATAGGGCTTCCATAAATACAGAATATTTTCCAACTTGACAATCGTTCCTTGTGTTCAACTGAGTGAGTTCATGTGAGGTTCATGGAAATTTATTTGGCAAGCTTGATTCTAAAGTGTCTAGCTTTATGGGCTTGACATTCCGAATGCAATCCTGTTGCGTTGTGAGCTCAGAGAGAGTTAGAAGAAAAATACAAGCATCAGTTGATATACAGATATAAATACATACAAATCTACATTCTGCAGGTAGCCATGCTATGCAATCCTCCCTCATGTTTCAACTTGTCAAGGAAAAATGATCACATTACCAATGTCTATGGTAGTCAGATGTTTTTGTAGATTTTGTAGATTTGTGGATGTTGTAGATTTTGTAGATTTCTGGATGTTGTAATGCAATATAGATCTCCATTATAGTTGCACAAATTTATTTTTCATTTCGTCCCTTTAAATTGACTTTTTATGTATGTATATGTGCCACTCCAAAAATGTCAGTAAAAGTACTGTAAACCGTTTGGTTTGATGTTATAGGCACAGGAGATATATATATATATATATATATATATATATATATATATATATATATATATATATATATATATATATATATATAGCTAACAACACTAACGACCTTAGGGAGACTGTTGAAATAATCCGACCTTAGGGAGACATCTCGATATATCATTTTCTATGCATTTTCATAGCTTCTGTGTTGTGTGCGGTGAGAGCATTTGGTATTAATCGAAAAACCATCAATTATATCATTTGTGATGACTATTATAATATTAAAAAATATATACCAAGTGTCCCCCTAATACTGTCTCCCTAATGTTTGGTCATTTTACATACAACATGAACCATATTAGGGGGACATATACAATAAATACCACTACATGCGGTATTAGGGGGACACATATTAAAAATCAAAGTTATGGAGATACATAATATGTACTTTATATTTTGAAGCCATATTCTTGCAATAGTCTTACGAAATGACTAGATATAATTTAAGATGCTAGCATACGCGAGAAATTTAACCCTCAATACACGAATGCGGGACCTGGTTTAATCTTTGTAAAACGCTATATCAGTACATGGCATTGGTTATAATAATCAAAGGCACGGGCGGCGTTCGTTGCAGAAATATCATATGTGTTCAAATCCCAACCAACAGAAGGAATATTAAAAAATATATAGTTTTGATCATATGCAAACATAATCAGCGCGTAAATAGTATATTGTCCTCAATGTGCACTATGGTGGCGTAAAAAGCAGTCTGCTCATGTTACAGAAGTTTTGCTTTTGTTTACACAACACAACGCAAGTATAGTAGTTGACCACACCAAAATTATATAAACGCTCTTTATTATTTCCATATAAGGAACAAATAACGCTCTTTATGTTTACCATATCCGGATCTAAACAAAAGCAAGGAAACGTAACGGTTTTTCCCTTTCTTTACATAATATGCGCAAAACACAACGCAATCATATTGGTTAATCACACAAACATTATATAAACGCTCTTCATTATTTCCATATAAGAAAAATAGTAACAAATAACGATCTTTATGCTTACCATATCCGGATCTATACAAAAGTCAGGAAACGTAAAGGTCGGATTATTTCAAGAGTCTCCCGAATGTCGTTTCATGTTGTTAGGTATATGTATATCATTACATGGTATTGGTTATAATAATTAAAGGCACGGGCGGCGTTCTTGCAGAACTATCCATATGTGATCAAATCGCCACCAACAGATGGAATATTAAAATATATATAGCTTTGTTGAGATGTCTCCCTAAGGTCGGATTATTTCAAGAGTCTCCCTAATGTCGTTAATTTTGTTAGCTATATGTATATGTATATCAGTACATGGCATTGGTTATAATAATTAAAGGCACGGGTGGCGTTCGTTGCAGAACTATTCATATGTGATCAAATCGCCACCAACAGATGGAATATTAAAATATGTACAGTTTTGTTCATATGCAAACGTAATCAGCGCGTGAATAGTGTATTGTCCTCAATGTGTACGATGATTGCGTAAACAACAGCATGCTCGTGTTACAGAAGTTTTGCTTCTGTTTACAAAACACAACGCAATCATATTGGTTAATCACACAAACATTATATAAACGCTCTTCATTATTTCCATATAAGAAAAATAGTGACAAAGAACGCTCTTTATGCTTACCATATCCGGATCTATACAAAAGTCAGGAAACGTAACGGTTTTTTCCTTTTGTTTGCACAACAAAGTGAAAACAATTGACAATAACATACTGTTTATGCCATATTTATGTATGATATAACAACAACTTCTGCCTATATTTTACTATTTCTGTTTATGGCGGTTTTTGACGGAGATGAATATTTTAACAGCATACCCACCGCCAACACCGCCCGTATCTTTAATATGAGCAATAAAAGATGTTTTTTTTATTAATACCAAATGGTCTCACCATACCCAGAAGCTGCACGTTGCATGGAAAATGATATATTGAGATGTCTGCCTAAGGTCGGATTATTTCAAGAGTCTCCCGAATGTCGTTTCATGTTGTTAGGTATATGTATATCATTACATGGTATTGGTTATCATAATTAAAGGCACGGGCGCCGTTCGTTGCAGAACTATTCATATGTGATCAAATCGCCACCAACAGATAGAATATTAAAATATATATAGCTTTGTCGAGATGTCTCCCTAAGGTCGGATTATTTCAAGAGTCTCCCCAATGTCGTTAATTTTGTTAGCTATATGTATATGTATATCAGTACATGGCATTGGTTATAATAATTAAAGGCACGGGTGGCGTTCGTTGCAGAACTATTCATATGTGATCAAATCGCCACCAACAGATGGAATATTAAAATATATATAGCTTTGTCGAGATGTCTCCCTAAGGTCGGATTATTTCAAGAGTCTCCCTAATGTCGTTGATTTTGTTAGCTATATGTATATGTATGTCAGTACATGGCATTGGTTATAATAATTAAAGGTACGGGCGGTGTTCGTTGCAGAAATATTAATATGTGGTCAAATCGCCACCAACAGATGGAATATTAAAATATGTACAGTTTTGTTCATATCCAAACTTAATCAGCGCGTGAATAGTGTATTGTCCTCAATGTGTACGATGATTGCGTAAACAACAGCATGCTCGATTTACAGAAGTTTTGCTTCTGTTTACATAACACAACGTAATCATATTGGTTAATCACACAAACATTATATAAACGCTCTTCATTAGTTCCATATAAGAAAAATAGTAACAAACAACGCTCTTTATGCTTACCATATCCGGTTCTATACAAAAGTCAGGAAACGTAACGGTTTTTTCCTTTTGTTTGCACAACAAAGTGAAAACAATTGACAATAACATACTGTTTATGCCATATTTCTGTTTGATATAACAGATTCTGCCTATATTTTACTATTTCTGTGTATGGCGGTTTTTGACGGAGATGAATATTTTAACAGCATACCCACCGCCAACACCGCCCGTATCAATAATATGAGCAATAAAAGATGTTTTTTTATTAATACCAAATGCTCTCACCATACCCTGAAGCTGCACGTTGCATGGAAAATGATATATTTAGATGTCTGCCTAAGGTCGGATTATTTCAAGAGTCTCCCGAATGTCGTTTCATGTTGTTAGGTATATGTATATCATTACATGGTATTGGTTATAATAATTAAAGGCACGTGCGGCGTTCGTTGCAGAACTATTCATATGTGATCAAATCGCCACCAACAGATGGAATATTAAAATATATATAGCTTTGTCGAGATGTCTCCCTAAGGTCGGATTATTTCAAGAGTCTCCCTAATGTCGTTAATTTTGTTAGCTATATGTATATGTATATCAGTACATGACATTGGTTATAATAATTAAAGGCACGGGCGGTGTTCGTTGCAGAAATATTAATATGTGGTCAAATCGCCACCAACAGATGGAATATTAAAATATGTACAGTTTTGTTCATATGCAAACGTAATCAGTGCATGAATAGTGTATTGTCCTCAATGTGTACGATGATTGCGTAAACAACAGCATGCTCGTGTTACAGAAGTTTTGCTTCTGTTTACATAACACAACGCAATCATATTGGTTAATCACACAAACATTATATAAACGCTCTTCATTATTTCCATATAAGAAATATAGTAACAAACACCGCTCTTTATGTTTACCATATCCGGATCTATACAAAAGTCAGGAAACGTAACGTACTGTTTATGCCATAGTTCTGTATGATATAACAACAAATTCTGCCTATATTTTGCTATTTCTGTTTATGGCGGTTTTTGACGGAGCTGAATATTTTAACAGCATACCCACCGCCAAAGACAGTCCGTATCTTTAATATGAGCAATAAAAGATGTTTTTTTATAAATACCAAATGCTCTCACCATACCCTGAAGCTGCACGTTGCATGGAAAATGATATATTGAGATGTCTGCCTAAGGTCGGATTATTTCAAGAGTCTCCCGAATGTCGTTTCATGCCGTTAGGTATATGTATATCATTACATGGTATTGGTTATAATAATTAAAGGCACGGGCGGCGTTCGTTGCAGAACTATTCATATGTGATCAAATCGCCACCAACAGATGGAATATTAAAATATATATAGCTTTGTTGAGATGTCTCCCTAAGGTCGGATTATTTCAAGAGTCTCCCTAATGTCGTTAATTTTGTTAGCTATAAGTATATGTATATGAGTACATGGCACTGGTTATAATAATTAAAGGCACGGGCGGTATTCGTTGCAGAAATATTAATATGTGGTCAAATCGCCACCAACAGATGGAATATTAAAATATGTACAGTTTTGTTCATATGCAAACTTAATCAGCGCGTGAATAGTGTATTGTCCTCAATGTGTACGATGATTGCGTAAACAACAGCATGCTCGTGATACAGAAGTTTTGCTTCTGTTTACAAAACACAACGCAATCATATTGGTTAATCACACAAACATTATATAAACGCTCTTCATTATTTCTATATAAGAAAAATAGTAACAACTAACGCTCTTTATGCTTACCATATCCGGATCTATACAATAGTCAGGAAACGTAACGGTTTTTTTCCTTTTGTTTGCACAACAAAGTGAAAACAAATGACAATAACATACTGTTTATGCCATATTTCTGTATGATATAACAACAACTTCTGCCTATATTTTACTATTTCTGTTTATGGCGGTTTTTGACGGAGATGAATATTTTAACAGCATACCCACCGCCAACACCGCCCGTATCTTTAATATGAGCAATAAAATATGTTTTTTTATTAATACCAAATGCTCTCATCATACCCAGAAGCTGCACGTTGCATGGAAAATGATATATTGAGATGTCTGCCTAAGGTCGGATTATTTCAAGAGTCTCCCGAATGTCGTTTCATGTTGTTAGGTATATGTATATCATTACATGGTATTGGTTATAATAATTAAAGGCACGGGCGCCGTTCGTTGCAGAACTATTCATATGTGATCAAATCGCCACCAACAGATAGAATATTAAAATATATATAGCTTTGTCGAGATGTCTCCCTAAGGTCGGATTATTTCAAGAGTCTCCCCAATGTCGTTAATTTTGTTAGCTATATGTATATGTATATCAGTACATGGCATTGGTTATAATAATTAAAGGCACGGGTGGCGTTCGTTGCAGAACTATTCATATGTGATCAAATCGCCACCAACAGATGGAATATTAAAATATATATAGCTTTGTCGAGATGTCTCCCTAAGGTCGGATTATTTCAAGAGTCTCCCTAATGTCGTTGATTTTGTTAGCTATATGTATATGTATGTCAGTACATGGCATTGGTTATAATAATTAAAGGTACGGGCGGTGTTCGTTGCAGAAATATTAATATGTGGTCAAATCGCCACCAACAGATGGAATATTAAAATATGTACAGTTTTGTTCATATCCAAACTTAATCAGCGCGTGAATAGTGTATTGTCCTCAATGTGTACGATGATTGCGTAAACAACAGCATGCTCGATTTACAGAAGTTTTGCTTCTGTTTACATAACACAACGTAATCATATTGGTTAATCACACAAACATTATATAAACGCTCTTCATTAGTTCCATATAAGAAAAATAGTAACAAACAACGCTCTTTATGCTTACCATATCCGGTTCTATACAAAAGTCAGGAAACGTAACGGTTTTTTCCTTTTGTTTGCACAACAAAGTGAAAACAATTGACAATAACATACTGTTTATGCCATATTTCTGTTTGATATAACAGATTCTGCCTATATTTTACTATTTCTGTGTATGGCGGTTTTTGACGGAGATGAATATTTTAACAGCATACCCACCGCCAACACCGCCCGTATCAATAATATGAGCAATAAAAGATGTTTTTTTATTAATACCAAATGCTCTCACCATACCCTGAAGCTGCACGTTGCATGGAAAATGATATATTTAGATGTCTGCCTAAGGTCGGATTATTTCAAGAGTCTCCCGAATGTCGTTTCATGTTGTTAGGTATATGTATATCATTACATGGTATTGGTTATAATAATTAAAGGCACGTGCGGCGTTCGTTGCAGAACTATTCATATGTGATCAAATCGCCACCAACAGATGGAATATTAAAATATATATAGCTTTGTCGAGATGTCTCCCTAAGGTCGGATTATTTCAAGAGTCTCCCTAATGTCGTTAATTTTGTTAGCTATATGTATATGTATATGAGTACATGACATTGGTTATAATAATTAAAGGCACGAGCGGTGTTCGTTGCAGAAATATTAATATGTGGTCAAATCGCCACCAACAGATGGAATATTAAAATATGTACAGTTTTGTTCATATGCAAACGTAATCAGTGCATGAATAGTGTATTGTCCTCAATGTGTACGATGATTGCGTAAACAACAGCATGCTCGTGTTACAGAAGTTTTGCTTCTGTTTACATAACACAACGCAATCATATTGGTTAATCACACAAACATTATATAAACGCTCTTCATTATTTCCATATAAGAAATATAGTAACAAACACCGCTCTTTATGTTTACCATATCCGGATCTATACAAAAGTCAGGAAACGTAACGTACTGTTTATGCCATAGTTCTGTATGATATAACAACAAATTCTGCCTATATTTTACTATTTCTGTTTATGTCGGTTTTTGACGGAGCTGAATATTTTAACAGCATACCCACCGCCAAAGACAGTCCGTATCTTTAATATGAGCAATAAAAGATGTTTTTTTATAAATACCAAATGCTCTCACCATACCCTGAAGCTGCACGTTGCATGGAAAATGATATATTGAGATGTCTGCCTAAGGTCGGATTATTTCAAGAGTCTCCCGAATGTCGTTTCATGCCGTTAGGTATATGTATATCATTACATGGTATTGGTTATAATAATTAAAGGCACGGGCGGCGTTCGTTGCAGAACTATTCATATGTGATCAAATCGCCACCAACAGATGGAATATTAAAATATATATAGCTTTGTTGAGATGTCTCCCTAAGGTCGGATTATTTCAAGAGTCTCCCTAATGTCGTTAATTTTGTTAGCTATATGTATATGAGTACATGGCATTGGTTATAATAATTAAAGGCACGGGCGGTATTCGTTGCAGAAATATTAATATGTGGTCAAATCGCCACCAACAGATGGAATATTAAAATATGTACAGTTTTGTTCATATGCAAACGTAATCAGCGCGTGAATAGTGTATTGTCCTCAATGTGTACGATGATTGCGTAAACAACAGCATGCTCGTGATACAGAAGTTTTGCTTCTGTTTACAAAACACAACGCAATCATATTGGTTAATCACACAAACATTATATAAACGCTCTTCATTATTTCTATATAAGAAAAATAGTAACAACCAACGCTCTTTATGCTTACCATATCCGGATATATACAATAGTCAGGAAACGTAACGGTTTTTTCCTTTTGTTTGCACAACAAAGTGAAAACAAATGACAATAACATACTGTTTATGCCATATTTCTGTATGATATAACAACAACTTCTGCCTATATTTTACTATTTCTGTTTATGGCGGTTTTTGACGGAGATGAATATTTTAACAGCATACCCACCGCCAACACCGCCCGTATCTTTAATATGAGCAATAAAATATGTTTTTTTATTAATACCAAATGCTCTCATCATACCCAGAAGCTGCACGTTGCATGGAAAATGATATATTGAGATGTCTGCCTAAGGTCGGATTATTTCAAGAGTCTCCCGAATGTCGTTTCATGTTGTTAGGTATATGTATATCATTATATGGTATTGGTTATAATAATTAAAGGCACGGGCGCCGTTCGTTGCAGAACTATTCATATGTGATCAAATCGCCACCAACAGATGGAATATTAAAATATATATAGCTTTGTCGAGATGTCTCCCTAAGGTCGGATTATTTCAAGAGTCTCACTAATGTCGTTAATTTTGTTAGCTATATGTATATGTATATCAGTACATGGCATTGGTTATAATAATTAAAGGCACGGGTGGCGTTCGTTGCAGAACTATTCATATGTGATCAAATCGCCACCACAGATGGAATATTAAAATATATATAGCTTTGTCGAGATGTCTCCATAAGGTCGGATTATTTCAAGAGTCTCCCTAATGTCGTTAATTTTGTTAGCTATATGTATATGTATATCAGTACATGGCATTGGTTATAATAATTAAAGGCACGGGCGGTGTTCGTTGCAGAAATATTAATATGTGGTCAAATCGCCACCAACAGATGGAATATTAAAATATGTACTGTTTTGTTCATATACAAACGTAATCAGAGCATGAATAGTGTATTGTCTTAAATGTGTACGATGATTGCGTAAACAACAGCATGCTCGTGTTACGGAAGTTTTGCTTCTGTTTACATAACACAACGCAATCAAATTGGTTAATCACACAAACATTATATAAACGCTCTTCATTATTTCCATATAAGAAATATAGTAACAAACAACGCTCTTTATGCTTACCATATCCGGATCTATACAAAAGTCAGGAAACGTAACGTACTGTTTATGCCATAGTTCTGTATGATATAACAACAAATTCTGCCTATATTTTACTATTTCTGTTGGCGGTTTTTGACGGAGGCTGAATATTTTTAACAGCATACCCACCCGCCAAAGACAGCCCGTATCTTTAATATGAGCAATAACAGATGTTTTTTTATTAATACCAAATGCTCTCACCATACCCAGAAGCTGCACCTTGCATGGAAAATGATATATTGAGATGTCTGCCTAAGGTCGGATTATTTCAAGAGTCTCCCGAATGTCTTTTCATGTTGTTAGGTATATGTATATCATTACATGGTATTGGTTATAATAATTAAAGGCACGGGCGGCGTTCGTTGCAGAACTATTCATATGTGATCAAATCGCCACCAACAGATGGAATATTAAAATATATATAGCTTTGTCGAGATGTCTCCCTAAGGTCGGATTATTTCAAGAGTCTCCCTAATGTCGTTAATTTTGTTAGCTATATGTATATGTATATGAGTACATGACATTGGTTATAATAATTAAAGGCACGAGCGGTGTTCGTTGCAGAAATATTAATATGTGGTCAAATCGCCACCAACAGATGGAATATTAAAATATGTACAGTTTTGTTCATATGCAAACGTAATCAGTGCATGAATAGTGTATTGTCCTCAATGTGTACGATGATTGCGTAAACAACAGCATGCTCGTGTTACAGAAGTTTTGCTTCTGTTTACATAACACAACGCAATCATATTGGTTAATCACACAAACATTATATAAAGCTCTTCATTATTTCCATATAAGAAATATAGTAACAAACACCGCTCTTTATGTTTACCATATCCGGATCTATACAAAAGTCAGGAAACGTAACGTACTGTTTATGCCATAGTTCTGTATGATAAACAACAAATTCTGCCTATATTTTACTATTTCTGTTTATGGCGGTTTTTGACGGAGCTGAATATTTTAACAGCATACCCACCGCCAAAGACAGTCCGTATCTTTAATATGAGCAATAAAAGATGTTTTTTTATAAATACCAAATGCTCTCACCATACCCTGAAGCTGCACGTTGCATGGAAAATGATATATTGAGATGTCTGCCCTAAGGTCGGATTATTTCAAGAGTCTCCCGAATGTCGTTTCATGCCGTTAGGTATATGTATATCATTACATGGTATTGGTTATAATAATTAAAGGGCACGGGCGGCGTTCGTTGCAGAACTATTCATATGTGATCAAATCGCCACCAACAGATGGAATATTAAAATATATATAGCTTTGTTGAGATGTCTCCCTAAGGTCGGATTATTTCAAGAGTCTCCCTAATGTCGTTAATTTTGTTAGCTATATGTATATGAGTACATGGCATTGGTTATAATAATTAAAGGCACGGGCGGTATTCGTTGCAGAAATATTAATATGTGGTCAAATCGCCACCAACAGATGGAATATTAAAATATGTACAGTTTTGTTCATATGCAAACGTAATCAGCGCGTGAATAGTGTATTGTCCTCAATGTGTACGATGATTGCGTAAACAACAGCATGCTCGTGATACAGAAGTTTTGCTTTCTGTTTACAAAACACAACGCAATCATATTGGTTAATCACACAAACATTATATAAACGCTCTTCATTATTTCTATATAAGAAAAATAGTAACAACCAACGCTCTTTATGCTTACCATATCCGGATCCTATACAATAGTCAGGAAACGTAACGGTTTTTTCCTTTTGTTTGCACAACAAAGTGAAAACAAATGACAATAACATACTGTTTATGCCATATTTCTGTATGATATAACAACAACTTCTGCCTATATTTTACTATTTCTGTTTATGGCGGTTTTTGACGGAGATGAATATTTTAACAGCATACCCACCGCCAACACCGCCCGTATCTTTAATATGAGCAATAAAATATGTTTTTTTATTAATACCAAATGCTCTCATCATACCCAGAAGCTGCACGTTGCATGGAAAATGATATATTGAGATGTCTGCCTAAGGTCGGATTATTTCAAGAGTCTCCCGAATGTCGTTTCATGTTGTTAGGTATATGTATATCATTATATGGTATTGGTTATAATAATTAAAGGCACGGGCGCCGTTCGTTGCAGAACTATTCATATGTGATCAAATCGCCACCAACAGATGGAATATTAAAATATATATAGCTTTGTCGAGATGTCTCCCTAAGGTCGGATTATTTCAAGAGTCTCACTAATGTCGTTAATTTTGTTAGCTATATGTATATGTATATCAGTACATGGCATTGGTTATAATAATTAAAGGCACGGGTGGCGTTCGTTGCAGAACTATTCATATGTGATCAAATCGCCACCAACAGATGGAATATTAAAATATATATAGCTTTGTCGAGATGTCTCCCTAAGGTCGGATTATTTCAAGAGTCTCCCTAATGTCGTTAATTTTGTTAGCTATATGTATATGTATATCAGTACATGGCATTGGTTATAATAATTAAAGGCACGGGCGGTGTTCGTTGCAGAAATATTAATATGTGGTCAAATCGCCACCAACAGATGGAATATTAAAATATGTACTGTTTTGTTCATATACAAACGTAATCAGAGCATGAATAGTGTATTGTCTTAAATGTGTACGATGATTGCGTAAACAACAGCATGCTCGTGTTACGGAAGTTTTGCTTCTGTTTACATAACACAACGCAATCAAATTGGTTAATCACACAAACATTATATAAACGCTCTTCATTATTTCCATATAAGAAATATAGTAACAAACAACGCTCTTTATGCTTACCATATCCGGATCTATACAAAAGTCAGGAAACGTAACGTACTGTTTATGCCATAGTTCTGTATGATATAACAACAAATTCTGCCTATATTTTACTATTTCTGTTTATGGCGGTTTTTGACGGAGCTGAATATTTTAACAGCATACCCACCGCCAAAGACAGCCCGTATCTTTAATATGAGCAATAACAGATGTTTTTTTATTAATACCAAATGCTCTCACCATACCCAGAAGCTGCACCTTGCATGGAAAATGATATATTGAGATGTCTGCCTAAGGTCGGATTATTTCAAGAGTCTCCCGAATGTCTTTTCATGTTGTTAGGTATATGTATATCATTACATGGTATTGGTTATAATAATTAAAGGCACGGGCGGCGTTCGTTGCAGAACTATTCATATGTGATCAAATCGCCACCAACAGATGGAATATTAAAATATATATAGCTTTGTCGAGATGTCTCCCTAAGGTCGGATTATTTCAAGAGTCTCCCTAATGTCGTTAATTTTGTTAGCTATATGTATATGTATATGAGTACATGACATTGGTTATAATAATTAAAGGCACGAGCGGTGTTCGTTGCAGAAATATTAATATGTGGTCAAATCGCCACCAACAGATGGAATATTAAAATATGTACAGTTTTGTTCATATGCAAACGTAATCAGTGCATGAATAGTGTATTGTCCTCAATGTGTACGATGATTGCGTAAACAACAGCATGCTCGTGTTACAGAAGTTTTGCTTCTGTTTACATAACACAACGCAATCATATTGGTTAATCACACAAACATTATATAAACGCTCTTCATTATTTCCATATAAGAAATATAGTAACAAACACCGCTCTTTATGTTTACCATATCCGGATCTATACAAAAGTCAGGAAACGTAACGTACTGTTTATGCCATAGTTCTGTATGATATAACAACAAATTCTGCCTATATTTTACTATTTCTGTTTATGGCGGTTTTTGACGGAGCTGAATATTTTAACAGCATACCCACCGCCAAAGACAGTCCGTATCTTTAATATGAGCAATAAAAGATGTTTTTTTATAAATACCAAATGCTCTCACCATACCCTGAAGCTGCACGTTGCATGGAAAATGATATATTGAGATGTCTGCCTAAGGTCGGATTATTTCAAGAGTCTCCCGAATGTCGTTTCATGCCGTTAGGTATATGTATATCATTACATGGTATTGGTTATAATAATTAAAGGCACGGGCGGCGTTCGTTGCAGAACTATTCATATGTGATCAAATCGCCACCAACAGATGGAATATTAAAATATATATAGCTTTGTTGAGATGTCTCCCTAAGGTCGGATTATTTCAAGAGTCTCCCTAATGTCGTTAATTTTGTTAGCTATATGTATATGAGTACATGGCATTGGTTATAATAATTAAAGGCACGGGCGGTATTCGTTGCAGAAATATTAATATGTGGTCAAATCGCCACCAACAGATGGAATATTAAAATATGTACAGTTTTGTTCATATGCAAACGTAATCAGCGCGTGAATAGTGTATTGTCCTCAATGTGTACGATGATTGCGTAAACAACAGCATGCTCGTGATACAGAAGTTTTGCTTCTGTTTACAAAACACAACGCAATCATATTGGTTAATCACACAAACATTATATAAACGCTCTTCATTATTTCTATATAAGAAAAATAGTAACAACCAACGCTCTTTATGCTTACCATATCCGGATCTATACAATAGTCAGGAAACGTAACGGTTTTTTTCCTTTTGTTTGCACAACAAAGTGAAAACAAATGACAATAACATACTGTTTATGCCATATTTCTGTATGATATAACAACAACTTCTGCCTATATTTTACTATTTCTGTTTATGGCGGTTTTTGACGGAGATGAATATTTTAACAGCATACCCACCGCCAACACCGCCCGTATCTTTAATATGAGCAATAAAATATGTTTTTTTATTAATACCAAATGCTCTCATCATACCCAGAAGCTGCACGTTGCATGGAAAATGATATATTGAGATGTCTGCCTAAGGTCGGATTATTTCAAGAGTCTCCCGAATGTCGTTTCATGTTGTTAGGTATATGTATATCATTATATGGTATTGGTTATAATAATTAAAGGCACGGGCGCCGTTCGTTGCAGAACTATTCATATGTGATCAAATCGCCACCAACAGATGGAATATTAAAATATATATAGCTTTGTCGAGATGTCTCCCTAAGGTCGGATTATTTCAAGAGTCTCACTAATGTCGTTAATTTTGTTAGCTATATGTATATGTATATCAGTACATGGCATTGGTTATAATAATTAAAGGCACGGGTGGCGTTCGTTGCAGAACTATTCATATGTGATCAAATCGCCACCAACAGATGGAATATTAAAATATATATAGCTTTGTCGAGATGTCTCCATAAGGTCGGATTATTTCAAGAGTCTCCCTAATGTCGTTAATTTTGTTAGCTATATGTATATGTATATCAGTACATGGCATTGGTTATAATAATTAAAGGCACGGGCGGTGTTCGTTGCAGAAATATTAATATGTGGTCAAATCGCCACCAACAGATGGAATATTAAAATATGTACTGTTTTGTTCATATACAAACGTAATCAGAGCATGAATAGTGTATTGTCTTAAATGTGTACGATGATTGCGTAAACAACAGCATGCTCGTGTTACGGAAGTTTTGCTTCTGTTTACATAACACAACGCAATCAAATTGGTTAATCACACAAACATTATATAAACGCTCTTCATTATTTCCATATAAGAAATATAGTAACAAACAACGCTCTTTATGCTTACCATATCCGGATCTATACAAAAGTCAGGAAACGTAACGTACTGTTTATGCCATAGTTCTGTATGATATAACAACAAATTCTGCCTATATTTTACTATTTCTGTTTATGGCGGTTTTTGACGGAGCTGAATATTTTAACAGCATACCCACCGCCAAAGACAGCCCGTATCTTTAATATGAGCAATAACAGATGTTTTTTTATTAATACCAAATGCTCTCACCATACCCAGAAGCTGCACCTTGCATGGAAAATGATATATTGAGATGTCTGCCTAAGGTCGGATTATTTCAAGAGTCTCCCGAATGTCTTTTCATGTTGTTAGGTATATGTATATCATTACATGGTATTGGTTATAATAATTAAAGGCACGGGCGGCGTTCGTTGCAGAACTATTAATATGTGATCAAATCGCCACCAACAGATGGAATATTAAAATATATATAGCTGTGTCGAGATGTCTCCCTACGGTCGGATTATTTCAAGAGTCTCCCTAATGTCGTTAATTTTGTTAGCTATATGTATATGTATATCAGTACATGGAATTTGTTATAATAATTAAAGGCACGGGCGGTGTTCGTTGCAGAAATATTAATATGTGGTCAAATCGCCACCAACAGATGGAATATTAAAATATGTACAGTTTTGTTCATATGCAAACGTAATCAGCGCACGAATAGTGTATTGTCCTCAATGTGTACGATGATTGCGTAAACAACAGCATGCTCGTGTTACAGAAGTTTTGCTTCTGTTTACAAAACACAACGCAATCATATTGGTTAATCACACAAACATTATATAAACGCTCTGCATTATTTCCATATAAGAAAAATAGTAACAACCAACGCTCTTTATGCTTACCATATCCGGATTTATACAATAGTCAGGAAACGTAACGGTTTTTTCCTTTTGTTTGCACAACAAAGTGAAAACAAATGACAATAACATACTGTTTATGCCATATTTCTGTATGATATAACAACAACTTCTGCCTATATTTTACTATTTCTGTTTATGGCGGTTTTTGACGGAGATGAATATTTTAACAGCATACCCACCGCCAACACCGCCCGTACCTTTAATATGAGCAATAAAATATGTTTTTTTATTAATACCAAATGCTCTCATCATACCCAGAAGCTGCACGTTGCATGGAAAATGATATATTGAGATGTCTGCCTAAGGTCGGATTATTTCAAGAGTCTCCCGAATGTCGTTTCATGTTGTTAGGTATATGTATATCATTACATGGTATTGGTTATAATAATTAAAGGCACGGGCGGCGTTCGTTGCAGAACTATTCATATGTGATCAAATCGCCACCAACAGATGGAATATTAAAATATATATAGCTTTGTCGAGATGTCTCCCTAAGGTCGGATTATTTCAAGAGTCTCCCTAATGTCGTTAATTTTGTTAAGCTATATGTATATGTATATCAGTACATGGCATTGGTTATAATAATTAAAGGCACGGGCGGTGTTCGTTGCAGAAATATTAATATGTGGTCAAATCGCCACCAACAGATGGAATATTAAAATATGTACAGTTTTGTTCATATACAAACGTAATCAGCGCATGAATAGTGTATTGTCCTCAATGTGTACGATGATTGCGTAAACAACAGCATGCTCGTGTTATAAAAGTTTTGCTTCTGTTTACATAACACAACGCAATCATATTAGTTAATCACACAAACATTATATAAACGCTCTTCATTATTTCCATATAAGAAAAATAGTAACAAACAACGCTCTTTATGCTTACCATATCCGGATCTATACAAAAGTCAGGAAACGTAACGTAAAGTTTATGCCATAGTTCTGTATGATATAACAACAAATTCTGCCTATATTTTACTATTTCTGTTTATGGCGGTTTTTGACGGAGCTGAATATTTTAACAGCATACCCACCGCCAAAGAAAGCCCGTATCTTTAATATGAGCAATAAAAGATGTTTTTTTATTAATACCAAATGCTCTCACCATACCCAGAAGCTGCACGTTGCATGGAAAATGATATATTGAGATGTCTGCCTAAGGTCGGATTATTTCAAGAGTCTCCCGAATGTCGTTTCATGTTGTTAGGTATATGTATATCATTACATGGTATTGGTTATAATAATTAAAGGCACGGGCGGCGTTCGTTGCAGAACTATTCATATGTGATCAAATCGCCACCAACAGATGGAATATTAAAATATATATAGCTTTGTCGAGATGTCTCCCTAAGGTCGGATTATTTCAAGAGTCTCCCTAATGTCGTTAATGTTGTTAGCTATATGTATATGTATATCAGTACATGGCATTGGTTATAATAATTAAAGGCACGGGCGGTGTTCGTTGCAGAAATATTAATATGTGGTCAAATCGCCACCAACAGATGGAATATTAAAATATGTACAGTTTTGTTCATATGCAAACGTAATCAGCGCACGAATAGTGTATTGTCCTCAATGTGTACGATGATTGCGTAAACAACAGCATGCTCGTGTTACCGAAGTTTTGCTTCTGTTCACATAACACAACGCAATCATATTGGTTAATTAAAGGCACGGGCGGTGTTCGTTGCAGAAATATTAATATGTGGTCAAATCGCCACCAACAGATGGAATATTAAAATATGTACATTTTTGTTCATATGCAAACGTAATCAGCGCACGAATAGTGTATTGTCCTCAATGTGTACGATGATTGCGTAAACAACAGCATGCTCGTGTTACCGAAGTTTTGCTTCTGTTTACATAACACAACGCAATCATATTGGTTAATCACACAAACATTATATAAACGCTCTTCATTACTTCCATATAAGAAAAATAGTAACAAACAACGCTTTTATGCTTACCATATCCGGATCTATACAAAAGTCAGGAAACGTAACGGTTTTTTCCTTTAGTTTGCACAACAAAGTGAAAACAATTGACAATAACATACTGTTTATGCCATATTTCTGTATGATATAAAAAACAACAAATTCTGCCTATATTTTACTATTTCTGTTTATGGCGGTTTTTGACGGAGATGAATATTTTAACAGCATACCCACCGCCAACACCGCCCGTATCTATAATATGAGCAATAAAAGATATTTTTTATTAATACCAAATGCTCTCACCATACCCAGAAGCTGCACGTTGCATGGAAAATGATATATTGAGATGTCTGTCTAAGGTCGGATTATTTCAAGAGTCTCCCGAATGTCGTTTCATGTTGTTAGGTATATGTATATCATTACATGGTATTGGTTATAATAATTTAAGGCACGGGCGGCGTTCGTTGCAGAACTATTCATATGTAATCAAATCGCCACCAACAGATGGAATATTAAAATATATATAGCTGTGTCGAGATGTCTCCCTAAGGTCGGATTATTTCAAGAGTCTCCCTAATGTCGTTAATTTTGTTAGCTATAGGTATATGTATATCATTACATGGTATTGGTTATAATAATTAAAGGCACGGGCGGCGTTCGTTGCAGAACTATTCATATGTGATCAAATCGCCACCAACATGTGGAATATTAAAATATATATAGCTTTGTCGAGATGTCTCCCTAAGGTCGGATTATTTCAAGAGTCTCCCTAATGTCGTTAATGTTGTTAGCTATATGTATATGTATATCAGTACATGGCATTGGTTATAATAATTAAAGGCACGGGCGGTGTTCGTTGCAGAAATATTAATATGTGGTCAAATCGCCACCAACAGATGGAATATTAAAATATGTACAGTTTTGTTCATATGCAAACGTAATCAGCGCACGAATAGTGTATTGTCCTCAATGTGTACGATGATTGCGTAAACAACAGCATGCTCGTGTTACCGAAGTTTTGCTTCTGTTTACATAACACAACGCAATCATATTGGTTAATTAAAGGCACGGGCGGTGTTCGTTGCAGAAATATTAATATGTGGTCAAATCGCGACCAACAGATGGAATATTAAAATATGTACATTTTTGTTCATATGCAAACGTAATCAGCGCACGAATAGTGTATTGTCCTCAATGTGTACGATGATTGCGTAAACAACAGCACGCTCTTGTTACCGAACTTTTGCTTCTGTTTACATAACACAACGCAATCATATTGGTTAATCACACAAACATTATATAAACGCTCTTCATTACTTCCATATAAGAAAAATAGTAACAAACAACGCTTTTATGCTTACCATATCCGGATCTATACAAAAGTCAGGAAACGTAACGGTTTTTTCCTTTAGTTTGCACAACAAAGTGAAAACAATTGACAATAACATACTGTTTATGCCATATTTCTGTATGATATAAAAAACAACAAATTCTGCCTATATTTTACTATTTCTGTTTATGGCGGTTTTTGACGGAGATGAATATTTTAACAGCATACCCACCGCCAACACCGCCCGTATCTATAATATGAGCAATAAAAGATGTTTTTTATTAATACCAAATGCTCTCACCATACCCAGAAGCTGCACGTTGCATGGAAAATGATATATTGAGATGTCTGTCTAAGGTCGGATTATTTCAAGAGTCTCCCGAATGTCGTTTCATGTTGTTAGGTATATGTATATCATTACATGGTATTGGTTATAATAATTTAAGGCACGGGCGGCGTTCGTTGCAGAACTATTCATATGTAATCAAATCGCCACCAACAGATGGAATATTAAAATATATATAGCTTTGTCGAGATGTCTCAATAAGGTCGGATTATTTCAAGAGTCTCCATAATGTCGTTAATTTTGTTAGCTATATGTATATGTATATCAGTACATGGCATTGGTTATAATAATTAAAGGCACGGGCCGTGTTCGTTGCAGAAGTATTAATATGTGGTCAAATCGCCACCAACAGATGGAATATTAAAATATGTACAGTTTTGTTCATATGTGCAAACGTAATCAGCGCGTGAATAGTGTATTGTCCTCAATGTGTACGATGATTGCGTAAACAACAGCATGCTCGTGTTACAGAAGTTTTGCTTCTGTTTACATAACACAACGCAATCATATTGGTTAATCACACAAACATTATATAAACGCTCTTCATTATTTCCATATAAGAAAAATAGTAACAAACAACGCTCTTTATGCTTACCATATGCGGATCTATACAAAAGTCAGGAAACGTAACGGTTTTTTCCTTTTGTTTGCACAACAAAGTGAAAACAATTGACAATAACATACTGTTTATGCCATATTTCTGTATGATATAACAAAACATTCTGCCTGTATTTTACTATTTCTGTTTATGGCTGTTTTTGAAGGAGATGAATATTTTAACAGCATACCCACCGCCAACACCGCCCGTATCTTTAATATGAGCAATAAAAGATCTTTTTTTTAATTATTAATACCAATGCTCTCACCATACCAAGAAGCTGCGCGTTGCATGGCAAATGATATATTGAGATGTCTCCCTAAGGTCGGATTATTTCAAGAATCTCCCTAATGTCGTTCATGTTTGGTATATGTATATCATTACATGGTATTGGTTACAATAATTAAAGGCACGTGCGGCGTTCTTTGCAGAAATATTCATATGTGTTCAAATCGCCACCAACAGATGGAATATTAAAATATATATAGCTGTGTCGAGATGTCTCCCTAAGGTCGGATTATTTCAAGAGTCTCCATAATGTCGTTAATTTTGTTAGCTATATGTATATGTATATCAGTACACGGCATTGGTTATCATAATTAAAGTCACGGGCGGCGTTCGTTGCAGAAATATTAATATGCGGTCAAATCGCCACCACCAATAGGAATATTAAAATATATAGTTTTGTTCATATGCAAACATAATCAGCTCGTAAATAGTATATTGTCCTCAAGGTGTACGATGGTTGTGTGAACAACAGCCTACTCGTGTTACAGAAGTTTTGCTGCTGTTTACATAACACAACGCAGTCATATTGGTTAATCTCACAAACATTACATGAACGCTCTTCATTATTTCCATATAAGAAATATAGTAACAAACACCGCTCTTTATGTTTACCATATCCGGATCTATACAAAAGTCAGGAAACGTAACGTACTGTTTATGCCATAGTTCTGTATGATATAACAACAAATTCTGCCTATATTTTACTATTTCTGTTTATGGCGGTTTTTGACGGAGCTGAATATTTTAACAGCATACCCACCGCCAAAGACAGTCCGTATCTTTAATAAGCAATAAAAGATGTTTTTTTATAAATACCAAATGCTCTCACCATACCCTGAAGCTGCACGTTGCATGGAAAATGATATATTGAGATGTCTGCCTAAGGTCGGATTATTTCAAGAGTCTCCCGAATGTCGTTTCATGCCGTTAGGTATATGTATATCATTACATGGTATTGGTTATAATAATTAAAGGCACGGGCGGCGTTCGTTGCAGAACTATTCATATGTGATCAAATCGCCACCAACAGATGGAATATTAAAATATATATAGCTTTGTTGAGATGTCTCCCTAAGGTCGGATTATTTCAAGAGTCTCCCTAATGTCGTTAATTTTGTTAGCTATATGTATATGAGTACATGGCATTGGTTATAATAATTAAAGGCACGGGCGGTATTCGTTGCAGAAATATTAATATGTGGTCAAATCGCCACCAACAGATGGAATATTAAAATATGTACAGTTTTGTTCATATGCAAACGTAATCAGCGCGTGAATAGTGTATTGTCCTCAATGTGTACGATGATTGCGTAAACAACAGCATGCTCGTGATACAGAAGTTTTGCTTCTGTTTACAAAACACAACGCAATCATATTGGTTAATCACACAAACATTATATAAACGCTCTTCATTATTTATATATAAGAAAAATAGTAACAACCAACGCTCTTTATGCTTACCATATCCGGATCTATACAATAGTCAGGAAACGTAACGGTTTTTTCCTTTTGTTTGCACAACAAAGTGAAAACAAATGACAATAACATACTGTTTATGCCATATTTCTGTATGATATAACAACAACTTCTGCCTATATTTTACTATTTCTGTTTATGGCGGTTTTTGACGGAGATGAATATTTTAACAGCATACCCACCGCCAACACCGCCCGTATCTTTAATATGAGCAATAAAATATGTTTTTTTATTAATACCAAATGCTCTCATCATACCCAGAAGCTGCACGTTGCATGGAAAATGATATATTGAGATGTCTGCCTAAGGTCGGATTATTTCAAGAGTCTCCCGAATGTCGTTTCATGTTGTTAGGTATATGTATATCATTATATGGTATTGGTTATAATAATTAAAGGCACGGGCGCCGTTCGTTGCAGAACTATTCATATGTGATCAAATCGCCACCAACAGATGGAATATTAAAATATATATAGCTTTGTCGAGATGTCTCCCTAAGGTCGGATTATTTCAAGAGTCTCACTAATGTCGTTAATTTTGTTAGCTATATGTATATGTATATCAGTACATGGCATTGGTTATAATAATTAAAGGCACGGGTGGCGTTCGTTGCAGAACTATTCATATGTGATCAAATCGCCACCAACAGATGGAATATTAAAATATATATAGCTTTGTCGAGATGTCTCCATAAGGTCGGATTATTTCAAGAGTCTCCCTAATGTCGTTAATTTTGTTAGCTATATGTATATGTATATCAGTACATGGCATTGGTTATAATAATTAAAGGCACGGGCGGTGTTCGTTGCAGAAATATTAATATGTGGTCAAATCGCCACCAACAGATGGAATATTAAAATATGTATTGTTTTGTTCATATACAAACGTAATCAGAGCATGAATAGTGTATTGTCTTAAATGTGTACGATGATTGCGTAAACAACAGCATGCTCGTGTTACGGAAGTTTTGCTTCTGTTTACATAACACAACGCAATCAAATTGGTTAATCACACAAACATTATATAAACGCTCTTCATTATTTCCATATAAGAAATATAGTAACAAACAACGCTCTTTATGCTTACCATATCCGGATCTATACAAAAGTCAGGAAACGTAACGTACTGTTTATGCCATAGTTCTGTATGATATAACAACAAATTCTGCCTATATTTTACTATTTCTGTTTATGGCGGTTTTTGACGGAGCTGAATATTTTAACAGCATACCCACCGCCAAAGACAGCCCGTATCTTTAATATGAGCAATAACAGATGTTTTTTTATTAATACCAAATGCTCTCACCATACCCAGAAGCTGCACCTTGCATGGAAAATGATATATTGAGATGTCTGCCTAAGGTCGGATTATTTCAAGAGTCTCCCGAATGTCTTTTCATGTTGTTAGGTATATGTATATCATTACATGGTATTGGTTACAATAATTAAAGGCACGTGCGGCGTTCTTTGCAGAAATATTCATATGTGTTCAAATCGCCACCAACAGATGGAATATTAAAATATATATAGCTGTGTCGAGATGTCTCCCTAAGGTCGGATTATTTCAAGAGTCTCCATAATGTCGTTAATTTTGTTAGCTATATGTATATGTATATCAGTACACGGCATTGGTTATCATAATTAAAGTCACGGGCGGCGTTCGTTGCAGAAATATTAATATGCGGTCAAATCGCCACCATCAATAGGAATATTAAAATATATAGTTTTGTTCATATGCAAACATAATCAGCTCGTAAATAGTATATTGTCCTCAAGGTGTACGATGGTTGTGTGAACAACAGCCTACTCGTGTTACAGAAGTTTTGCTGCTGTTTACATAACACAACGCAGTCATATTGGTTAATCTCACAAACATTACATGAACGCTCTTCATTATTTCCATATAAGAAATATAGTAACAAACACCGCTCTTTATGTTTACCATATCCGGATCTATACAAAAGTCAGGAAACGTAACGTACTGTTTATGCCATAGTTCTGTATGATATAACAACAAATTCTGCCTATATTTTACTATTTCTGTTTATGGCGGTTTTTGACGGAGCTGAATATTTTAACAGCATACCCACCGCCAAAGACAGTCCGTATCTTTAATAAGCAATAAAAGATGTTTTTTTATAAATACCAAATGCTCTCACCATACCCTGAAGCTGCACGTTGCATGGAAAATGATATATTGAGATGTCTGCCTAAGGTCGGATTATTTCAAGAGTCTCCCGAATGTCGTTTCATGCCGTTAGGTATATGTATATCATTACATGGTATTGGTTATAATAATTAAAGGCACGGGCGGCGTTCGTTGCAGAACTATTCATATGTGATCAAATCGCCACCAACAGATGGAATATTAAAATATATATAGCTTTGTTGAGATGTCTCCCTAAGGTCGGATTATTTCAAGAGTCTCCCTAATGTCGTTAATTTTGTTAGCTATATGTATATGAGTACATGGCATTGGTTATAATAATTAAAGGCACGGGCGGTATTCGTTGCAGAAATATTAATATGTGGTCAAATCGCCACCAACAGATGGAATATTAAAATATGTACAGTTTTGTTCATATGCAAACGTAATCAGCGCGTGAATAGTGTATTGTCCTCAATGTGTACGATGATTGCGTAAACAACAGCATGCTCGTGATACAGAAGTTTTGCTTCTGTTTACAAAACACAACGCAATCATATTGGTTAATCACACAAACATTATATAAACGCTCTTCATTATTTCTATATAAGAAAAATAGTAACAACCAACGCTCTTTATGCTTACCATATCCGGATCTATACAATAGTCAGGAAACGTAACGGTTTTTTCCTTTTGTTTGCACAACAAAGTGAAAACAAATGACAATAACATACTGTTTATGCCATATTTCTGTATGATATAACAACAACTTCTGCCTATATTTTACTATTTCTGTTTATGGCGGTTTTTGACGGAGATGAATATTTTAACAGCATACCCACCGCCAACACCGCCCGTATCTTTAATATGAGCAATAAAATATGTTTTTTTATTAATACCAAATGCTCTCATCATACCCAGAAGCTGCACGTTGCATGGAAAATGATATATTGAGATGTCTGCCTAAGGTCGGATTATTTCAAGAGTCTCCCGAATGTCGTTTCATGTTGTTAGGTATATGTATATCATTATATGGTATTGGTTATAATAATTAAAGGCACGGGCGCCGTTCGTTGCAGAACTATTCATATGTGATCAAATCGCCACCAACAGATGGAATATTAAAATATATATAGCTTTGTCGAGATGTCTCCCTAAGGTCGGATTATTTCAAGAGTCTCACTAATGTCGTTAATTTTGTTAGCTATATGTATATGTATATCAGTACATGGCATTGGTTATAATAATTAAAGGCACGGGTGGCGTTCGTTGCAGAACTATTCATATGTGATCAAATCGCCACCAACAGATGGAATATTAAAATATATATAGCTTTGTCGAGATGTCTCCATAAGGTCGGATTATTTCAAGAGTCTCCCTAATGTCGTTAATTTTGTTAGCTATATGTATATGTATATCAGTACATGGCATTGGTTATAATAATTAAAGGCACGGGCGGTGTTCGTTGCAGAAATATTAATATGTGGTCAAATCGCCACCAACAGATGGAATATTAAAATATGTATTGTTTTGTTCATATACAAACGTAATCAGAGCATGAATAGTGTATTGTCTTAAATGTGTACGATGATTGCGTAAACAACAGCATGCTCGTGTTACGGAAGTTTTGCTTCTGTTTACATAACACAACGCAATCAAATTGGTTAATCACACAAACATTATATAAACGCTCTTCATTATTTCCATATAAGAAATATAGTAACAAACAACGCTCTTTATGCTTACCATATCCGGATCTATACAAAAGTCAGGAAACGTAACGTACTGTTTATGCCATAGTTCTGTATGATATAACAACAAATTCTGCCTATATTTTACTATTTCTGTTTATGGCGGTTTTTGACGGAGCTGAATATTTTAACAGCATACCCACCGCCAAAGACAGCCCGTATCTTTAATATGAGCAATAACAGATGTTTTTTTATTAATACCAAATGCTCTCACCATACCCAGAAGCTGCACCTTGCATGGAAAATGATATATTGAGATGTCTGCCTAAGGTCGGATTATTTCAAGAGTCTCCCGAATGTCTTTTCATGTTGTTAGGTATATGTATATCATTACATGGTATTGGTTATAATAATTAAAGGCACGGGCGGCGTTCGTTGCAGAACTATTAATATGTGATCAAATCGCCACCAACAGATGGAATATTAAAATATATATAGCTGTGTCGAGATGTCTCCCTACGGTCGGATTATTTCAAGAGTCTCCCTAATGTCGTTAATTTTGTTAGCTATATGTATATCAGTACATGGAATTTGTTATAATAATTAAAGGCACGGGCGGTGTTCGTTGCAGAAATATTAATATGTGGTCAAATCGCCACCAACAGATGGAATATTAAAATATGTACAGTTTTGTTCATATGCAAACGTAATCAGCGCACGAATAGTGTATTGTCCTCAATGTGTACGATGATTGCGTAAACAACAGCATGCTCGTGTTACAGAAGTTTTGCTTCTGTTTACAAAACACAACGCAATCATATTGGTTAATCACACAAACATTATATAAACGCTCTTCATTATTTCCATATAAGAAAAATAGTAACAACCAACGCTCTTTATGCTTACCATATCCGGATTTATACAATAGTCAGGAAACGTAACGGTTTTTTCCTTTTGTTTGCACAACAAAGTGAAAACAAATGACAATAACATACTGTTTATGCCATATTTCTGTATGATATAACAACAACTTCTGCCTATATTTTACTATTTCTGTTTATGGCGGTTTTTGACGGAGATGAATATTTTAACAGCATACCCACCGCCAACACCGCCCGTACCTTTAATATGAGCAATAAAATATGTTTTTTTATTAATACCAAATGCTCTCATCATACCCAGAAGCTGCACGTTGCATGGAAAATGATATATTGAGATGTCTGCCTAAGGTCGGATTATTTCAAGAGTCTCCCGAATGTCGTTTCATGTTGTTAGGTATATGTATATCATTACATGGTATTGGTTATAATAATTAAAGGCACGGGCGGCGTTCGTTGCAGAACTATTCATATGTGATCAAATCGCCACCAACAGATGGAATATTAAAATATATATAGCTTTGTCGAGATGTCTCCCTAAGGTCGGATTATTTCAAGAGTCTCCCTAATGTCGTTAATTTTGTTAGCTATATGTATATGTATATCAGTACATGGCATTGGTTATAATAATTAAAGGCACGGGCGGTGTTCGTTGCAGAAATATTAATATGTGGTCAAATCGCCACCAACAGATGGAATATTAAAATATGTACAGTTTTGTTCATATACAAACGTAATCAGCGCATGAATAGTGTATTGTCCTCAATGTGTACGATGATTGCGTAAACAACAGCATGCTCGTGTTATAAAAGTTTTGCTTCTGTTTACATAACACAACGCAATCATATTAGTTAATCACACAAACATTATATAAACGCTCTTCATTATTTCCATATAAGAAAAATAGTAACAAACAACGCTCTTTATGCTTACCATATCCGGATCTATACAAAAGTCAGGAAACGTAACGTAAAGTTTATGCCATAGTTCTGTATGATATAACAACAAATTCTGCCTATATTTTACTATTTCTGTTTATGGCGGTTTTTGACGGAGCTGAATATTTTAACAGCATACCCACCGCCAAAGACAGCCCGTATCTTTAATATGAGCAATAAAAGATGTTTTTTTATTAATACCAAATGCTCTCACCATACCCAGAAGCTGCACGTTGCATGGAAAATGATATATTGAGATGTCTGCCTAAGGTCGGATTATTTCAAGAGTCTCCCGAATGTCGTTTCATGTTGTTAGGTATATGTATATCATTACATGGTATTGGTTATAATAATTAAAGGCACGGGCGGCGTTCGTTGCAGAACTATTCATATGTGATCAAATCGCCACCAACAGATGGAATATTAAAATATATATAGCTTTGTCGAGATGTCTCCCTAAGGTCGGATTATTTCAAGAGTCTCCCTAATGTCGTTAATTTTGTTAGCTATATGTATATGTATATCAGTACATGGCATTGGTTATAATAATTAAAGGCACGGGCGGTATTCGTTGCAGAAATATTAATATGTGGTCAAATCGCCACCAACAGATGGAATATTAAAATATGTACAGTTTTGTTCATATGCAAACATAATCAGCGCATGAATAGTGTATTGTCCTCAATGTGTACGATGATTGCGTAAACAACAGCATGCTCGTGTTATAAAAGTTTTGCTTCTGTTTACATAACACAACGCAATCATATTAGTTAATCACACAAACATTATATAAACGCTCTTCATTATTTCCATATAAGAAATATAGTAACAAACAACGCTCTTTATGCTTATCATATCCGGATCTATACAAAAGTCAGGAAACGTAACGTAAAGTTTATGCCATAGTTCTGTATGATATAACAACAAATTCTGCCTATATTTTACTATTTCTGTTTATGGCGGTTTTTGACGGAGATGAATATTTTAACAGCATACCCACCGCCAAAGACAGCCCGTATCTTTAATATGAGCAATAAAAGATGTTTTTTTATTAATACCAAATGCTCTCACCATACCCAGAAGCTGCACGTTGCATGGAAAATGATATATTGAGATGTCTGCCTAAGGTCGGATTATTTCAAGAGTCTCCCGAATGTCGTTTCATGTTGTTAGGTATATGTATATCATTACATGGTATTGGTTATAATAATTAAAGGCACGGGCGGCGTTCGTTGCAGAACTATTCATATGTGATCAAATCGCCACCAACAGATGGAATATTAAAATATATATAGCTTTGTCGAGATGTCTCCCTAAGGTCGGATTATTTCAAGAGTCTCCCTAATGTCGTTAATGTTGTTAGCTATATGTATATGTATATCAGTACATGGCATTGGTTATAATAATTAAAGGCACGGGCGGTGTTCGTTGCAGAAATATTAATATGTGGTCAAATCGCCACCAACAGATGGAATATTAAAATATGTACAGTTTTGTTCATATGCAAACGTAATCAGCGCACGAATAGTGTATTGTCCTCAATGTGTACGATGATTGCGTAAACAACAGCATGCTCGTGTTACCGAAGTTTTGCTTCTGTTTACATAACACAACGCAATCATATTGGTTAATTAAAGGCACGGGCGGTGTTCGTTGCAGAAATATTAATATGTGGTCAAATCGCCACCAACAGATGGAATATTAAAATATGTACATTTTTGTTCATATGCAAACGTAATCAGCGCACGAATAGTGTATTGTCCTCAATGTGTACGATGATTGCGTAAACAACAGCATGCTCGTGTTACCGAAGTTTTGCTTCTGTTTACATAACACAACGCAATCATATTGGTTAATCACACAAACATTATATAAACGCTCTTCATTACTTCCATATAAGAAAAATAGTAACAAACAACGCTTTTATGCTTACCATATCCGGATCTATACAAAAGTCAGGAAACGTAACGGTTTTTTCCTTTAGTTTGCACAACAAAGTGAAAACAATTGACAATAACATACTGTTTATGCCATATTTCTGTATGATATAAAAAACAACAAATTCTGCCTATATTTTACTATTTCTGTTTATGGCGGTTTTTGACGGAGATGAATATTTTAACAGCATACCCACCGCCAACACCGCCCGTATCTATAATATGAGCAATAAAAGATGTTTTTTATTAATACCAAATGCTCTCACCATACCCAGAAGCTGCACGTTGCATGGAAAATGATATATTGAGATGTCTGTCTAAGGTCGGATTATTTCAAGAGTCTCCCGAATGTCGTTTCATGTTGTTAGGTATATGTATATCATTACATGGTATTGGTTATAATAATTTAAGGCACGGGCGGCGTTCGTTGCAGAACTATTCATATGTAATCAAATCGCCACCAACAGATGGAATATTAAAATATATATAGCTGTGTCGAGATGTCTCCCTAAGGTCGGATTATTTCAAGAGTCTCCCTAATGTCGTTAATTTTGTTAGCTATAGGTATATGTATATCATTACATGGTATTGGTTATAATAATTAAAGGCACGGGCGGCGTTCGTTGCAGAACTATTCATATGTGATCAAATCGCCACCAACAGATGGAATATTAAAATATATATAGCTTTGTCGAGATGTCTCCCTAAGGTCGGATTATTTCAAGAGTCTCCCTAATGTCGTTAATGTTGTTAGCTATATGTATATGTATATCAGTACATGGCATTGGTTATAATAATTAAAGGCACGGGCGGTGTTCGTTGCAGAAATATTAATATGTGGTCAAATCGCCACCAACAGATGGAATATTAAAATATGTACAGTTTTGTTCATATGCAAACGTAATCAGCGCACGAATAGTGTATTGTCCTCAATGTGTACGATGATTGCGTAAACAACAGCATGCTCGTGTTACCGAAGTTTTGCTTCTGTTTACATAACACAACGCAATCATATTGGTTAATTAAAGGCACGGGCGGTGTTCGTTGCAGAAATATTAATATGTGGTCAAATCGCGACCAACAGATGGAATATTAAAATATGTACATTTTTGTTCATATGCAAACGTAATCAGCGCACGAATAGTGTATTGTCCTCAATGTGTACGATGATTGCGTAAACAACAGCACGCTCTTGTTACCGAACTTTTGCTTCTGTTTACATAACACAACGCAATCATATTGGTTAATCACACAAACATTATATAAACGCTCTTCATTACTTCCATATAAGAAAAATAGTAACAAACAACGCTTTTATGCTTACCATATCCGGATCTATACAAAAGTCAGGAAACGTAACGGTTTTTTCCTTTAGTTTGCACAACAAAGTGAAAACAATTGACAATAACATACTGTTTATGCCATATTTCTGTATGATATAAAAAACAACAAATTCTGCCTATATTTTACTATTTCTGTTTATGGCGGTTTTTGACGGAGATGAATATTTTAACAGCATACCCACCGCCAACACCGCCCGTATCTATAATATGAGCAATAAAAGATGTTTTTTATTAATACCAAATGCTCTCACCATACCCAGAAGCTGCACGTTGCATGGAAAATGATATATTGAGATGTCTGTCTAAGGTCGGATTATTTCAAGAGTCTCCCGAATGTCGTTTCATGTTGTTAGGTATATGTATATCATTACATGGTATTGGTTATAATAATTTAAGGCACGGGCGGCGTTCGTTGCAGAACTATTCATATGTAATCAAATCGCCACCAACAGATGGAATATTAAAATATATATAGCTTTGTCGAGATGTCTCAATAAGGTCGGATTATTTCAAGAGTCTCCATAATGTCGTTAATTTTGTTAGCTATATGTATATGTATATCAGTACATGGCATTGGTTATAATAATTAAAGGCACGGGCCGTGTTCGTTGCAGAAGTATTAATATGTGGTCAAATCGCCACCAACAGATGGAATATTAAAATATGTACAGTTTTGTTCATATGTGCAAACGTAATCAGCGCGTGAATAGTGTATTGTCCTCAATGTGTACGATGATTGCGTAAACAACAGCATGCTCGTGTTACAGAAGTTTTGCTTCTGTTTACATAACACAACGCAATCATATTGGTTAATCACACAAACATTATATAAACGCTCTTCATTATTTCCATATAAGAAAAATAGTAACAAACAACGCTCTTTATGCTTACCATATGCGGATCTATACAAAAGTCAGGAAACGTAACGGTTTTTTCCTTTTGTTTGCACAACAAAGTGAAAACAATTGACAATAACATACTGTTTATGCCATATTTCTGTATGATATAACAAAACATTCTGCCTGTATTTTACTATTTCTGTTTATGGCTGTTTTTGAAGGAGATGAATATTTTAACAGCATACCCACCGCCAACACCGCCCGTATCTTTAATATGAGCAATAAAAGATCTTTTTTTTAATTATTAATACCAATGCTCTCACCATACCAAGAAGCTGCGCGTTGCATGGCAAATGATATATTGAGATGTCTCCCTAAGGTCGGATTATTTCAAGAATCTCCCTAATGTCGTTCATGTTTGGTATATGTATATCATTACATGGTATTGGTTACAATAATTAAAGGCACGTGCGGCGTTCTTTGCAGAAATATTCATATGTGTTCAAATCGCCACCAACAGATGGAATATTAAAATATATATAGCTGTGTCGAGATGTCTCCCTAAGGTCGGATTATTTCAAGAGTCTCCATAATGTCGTTAATTTTGTTAGCTATATGTATATGTATATCAGTACACGGCATTGGTTATCATAATTAAAGTCACGGGCGGCGTTCGTTGCAGAAATATTAATATGCGGTCAAATCGCCACCACCAATAGGAATATTAAAATATATAGTTTTGTTCATATGCAAACATAATCAGCTCGTAAATAGTATATTGTCCTCAAGGTGTACGATGGTTGTGTGAACAACAGCCTACTCGTGTTACAGAAGTTTTGCTGCTGTTTACATAACACAACGCAGTCATATTGGTTAATCTCACAAACATTACATGAACGCTCTTCATTATTTCCATATAAGAAATATAGTAACAAACACCGCTCTTTATGTTTACCATATCCGGATCTATACAAAAGTCAGGAAACGTAACGTACTGTTTATGCCATAGTTCTGTATGATATAACAACAAATTCTGCCTATATTTTACTATTTCTGTTTATGGCGGTTTTTGACGGAGCTGAATATTTTAACAGCATACCCACCGCCAAAGACAGTCCGTATCTTTAATAAGCAATAAAAGATGTTTTTTTATAAATACCAAATGCTCTCACCATACCCTGAAGCTGCACGTTGCATGGAAAATGATATATTGAGATGTCTGCCTAAGGTCGGATTATTTCAAGAGTCTCCCGAATGTCGTTTCATGCCGTTAGGTATATGTATATCATTACATGGTATTGGTTATAATAATTAAAGGCACGGGCGGCGTTCGTTGCAGAACTATTCATATGTGATCAAATCGCCACCAACAGATGGAATATTAAAATATATATAGCTTTGTTGAGATGTCTCCCTAAGGTCGGATTATTTCAAGAGTCTCCCTAATGTCGTTAATTTTGTTAGCTATATGTATATGAGTACATGGCATTGGTTATAATAATTAAAGGCACGGGCGGTATTCGTTGCAGAAATATTAATATGTGGTCAAATCGCCACCAACAGATGGAATATTAAAATATGTACAGTTTTGTTCATATGCAAACGTAATCAGCGCGTGAATAGTGTATTGTCCTCAATGTGTACGATGATTGCGTAAACAACAGCATGCTCGTGATACAGAAGTTTTGCTTCTGTTTACAAAACACAACGCAATCATATTGGTTAATCACACAAACATTATATAAACGCTCTTCATTATTTATATATAAGAAAAATAGTAACAACCAACGCTCTTTATGCTTACCATATCCGGATCTATACAATAGTCAGGAAACGTAACGGTTTTTTCCTTTTGTTTGCACAACAAAGTGAAAACAAATGACAATAACATACTGTTTATGCCATATTTCTGTATGATATAACAACAACTTCTGCCTATATTTTACTATTTCTGTTTATGGCGGTTTTTGACGGAGATGAATATTTTAACAGCATACCCACCGCCAACACCGCCCGTATCTTTAATATGAGCAATAAAATATGTTTTTTTATTAATACCAAATGCTCTCATCATACCCAGAAGCTGCACGTTGCATGGAAAATGATATATTGAGATGTCTGCCTAAGGTCGGATTATTTCAAGAGTCTCCCGAATGTCGTTTCATGTTGTTAGGTATATGTATATCATTATATGGTATTGGTTATAATAATTAAAGGCACGGGCGCCGTTCGTTGCAGAACTATTCATATGTGATCAAATCGCCACCAACAGATGGAATATTAAAATATATATAGCTTTGTCGAGATGTCTCCCTAAGGTCGGATTATTTCAAGAGTCTCACTAATGTCGTTAATTTTGTTAGCTATATGTATATGTATATCAGTACATGGCATTGGTTATAATAATTAAAGGCACGGGTGGCGTTCGTTGCAGAACTATTCATATGTGATCAAATCGCCACCAACAGATGGAATATTAAAATATATATAGCTTTGTCGAGATGTCTCCATAAGGTCGGATTATTTCAAGAGTCTCCCTAATGTCGTTAATTTTGTTAGCTATATGTATATGTATATCAGTACATGGCATTGGTTATAATAATTAAAGGCACGGGCGGTGTTCGTTGCAGAAATATTAATATGTGGTCAAATCGCCACCAACAGATGGAATATTAAAATATGTATTGTTTTGTTCATATACAAACGTAATCAGAGCATGAATAGTGTATTGTCTTAAATGTGTACGATGATTGCGTAAACAACAGCATGCTCGTGTTACGGAAGTTTTGCTTCTGTTTACATAACACAACGCAATCAAATTGGTTAATCACACAAACATTATATAAACGCTCTTCATTATTTCCATATAAGAAATATAGTAACAAACAACGCTCTTTATGCTTACCATATCCGGATCTATACAAAAGTCAGGAAACGTAACGTACTGTTTATGCCATAGTTCTGTATGATATAACAACAAATTCTGCCTATATTTTACTATTTCTGTTTATGGCGGTTTTTGACGGAGCTGAATATTTTAACAGCATACCCACCGCCAAAGACAGCCCGTATCTTTAATATGAGCAATAACAGATGTTTTTTTATTAATACCAAATGCTCTCACCATACCCAGAAGCTGCACCTTGCATGGAAAATGATATATTGAGATGTCTGCCTAAGGTCGGATTATTTCAAGAGTCTCCCGAATGTCTTTTCATGTTGTTAGGTATATGTATATCATTACATGGTATTGGTTACAATAATTAAAGGCACGTGCGGCGTTCTTTGCAGAAATATTCATATGTGTTCAAATCGCCACCAACAGATGGAATATTAAAATATATATAGCTGTGTCGAGATGTCTCCCTAAGGTCGGATTATTTCAAGAGTCTCCATAATGTCGTTAATTTTGTTAGCTATATGTATATGTATATCAGTACACGGCATTGGTTATCATAATTAAAGTCACGGGCGGCGTTCGTTGCAGAAATATTAATATGCGGTCAAATCGCCACCATCAATAGGAATATTAAAATATATAGTTTTGTTCATATGCAAACATAATCAGCTCGTAAATAGTATATTGTCCTCAAGGTGTACGATGGTTGTGTGAACAACAGCCTACTCGTGTTACAGAAGTTTTGCTGCTGTTTACATAACACAACGCAGTCATATTGGTTAATCTCACAAACATTACATGAACGCTCTTCATTATTTCCATATAAGAAATATAGTAACAAACACCGCTCTTTATGTTTACCATATCCGGATCTATACAAAAGTCAGGAAACGTAACGTACTGTTTATGCCATAGTTCTGTATGATATAACAACAAATTCTGCCTATATTTTACTATTTCTGTTTATGGCGGTTTTTGACGGAGCTGAATATTTTAACAGCATACCCACCGCCAAAGACAGTCCGTATCTTTAATAAGCAATAAAAGATGTTTTTTTATAAATACCAAATGCTCTCACCATACCCTGAAGCTGCACGTTGCATGGAAAATGATATATTGAGATGTCTGCCTAAGGTCGGATTATTTCAAGAGTCTCCCGAATGTCGTTTCATGCCGTTAGGTATATGTATATCATTACATGGTATTGGTTATAATAATTAAAGGCACGGGCGGCGTTCGTTGCAGAACTATTCATATGTGATCAAATCGCCACCAACAGATGGAATATTAAAATATATATAGCTTTGTTGAGATGTCTCCCTAAGGTCGGATTATTTCAAGAGTCTCCCTAATGTCGTTAATTTTGTTAGCTATATGTATATGAGTACATGGCATTGGTTATAATAATTAAAGGCACGGGCGGTATTCGTTGCAGAAATATTAATATGTGGTCAAATCGCCACCAACAGATGGAATATTAAAATATGTACAGTTTTGTTCATATGCAAACGTAATCAGCGCGTGAATAGTGTATTGTCCTCAATGTGTACGATGATTGCGTAAACAACAGCATGCTCGTGATACAGAAGTTTTGCTTCTGTTTACAAAACACAACGCAATCATATTGGTTAATCACACAAACATTATATAAACGCTCTTCATTATTTCTATATAAGAAAAATAGTAACAACCAACGCTCTTTATGCTTACCATATCCGGATCTATACAATAGTCAGGAAACGTAACGGTTTTTTCCTTTTGTTTGCACAACAAAGTGAAAACAAATGACAATAACATACTGTTTATGCCATATTTCTGTATGATATAACAACAACTTCTGCCTATATTTTACTATTTCTGTTTATGGCGGTTTTTGACGGAGATGAATATTTTAACAGCATACCCACCGCCAACACCGCCCGTATCTTTAATATGAGCAATAAAATATGTTTTTTTATTAATACCAAATGCTCTCATCATACCCAGAAGCTGCACGTTGCATGGAAAATGATATATTGAGATGTCTGCCTAAGGTCGGATTATTTCAAGAGTCTCCCGAATGTCGTTTCATGTTGTTAGGTATATGTATATCATTATATGGTATTGGTTATAATAATTAAAGGCACGGGCGCCGTTCGTTGCAGAACTATTCATATGTGATCAAATCGCCACCAACAGATGGAATATTAAAATATATATAGCTTTGTCGAGATGTCTCCCTAAGGTCGGATTATTTCAAGAGTCTCACTAATGTCGTTAATTTTGTTAGCTATATGTATATGTATATCAGTACATGGCATTGGTTATAATAATTAAAGGCACGGGTGGCGTTCGTTGCAGAACTATTCATATGTGATCAAATCGCCACCAACAGATGGAATATTAAAATATATATAGCTTTGTCGAGATGTCTCCATAAGGTCGGATTATTTCAAGAGTCTCCCTAATGTCGTTAATTTTGTTAGCTATATGTATATGTATATCAGTACATGGCATTGGTTATAATAATTAAAGGCACGGGCGGTGTTCGTTGCAGAAATATTAATATGTGGTCAAATCGCCACCAACAGATGGAATATTAAAATATGTATTGTTTTGTTCATATACAAACGTAATCAGAGCATGAATAGTGTATTGTCTTAAATGTGTACGATGATTGCGTAAACAACAGCATGCTCGTGTTACGGAAGTTTTGCTTCTGTTTACATAACACAACGCAATCAAATTGGTTAATCACACAAACATTATATAAACGCTCTTCATTATTTCCATATAAGAAATATAGTAACAAACAACGCTCTTTATGCTTACCATATCCGGATCTATACAAAAGTCAGGAAACGTAACGTACTGTTTATGCCATAGTTCTGTATGATATAACAACAAATTCTGCCTATATTTTACTATTTCTGTTTATGGCGGTTTTTGACGGAGCTGAATATTTTAACAGCATACCCACCGCCAAAGACAGCCCGTATCTTTAATATGAGCAATAACAGATGTTTTTTTATTAATACCAAATGCTCTCACCATACCCAGAAGCTGCACCTTGCATGGAAAATGATATATTGAGATGTCTGCCTAAGGTCGGATTATTTCAAGAGTCTCCCGAATGTCTTTTCATGTTGTTAGGTATATGTATATCATTACATGGTATTGGTTATAATAATTAAAGGCACGGGCGGCGTTCGTTGCAGAACTATTAATATGTGATCAAATCGCCACCAACAGATGGAATATTAAAATATATATAGCTGTGTCGAGATGTCTCCCTACGGTCGGATTATTTCAAGAGTCTCCCTAATGTCGTTAATTTTGTTAGCTATATGTATATCAGTACATGGAATTTGTTATAATAATTAAAGGCACGGGCGGTGTTCGTTGCAGAAATATTAATATGTGGTCAAATCGCCACCAACAGATGGAATATTAAAATATGTACAGTTTTGTTCATATGCAAACGTAATCAGCGCACGAATAGTGTATTGTCCTCAATGTGTACGATGATTGCGTAAACAACAGCATGCTCGTGTTACAGAAGTTTTGCTTCTGTTTACAAAACACAACGCAATCATATTGGTTAATCACACAAACATTATATAAACGCTCTTCATTATTTCCATATAAGAAAAATAGTAACAACCAACGCTCTTTATGCTTACCATATCCGGATTTATACAATAGTCAGGAAACGTAACGGTTTTTTCCTTTTGTTTGCACAACAAAGTGAAAACAAATGACAATAACATACTGTTTATGCCATATTTCTGTATGATATAACAACAACTTCTGCCTATATTTTACTATTTCTGTTTATGGCGGTTTTTGACGGAGATGAATATTTTAACAGCATACCCACCGCCAACACCGCCCGTACCTTTAATATGAGCAATAAAATATGTTTTTTTATTAATACCAAATGCTCTCATCATACCCAGAAGCTGCACGTTGCATGGAAAATGATATATTGAGATGTCTGCCTAAGGTCGGATTATTTCAAGAGTCTCCCGAATGTCGTTTCATGTTGTTAGGTATATGTATATCATTACATGGTATTGGTTATAATAATTAAAGGCACGGGCGGCGTTCGTTGCAGAACTATTCATATGTGATCAAATCGCCACCAACAGATGGAATATTAAAATATATATAGCTTTGTCGAGATGTCTCCCTAAGGTCGGATTATTTCAAGAGTCTCCCTAATGTCGTTAATTTTGTTAGCTATATGTATATGTATATCAGTACATGGCATTGGTTATAATAATTAAAGGCACGGGCGGTGTTCGTTGCAGAAATATTAATATGTGGTCAAATCGCCACCAACAGATGGAATATTAAAATATGTACAGTTTTGTTCATATACAAACGTAATCAGCGCATGAATAGTGTATTGTCCTCAATGTGTACGATGATTGCGTAAACAACAGCATGCTCGTGTTATAAAAGTTTTGCTTCTGTTTACATAACACAACGCAATCATATTAGTTAATCACACAAACATTATATAAACGCTCTTCATTATTTCCATATAAGAAAAATAGTAACAAACAACGCTCTTTATGCTTACCATATCCGGATCTATACAAAAGTCAGGAAACGTAACGTAAAGTTTATGCCATAGTTCTGTATGATATAACAACAAATTCTGCCTATATTTTACTATTTCTGTTTATGGCGGTTTTTGACGGAGCTGAATATTTTAACAGCATACCCACCGCCAAAGACAGCCCGTATCTTTAATATGAGCAATAAAAGATGTTTTTTTATTAATACCAAATGCTCTCACCATACCCAGAAGCTGCACGTTGCATGGAAAATGATATATTGAGATGTCTGCCTAAGGTCGGATTATTTCAAGAGTCTCCCGAATGTCGTTTCATGTTGTTAGGTATATGTATATCATTACATGGTATTGGTTATAATAATTAAAGGCACGGGCGGCGTTCGTTGCAGAACTATTCATATGTGATCAAATCGCCACCAACAGATGGAATATTAAAATATATATAGCTTTGTCGAGATGTCTCCCTAAGGTCGGATTATTTCAAGAGTCTCCCTAATGTCGTTAATTTTGTTAGCTATATGTATATGTATATCAGTACATGGCATTGGTTATAATAATTAAAGGCACGGGCGGTATTCGTTGCAGAAATATTAATATGTGGTCAAATCGCCACCAACAGATGGAATATTAAAATATGTACAGTTTTGTTCATATGCAAACATAATCAGCGCATGAATAGTGTATTGTCCTCAATGTGTACGATGATTGCGTAAACAACAGCATGCTCGTGTTATAAAAGTTTTGCTTCTGTTTACATAACACAACGCAATCATATTAGTTAATCACACAAACATTATATAAACGCTCTTCATTATTTCCATATAAGAAATATAGTAACAAACAACGCTCTTTATGCTTATCATATCCGGATCTATACAAAAGTCAGGAAACGTAACGTAAAGTTTATGCCATAGTTCTGTATGATATAACAACAAATTCTGCCTATATTTTACTATTTCTGTTTATGGCGGTTTTTGACGGAGATGAATATTTTAACAGCATACCCACCGCCAAAGACAGCCCGTATCTTTAATATGAGCAATAAAAGATGTTTTTTTATTAATACCAAATGCTCTCACCATACCCAGAAGCTGCACGTTGCATGGAAAATGATATATTGAGATGTCTGCCTAAGGTCGGATTATTTCAAGAGTCTCCCGAATGTCGTTTCATGTTGTTAGGTATATGTATATCATTACATGGTATTGGTTATAATAATTAAAGGCACGGGCGGCGTTCGTTGCAGAACTATTCATATGTGATCAAATCGCCACCAACAGATGGAATATTAAAATATATATAGCTTTGTCGAGATGTCTCCCTAAGGTCGGATTATTTCAAGAGTCTCCCTAATGTCGTTAATGTTGTTAGCTATATGTATATGTATATCAGTACATGGCATTGGTTATAATAATTAAAGGCACGGGCGGTGTTCGTTGCAGAAATATTAATATGTGGTCAAATCGCCACCAACAGATGGAATATTAAAATATGTACAGTTTTGTTCATATGCAAACGTAATCAGCGCACGAATAGTGTATTGTCCTCAATGTGTACGATGATTGCGTAAACAACAGCATGCTCGTGTTACCGAAGTTTTGCTTCTGTTTACATAACACAACGCAATCATATTGGTTAATTAAAGGCACGGGCGGTGTTCGTTGCAGAAATATTAATATGTGGTCAAATCGCCACCAACAGATGGAATATTAAAATATGTACATTTTTGTTCATATGCAAACGTAATCAGCGCACGAATAGTGTATTGTCCTCAATGTGTACGATGATTGCGTAAACAACAGCATGCTCGTGTTACCGAAGTTTTGCTTCTGTTTACATAACACAACGCAATCATATTGGTTAATCACACAAACATTATATAAACGCTCTTCATTACTTCCATATAAGAAAAATAGTAACAAACAACGCTTTTATGCTTACCATATCCGGATCTATACAAAAGTCAGGAAACGTAACGGTTTTTTCCTTTAGTTTGCACAACAAAGTGAAAACAATTGACAATAACATACTGTTTATGCCATATTTCTGTATGATATAAAAAACAACAAATTCTGCCTATATTTTACTATTTCTGTTTATGGCGGTTTTTGACGGAGATGAATATTTTAACAGCATACCCACCGCCAACACCGCCCGTATCTATAATATGAGCAATAAAAGATGTTTTTTATTAATACCAAATGCTCTCACCATACCCAGAAGCTGCACGTTGCATGGAAAATGATATATTGAGATGTCTGTCTAAGGTCGGATTATTTCAAGAGTCTCCCGAATGTCGTTTCATGTTGTTAGGTATATGTATATCATTACATGGTATTGGTTATAATAATTTAAGGCACGGGCGGCGTTCGTTGCAGAACTATTCATATGTAATCAAATCGCCACCAACAGATGGAATATTAAAATATATATAGCTGTGTCGAGATGTCTCCCTAAGGTCGGATTATTTCAAGAGTCTCCCTAATGTCGTTAATTTTGTTAGCTATAGGTATATGTATATCATTACATGGTATTGGTTATAATAATTAAAGGCACGGGCGGCGTTCGTTGCAGAACTATTCATATGTGATCAAATCGCCACCAACAGATGGAATATTAAAATATATATAGCTTTGTCGAGATGTCTCCCTAAGGTCGGATTATTTCAAGAGTCTCCCTAATGTCGTTAATGTTGTTAGCTATATGTATATGTATATCAGTACATGGCATTGGTTATAATAATTAAAGGCACGGGCGGTGTTCGTTGCAGAAATATTAATATGTGGTCAAATCGCCACCAACAGATGGAATATTAAAATATGTACAGTTTTGTTCATATGCAAACGTAATCAGCGCACGAATAGTGTATTGTCCTCAATGTGTACGATGATTGCGTAAACAACAGCATGCTCGTGTTACCGAAGTTTTGCTTCTGTTTACATAACACAACGCAATCATATTGGTTAATTAAAGGCACGGGCGGTGTTCGTTGCAGAAATATTAATATGTGGTCAAATCGCGACCAACAGATGGAATATTAAAATATGTACATTTTTGTTCATATGCAAACGTAATCAGCGCACGAATAGTGTATTGTCCTCAATGTGTACGATGATTGCGTAAACAACAGCACGCTCGTGTTACCGAAGTTTTGCTTCTGTTTACATAACACAACGCAATCATATTGGTTAATCACACAAACATTATATAAACGCTCTTCATTACTTCCATATAAGAAAAATAGTAACAAACAACGCTTTTATGCTTACCATATCCGGATCTATACAAAAGTCAGGAAACGTAACGGTTTTTTCCTTTAGTTTGCACAACAAAGTGAAAACAATTGACAATAACATACTGTTTATGCCATATTTCTGTATGATATAAAAAACAACAAATTCTGCCTATATTTTACTATTTCTGTTTATGGCGGTTTTTGACGGAGATGAATATTTTAACAGCATACCCACCGCCAACACCGCCCGTATCTATAATATGAGCAATAAAAGATGTTTTTTATTAATACCAAATGCTCTCACCATACCCAGAAGCTGCACGTTGCATGGAAAATGATATATTGAGATGTCTGTCTAAGGTCGGATTATTTCAAGAGTCTCCCGAATGTCGTTTCATGTTGTTAGGTATATGTATATCATTACATGGTATTGGTTATAATAATTTAAGGCACGGGCGGCGTTCGTTGCAGAACTATTCATATGTAATCAAATCGCCACCAACAGATGGAATATTAAAATATATATAGCTTTGTCGAGATGTCTCAATAAGGTCGGATTATTTCAAGAGTCTCCATAATGTCGTTAATTTTGTTAGCTATATGTATATGTATATCAGTACATGGCATTGGTTATAATAATTAAAGGCACGGGCCGTGTTCGTTGCAGAAGTATTAATATGTGGTCAAATCGCCACCAACAGATGGAATATTAAAATATGTACAGTTTTGTTCATATGTGCAAACGTAATCAGCGCGTGAATAGTGTATTGTCCTCAATGTGTACGATGATTGCGTAAACAACAGCATGCTCGTGTTACAGAAGTTTTGCTTCTGTTTACATAACACAACGCAATCATATTGGTTAATCACACAAACATTATATAAACGCTCTTCATTATTTCCATATAAGAAAAATAGTAACAAACAACGCTCTTTATGCTTACCATATGCGGATCTATACAAAAGTCAGGAAACGTAACGGTTTTTTCCTTTTGTTTGCACAACAAAGTGAAAACAATTGACAATAACATACTGTTTATGCCATATTTCTGTATGATATAACAAAACATTCTGCCTGTATTTTACTATTTCTGTTTATGGCTGTTTTTGAAGGAGATGAATATTTTAACAGCATACCCACCGCCAACACCGCCCGTATCTTTAATATGAGCAATAAAAGATCTTTTTTTTAATTATTAATACCAATGCTCTCACCATACCAAGAAGCTGCGCGTTGCATGGCAAATGATATATTGAGATGTCTCCCTAAGGTCGGATTATTTCAAGAATCTCCCTAATGTCGTTCATGTTGTTTGGTATATGTATATCATTACATGGTATTGGTTACAATAATTAAAGGCACGTGCGGCGTTCTTTGCAGAAATATTCATATGTGTTCAAATCGCCACCAACAGATGGAATATTAAAATATATATAGCTGTGTCGAGATGTCTCCCTAAGGTCGGATTATTTCAAGAGTCTCCATAATGTCGTTAATTTTGTTAGCTATATGTATATGTATATCAGTACACGGCATTGGTTATCATAATTAAAGTCACGGGCGGCGTTCGTTGCAGAAATATTAATATGCGGTCAAATCGCCACCATCAATAGGAATATTAAAATATATAGTTTTGTTCATATGCAAACATAATCAGCTCGTAAATAGTATATTGTCCTCAAGGTGTACGATGGTTGTGTGAACAACAGCCTACTCGTGTTACAGAAGTTTTGCTGCTGTTTACATAACACAACGCAGTCATATTGGTTAATCTCACAAACATTACATGAACGCTCTTCATTATTTCCATATAAGAAAAACAGTAGCAAAGAACGCTTTTTATGCTTACCATATCCGGATCTATACAAAAGTCAGGAAACGTAACGGTTTTTTCCTTTTGTTTGCACAACAAAGTGAAAACAATTGACAATAACATACTGTTTATGCCATAGTTCTGTATGATATAACAACAAATTCTGCCTATATTTTACTATTTCTCTTTATGGCGGTTTTTGACGGAGCTGAATATTTTAACAGCATACCCACCTCCAAAGACCACCCGTATATTTAATATGAGCAATAAAAGATGTTTTTTTATTAATACCAAATGCTCTCACCATACCCAGAAGCTGCACGTTGCATGGAAAATGATTTATTGAGATGTCTCCCTAAGGTCAGATTATTTCAAGAATCTCCCTAATGTCGTTCATGCTGTTAGGTATATGTATATCATTACATGGTATTGGTTATAATAATTAAAGGCACGGGCGGCGTTCGTTGCAGAAATATTCATATGTGTTCAAATCGCCACCAACAGATGGAATATTAAAATACATATAGCTGTGTCGAGATGTCTCCCTAAGGTCGGATTATTTCAAGAGTCTCCCTAATGTCGTTAATTTTGTTAGCTATAGGTATATGTATATCAGTACATGGCATTGGTTATAATACTTAAAGGCACGGCGGTGTTCGTTGCAGAAATATTAATATGTGCTCAAATCGCCACCAACAGATGTAATATTAAAATATGCACAGTTTTGTTCATACGCAAACGTAATCAGCGCGTGGATAGTGTATTGTCCTCAATGTGTACAATGATTGCGTAAACAACAGCATGCTCGTGTTACAGAAGTTTTGCGTCTGTTTACATAACACAACGCAATCATATTGGTTAATCACACAAACATTATATAAACGCTCTTCATTATTTCCATATAAGAAAAACAGTAACAAACAACGCTCTTTATGCTTAACATATCCGGATCTAAACAAAAGCCAGGAAACGTAACGGTTTTTTCCTTGTGTTTGCACAACAAAGTGAAAACAATTGACAATAACATACTGTTTATGCCATATTTTTGTATGATATAACAACAAATTCTGCCTATATTTTACTATTTCTGTTTATGGCGGTTTTTGACGGAGATGAATATTTTAACAGCATACCCAACACCGCCCGTATCTTTAATATGAGCAATAAAAGATGTGTTTTTATTATTATTAATACCAAATGCTCTCACCATACCCAGAAGCTGCGCGTTGCATGGAAAATGATATATTGAGATGTCTCCCTAAGGTCGGATTATTTCAAGAGTCTCCCTAATGTCGTTCATGTTGTTAGGTATATGTATACCATTACATGGTATTGGTTATAATAATTAAAGGCACGGGCGGCGTTCGTTGCAGAAATATTCATGTGTTCAAATCGCCACCAACAGATGGAATATTAAAATATATATAGCTGTGTCGAGTTGTCTCCCTAAGGTCGGATTATTTCAAGAGTCTCCATAATGTCGTTAATTTTGTTAGCTATATGTATATGTATATCAGTACATGGCATTGGTTATAATAATTAAAGGCACGGGCGGTGTTCGTTGCAGAAATATTAATATGTGGTCAAATCGCCACCAACAGATGGAATATTAAAATATGTACAGTTTTGTTCATATACAAACGTAATCAGCGCATGAATAGTGTATTGTCCTCAATGTGTACGATGATTGCGTAAACAACAGCATGCTCGTGTTATAAAAGTTTTGCTTCTGTTTACATAACACAACGCAATCATATTAGTTAATCACACAAACATTATATAAACGCTCTTCATTATTTCCATATAAGAAAAATAGTAACAAACAACGCTCTTTATGCTTACCATATCCGGATCTATACAAAAGTCAGGAAACGTAACGTGAAGTTTATGCCATAGTTCTGTATGATATAACAACAAATTCTGCCTATATTTTACTATTTCTGTTTATGGCGGTTTTTGACGGAGCTGAATATTTTAACAGCATACCCACCGCCAAAGACAGCCCGTATCTTTAATATGAGCAATAAAAGATGTTTTTTTATTAATACCAAATGCTCTCACCATACCCAGAAGCTGCACGTTGCATGGAAAATGATATATTGAGATGTCTGCCTAAGGTCGGATTATTTCAAGAGTCTCCCGAATGTCGTTTCATGTTGTTAGGTATATGTATATCATTACATGGTATTGGTTATAATAATTAAAGGCACGGGCGGCGTTCGTTGCAGAACTATTCATATGTGATCAAATCGCCACCAACAGATGGAATATTAAAATATATATAGCTTTGTCGAGATGTCTCCCTAAGGTCGGATTATTTCAAGAGTCTCCCTAATGTCGTTAATTTTGTTAGCTATATGTATATGTATATCAGTACATGGCATTGGTTATAATAATTAAAAGCACGGGCGGTGTTCGTTGCAGAAATATTAATATGTGGTCAAATCGCCACCAACAGATGGAATATTAAAATATGTACAGTTTTGTTCATATGCAAACATAATCAGCGCATGAATAGTGTATTGTCCTCAATGTGTACGATGATTGCGTAAACAACAGCATGCTCGTGTTATAAAAGTTTTGCTTCTGTTTACATAACACAACGCAATCATATTAGTTAATCACACAAACATTATATAAACGCTCTTCATTATTTCCATATAAGAAATATAGTAACAAACAACGCTCTTTATGCTTATCATATCCGGATCTATACAAAAGTCAGGAAACGTAACGTAAAGTTTATGCCATAGTTCTGTATGATATAACAACAAATTCTGCCTATATTTTACTATTTCTGTTTATGGCGGTTTTTGACGGAGATGAATATTTTAACAGCATACCCACCGCCAAAGACAGCCCGTATCTTTAATATGAGCAATAAAAGATGTTTTTTTATTAATACCAAATGCTCTCACCATACCCAGAAGCTGCACGTTGCATGGAAAATGATATATTGAGATGTCTGCCTAAGGTCGGATTATTTCAAGAGTCTCCCGAATGTCGTTTCATGTTGTTAGGTATATGTATATCATTACATGGTATTGGTTATAATAATTAAAGGCACGGGCGGCGTTCGTTGCAGAACTATTCATATGTGATCAAATCGCCACCAACAGATGGAATATTAAAATATATATAGCTTTGTCGAGATGTCTCCCTAAGGTCGGATTATTTCAAGAGTCTCCCTAATGTCGTTAATGTTGTTAGCTATATGTATATGTATATCAGTACATGGCATTGGTTATAATAATTAAAGGCACGGGCGGTGTTCGTTGCAGAAATATTAATATGTGGTCAAATCGCCACCAACAGATGGAATATTAAAATATGTACAGTTTTGTTCATATGCAAACGTAATCAGCGCACGAATAGTGTATTGTCCTCAATGTGTACGATGATTGCGTAAACAACAGCATGCTCGTGTTACCGAAGTTTTGCTTCTGTTTACATAACACAACGCAATCATATTGGTTAATTAAAGGCACGGGCGGTGTTCGTTGCAGAAATATTAATATGTGGTCAAATCGCCACCAACAGATGGAATATTAAAATATGTACATTTTTGTTCATATGCAAACGTAATCAGCGCACGAATAGTGTATTGTCCTCAATGTGTACGATGATTGCGTAAACAACAGCATGCTCGTGTTACCGAAGTTTTGCTTCTGTTTACATAACACAACGCAATCATATTGGTTAATCACACAAACATTATATAAACGCTCTTCATTACTTCCATATAAGAAAAATAGTAACAAACAACGCTTTTATGCTTACCATATCCGGATCTATACAAAAGTCAGGAAACGTAACGGTTTTTTCCTTTAGTTTGCACAACAAAGTGAAAACAATTGACAATAACATACTGTTTATGCCATATTTCTGTATGATATAAAAAACAACAAATTCTGCCTATATTTTACTATTTCTGTTTATGGCGGTTTTTGACGGAGATGAATATTTTAACAGCATACCCACCGCCAACACCGCCCGTATCTATAATATGAGCAATAAAAGATGTTTTTTATTAATACCAAATGCTCTCACCATACCCAGAAGCTGCACGTTGCATGGAAAATGATATATTGAGATGTCTGTCTAAGGTCGGATTATTTCAAGAGTCTCCCGAATGTCGTTTCATGTTGTTAGGTATATGTATATCATTACATGGTATTGGTTATAATAATTTAAGGCACGGGCGGCGTTCGTTGCAGAACTATTCATATGTAATCAAATCGCCACCAACAGATGGAATATTAAAATATATATAGCTGTGTCGAGATGTCTCCCTAAGGTCGGATTATTTCAAGAGTCTCCCTAATGTCGTTAATTTTGTTAGCTATAGGTATATGTATATCATTACATGGTATTGGTTATAATAATTAAAGGCACGGGCGGCGTTCGTTGCAGAACTATTCATATGTGATCAAATCGCCACCAACAGATGGAATATTAAAATATATATAGCTTTGTCGAGATGTCTCCCTAAGGTCGGATTATTTCAAGAGTCTCCCCAATGTCGTTAATGTTGTTAGCTATATGTATATGTATATCAGTACATGGCATTGGTTATAATAATTAAAGGCATGGGCGGTGTTCGTTGCAGAAATATTAATATGTGGTCAAATCGCCACCAACAGATGGAATATTAAAATATGTACAGTTTTGTTCATATGCAAACGTAATCAGCGCACGAATAGTGTATTGTCCTCAATGTGTACGATGATTGCGTAAACAACAGCATGCTCGTGTTACCGAAGTTTTGCTTCTGTTTACATAACACAACGCAATCATATTGGTTAATTAAAGGCACGGGCGGTGTTCGTTGCAGAAATATTAATATGTGGTCAAATCGCGACCAACAGATGGAATATTAAAATATGTACATTTTTGTTCATATGCAAACGTAATCAGCGCACGAATAGTGTATTGTCCTCAATGTGTACGATGATTGCGTAAACAACAGCACGCTCGTGTTACCGAAGTTTTGCTTCTGTTTACATAACACAACGCAATCATATTGGTTAATCACACAAACATTATATAAACGCTCTTCATTACTTCCATATAAGAAAAATAGTAACAAACAACGCTTTTATGCTTACCATATCCGGATCTATACAAAAGTCAGGAAACGTAACGGTTTTTTCCTTTAGTTTGCACAACAAAGTGAAAACAATTGACAATAACATACTGTTTATGCCATATTTCTGTATGATATAAAAAACAACAAATTCTGCCTATATTTTACTATTTCTGTTTATGGCGGTTTTTGACGGAGATGAATATTTTAACAGCATACCCACCGCCAACACCGCCCGTATCTATAATATGAGCAATAAAAGATGTTTTTTATTAATACCAAATGCTCTCACCATACCCAGAAGCTGCACGTTGCATGGAAAATGATATATTGAGATGTCTGTCTAAGGTCGGATTATTTCAAGAGTCTCCCGAATGTCGTTTCATGTTGTTAGGTATATGTATATCATTACATGGTATTGGTTATAATAATTTAAGGCACGGGCGGCGTTCGTTGCAGAACTATTCATATGTAATCAAATCGCCACCAACAGATGGAATATTAAAATATATATAGCTTTGTCGAGATGTCTCAATAAGGTCGGATTATTTCAAGAGTCTCCATAATGTCGTTAATTTTGTTAGCTATATGTATATGTATATCAGTACATGGCATTGGTTATAATAATTAAAGGCACGGGCCGTGTTCGTTGCAGAAGTATTAATATGTGGTCAAATCGCCACCAACAGATGGAATATTAAAATATGTACAGTTTTGTTCATATGTGCAAACGTAATCAGCGCGTGAATAGTGTATTGTCCTCAATGTGTACGATGATTGCGTAAACAACAGCATGCTCGTGTTACAGAAGTTTTGCTTCTGTTTACATAACACAACGCAATCATATTGGTTAATCACACAAACATTATATAAACGCTCTTCATTATTTCCATATAAGAAAAATAGTAACAAACAACGCTCTTTATGCTTACCATATGCGGATCTATACAAAAGTCAGGAAACGTAACGGTTTTTTCCTTTTGTTTGCACAACAAAGTGAAAACAATTGACAATAACATACTGTTTATGCCATATTTCTGTATGATATAACAAAACATTCTGCCTGTATTTTACTATTTCTGTTTATGGCTGTTTTTGAAGGAGATGAATATTTTAACAGCATACCCACCGCCAACACCGCCCGTATCTTTAATATGAGCAATAAAAGATCTTTTTTTTAATTATTAATACCAATGCTCTCACCATACCAAGAAGCTGCGCGTTGCATGGCAAATGATATATTGAGATGTCTCCCTAAGGTCGGATTATTTCAAGAATCTCCCTAATGTCGTTCATGTTGTTTGGTATATGTATATCATTACATGGTATTGGTTACAATAATTAAAGGCACGTGCGGCGTTCTTTGCAGAAATATTCATATGTGTTCAAATCGCCACCAACAGATGGAATATTAAAATATATATAGCTGTGTCGAGATGTCTCCCTAAGGTCGGATTATTTCAAGAGTCTCCATAATGTCGTTAATTTTGTTAGCTATATGTATATGTATATCAGTACACGGCATTGGTTATCATAATTAAAGTCACGGGCGGCGTTCGTTGCAGAAATATTAATATGCGGTCAAATCGCCACCATCAATAGGAATATTAAAATATATAGTTTTGTTCATATGCAAACATAATCAGCTCGTAAATAGTATATTGTCCTCAAGGTGTACGATGGTTGTGTGAACAACAGCCTACTCGTGTTACAGAAGTTTTGCTGCTGTTTACATAACACAACGCAGTCATATTGGTTAATCTCACAAACATTACATGAACGCTCTTCATTATTTCCATATAAGAAAAACAGTAGCAAAGAACGCTTTTTATGCTTACCATATCCGGATCTATACAAAAGTCAGGAAACGTAACGGTTTTTTCCTTTTGTTTGCACAACAAAGTGAAAACAATTGACAATAACATACTGTTTATGCCATAGTTCTGTATGATATAACAACAAATTCTGCCTATATTTTACTATTTCTCTTTATGGCGGTTTTTGACGGAGCTGAATATTTTAACAGCATACCCACCTCCAAAGACCACCCGTATATTTAATATGAGCAATAAAAGATGTTTTTTTATTAATACCAAATGCTCTCACCATACCCAGAAGCTGCACGTTGCATGGAAAATGATTTATTGAGATGTCTCCCTAAGGTCAGATTATTTCAAGAATCTCCCTAATGTCGTTCATGCTGTTAGGTATATGTATATCATTACATGGTATTGGTTATAATAATTAAAGGCACGGGCGGCGTTCGTTGCAGAAATATTCATATGTGTTCAAATCGCCACCAACAGATGGAATATTAAAATACATATAGCTGTGTCGAGATGTCTCCCTAAGGTCGGATTATTTCAAGAGTCTCCCTAATGTCGTTAATTTTGTTAGCTATAGGTATATGTATATCAGTACATGGCATTGGTTATAATACTTAAAGGCACGGCGGTGTTCGTTGCAGAAATATTAATATGTGCTCAAATCGCCACCAACAGATGTAATATTAAAATATGCACAGTTTTGTTCATATGCAAACGTAATCAGCGCGTGGATAGTGTATTGTCCTCAATGTGTACAATGATTGCGTAAACAACAGCATGCTCGTGTTACAGAAGTTTTGCGTCTGTTTACATTACACAACGCAATCATATTGGTTAATCACACAAACATTATATAAACGCTCTTCATTATTTCCATATAAGAAAAACAGTAACAAACAACGCTCTTTATGCTTAACATATCCGGATCTAAACAAAAGCCAGGAAACGTAACGGTTTTTTCCTTGTGTTTGCACAACAAAGTGAAAACAATTGACAATAACATACTGTTTATGCCATATTTTTGTATGATATAACAACAAATTCTGCCTATATTTTACTATTTCTGTTTATGGCGGTTTTTGACGGAGATGAATATTTTAACAGCATACCCAACACCGCCCGTATCTTTAATATGAGCAATAAAAGATGTGTTTTTATTATTATTAATACCAAATGCTCTCACCATACCCAGAAGCTGCGCGTTGCATGGAAAATGATATATTGAGATGTCTCCCTAAGGTCGGATTATTTCAAGAGTCTCCCTAATGTCGTTCATGTTGTTAGGTATATGTATACCATTACATGGTATTGGTTATAATAATTAAAGGCACGGGCGGCGTTCGTTGCAGAAATATTCATGTGTTCAAATCGCCACCAACAGATGGAATATTAAAATATATATAGCTGTGTCGAGTTGTCTCCCTAAGGTCGGATTATTTCAAGAGTCTCCATAATGTCGTTAATTTTGTTAGCTATATGTATATGTATATCAGTACATGGCATTGGTTATAATAATTAAAGGCACGGGCGGTGTTCGTTGCAGAAATATTAATATGTTGTCAAATCGCCACCAACAGATGGAATATTAAAATATGTACAGTTTTGTTCAGATGCAAACGTAATCAAGGCGTGAATAGTGTATTGTCCTCAATGTGTACGATGATTGCGTAAACAACAGCATGCTCGTGTTACGGAAGTTTTGCTTCTGTTTACATAACACAACGCAATTATAGTGGTTAATCACACAAACATTATATAAACGCTCTTTATTATTTCCATATAAGGAAAGTAGTAACAAAAAACGCTCTTTATGTTTACCATATCCGGATCTAAATAAAACCTAGGAAAGGTAACGTTGTTTGCTTTTGTTTACGTAACACATTTGACGGATGTGAATATGTTAGTAGCATGCCCACCGCCGACACTGGCCGTATCTTTTATATAGCAATAAAAGATTTTTTGTTCGTTTGATACCAAATGCTCTCACCATAACCAGAAGCTTTACGTTGCATAGAAAATGATATATCGAGATGTCTCGCCATTAACATATGGAATATTAAAGCATTGTTCATATGCAAACATAATGGGGCGTAAATAGTGTATTGTGTAATAGTATTGTGTCTTCAATGTGTGCGATGATTGCCAACACCGCCCGTATCTTTGATATAGCAATAAAAGATGTTTATTTTTTCGATTAATAACAAATGCCCTCACCTTACCCAGAAGCTACGCGTTGCATAGAAAATGATATATCGAGATTCTCCATAAGGTCGGATTATTTCAAGAGTCTCCCAAAGGTTTATGGCTGTTTTTGACGGAGGTGAATATTTTAACAGCATACCCACTGCCAACGCCGCCCGTATCTTTAATATAGCAATAAGCAGTTATCAACGTACGATATCTCCATTCGTCGTTTATTTACATGTCTTCATGGCATATGACACTTTCCGACAAACACTTTAAGGACATTTCTAACGGGACAATGTTTTCGTTTGAAACGTGTGGGGGAGGGGTTGTGCGTCTTTGTTCAGTCATTTACTCATTGTAGCAAATGAACACACCCAGCTTCATATGTCGAGTTGTTTGTAGATGCGATCGCGAATCGCGATGGAGAGTTCAAACAATAATGAATATTTCATAATTACCCTCTAATTTGGTTGTTAAAAATAGATAATGACGACGTGTGCATAGATATATTATCAGACAACAAGTGATCATTGAGCGCTAAACGTTTTAGTTGATTGTTCGATCGTCTTGTAATTATAATAAGCTGGATGCGTGCCGGGCCACATCGTTTGCGCCACCCAGACCTTGCTTTTTGACGCTGTTGGGAGACAATATTCAGAAGAAAATACTAAATGCTTGCATATAGAAATGAAATTGATGAGCGTTTGTACATGTATGGTTTAAAATGAAAGAATCAATCGCCGACCCACCCATGGCGATAAAGATGCCATTGTTGGATAAATGGGCTAAATTTGTCAGATTTTCTAGTGATGGTAAACGGGGGTATTGTATCGATCCCCTTGACTTTAATAATACTACCGTACTATTAACGTAAAACGTGCATCCAAACTGCCTCTATCCGAGTACATGTATAATAGGGACAGCGCATAGAGGCCGTTTGGATGCATGGAATGGGAGCGGAGCGCGTTGCAAGTCCATGTGCACTGGTTCATGTTTATGTTGCGCACTTGGCAGAACCGACCGTAGGTTAACAATGCTGTTCTCGCTCGAGCTACCGAGATTGGAACACCTGTATATACATACATGTCTATTCTGCACGAGAGCATTTACCGGTATTGCATCATTTGGTTAATGATTTATTTTGGCCGAATTATACCAAATGTGCTTGTCCCTATAAACATGCTGATGTCAACTTCCATGTACCATGCCATGACCAATGTCCCAATTGTATGGATTGTATCCCGTGCTAAATTATTTAACGACAAAATCCGACCAAGATATGCACCAGAGAACATGTTTTGCCGGACGACGCCAAATGCAAGTTATTTGTTTTCTCCCTCAACCAGATAACTTATATCAACCGAGGGCGTTTTGTAATAATGTCGTTTGGTCCCAAAAGGTTTGTCCTACTGTTTGTTTTCTTCCTGGGGGGTTTTGTCAGAGTACCATGACAAGATATCTGGACATCAATTCAAATTCAGATGTTTATTGAACATGGATTATCATCAGAACAAAATGAAAATATAACAATGATGACGATTTTATAAAAAAAAAAACAATGATGACGACTTACATAACATATAATCAAATAACTTAAAGGCACGGGAGGCCTTAATTGTCGAAAATATTCACATCTGTTCCAAACACCGTAAACAGAAAAACATTAACACGTTCAATGCATATATACCATGACAATCGCGTAAACAACAGTATGTTATCATAAAGATCTACTATATTTTATCTGAACAAGAGCCTGGTTGTGTTACAGAAGACAGCACAATGCTGCTGGCTAATCACACACAAATGGTATAAACGCTCTTTATTAGTTCCATATCAGGAATTTACCAACAAAGAACGCTCTTTATGTTTACCATAATAATATAAACAAACACCAGAAAAGTAACTGTTTATGCTTTCTTTTTTTTTACATAACAATGGTCAAACATATGTCTACATTTTGATGTTCTTTCTGTTTGTGCCGGTTTTTGACGGGTGGAAACATTTTGATAGGATACCCACCGCCAAGGCCTCCCGTACCTTTAAACGTAGAACTGGATAGCTTCTATCTCATGACATGACTAGACTACTTTGTGGCACATGAGGGGTTTCTGAATTATGACGTAGACAGGACACCGATAATGATGAATGTTCACTAATCCTGATATGGCACCAGAGATAAAATGGGAAATAAACAGTATCCGTTATCATGAAAGCCCTTGTTGCACTTCCATCCGAACTGTGTGGTGAACCATTGACCGATTTAATTTGGATATGGCTCAACATGAGCATTATGCCAAAGTTATATTTGTCCCAGGAAAACTACGAAAACCAACAGCGTCTGTCCGAGTGTGCGTCATTTCGTCCGTGCATGCGCATTTTGGTTTGCGAACGATAACTTTAGTAACGTTAAAATTGTATTAATTTTCTGCGCATGTTTTATCTCTTTACTCTCCATAAGCGTCCCTGGACGCTTTTGCACTATTTCCACATAAGCGCATGTGGACGCCTCGCAACATATCCCTAGACGCGCATAAGAGCGCGTTACCAGACTTCCCCACAAGTGCCCTAGAGCGCCACACTAGGCCCAGACTGTACTAATGAGTTCGCCCCTATGCCCCCCGCTTTTGCTATGTTTCTAATCGAGACCACCCGGTTATGTCAACTCGTTATTTGCCTATCTAATAACAATAAACGTGGCACCGTGTGCATCGCGCGCGACACATGCTGTGTTACTTGGGTACCATTCTAAGTATTTACGAACAACATGGCTGCAACATTTTCGAAACAGCAAGTGATCGACATGTTAATGGGAGATGATAGCGATTTTAGCGGAGATTGCGGTTCCTCGTCATCAGAAGATTCAGACGACGATTACTCTGCCCCTGCTACCAGCGACAATGTGACCTCCATCGATGATAGCAGCTTGAATAATAACCCGATTGGCTGGTCAAATAAACTTCGAAAGGTATCACTTCAGCCATTTACCCAAAGGACAGGGCCAGTCATACCAGATGAATTCGATACTGATACAGCAACAGCTTTGGAATATTTCAATTTTATGTTCTCGCCATCGAAGTATGCCGAAATAGCCAGGCATACTAACAACTATGCCAAATGGAAAATGGAAGAAAAGGGCGAGACTGATAAATACTGGTCTGATATTTCGGAACTAGAACTTCGTGCGTACATCGGTATGAACATCATGATGGGTGTGAATGACCTTCCCTCATACAAGCAGTACTTGTCACATGATGAGTTTATCTGAAACGCCGGCATCAGCAAAGTTATGAATCGGCGCAGATTTGAAAAAATCACAGAATACTTCCACGTCAGTGACCGAGAGAGCGAACCTGCTAAAGGGACAGATTCGTACGATCCACTATATAAGGTTCGCGACATCATCGACTCATCACTAACAACATTGAAATCGTGTTACTTGCCTTCGCAATATATATCTGTCGACGAAGGAATGATAAAATGGACAAGCATCTCCTACAAGCAATACATGCCGGCAAAACCAATAAAACGAGGGATCAAAATATGGATGATGTACGATGCCACCAATGCCTACCTGTTAAACTTTGAAGTATACCTCGGAAAGCATTATTTCAAACCGTCTGGAAAAGGTCTCGGGTATGATGTGGTTACGTCATTGTCATCGGATTTGTGTGACAAAAATTACTGTTTGTTCTTTGATAACTATTTTACGAGTGTGCACCTCATGCAGGACTTACTAAACGATGGGTTTTACTCGTGTGGCACCGTTTGGCAGAACAGGAAAGGATTCCCGAAGGATTTACAGCGACTAAAGAAAATGAATCGAGGTGACTATAACACTAGGCAGGATGGCGAATTTCTCACGGCAACGGTATGGCAGGACAAGAAACAAGTGTTCACCCTTAGCACGATGACTGACCCAACGACAGATATCATGGCTAATCGGCGCCAGGGAAAAACAATTTTTGAAGTGACTCAGCCGATGAGCATATTCATGTACAACAAGTACATGAATGGTGTTGACAAACATGATCAGTTGAGGATGACGTATCTCCTCGGTCGCGAAAGGAAAAAAACATGGAAATGCATATTCTGGTTGGTCGCCAATTCATCAATAGTTAACAGTTTCATCTTGTTCAAAGAAACATCAAAGAGACATAATTCTAAGAAGGTGTTCACGCATATGGATTTTAGGATTGAACTGGCTCATCAACTGATTGCAGGATATTCTTCTAGAAAAAAACTCAAAGCACAAGAAGAGCCACGTGCCCTCAATATATCACAAGAAAACTCAAACGGACACGTGTCCACACACATGGGACGCAAGAACCGATGTCGGGTTCATCTGAACTCAAAAGAAAGAAAATAAACTGTATTTGGTTGCAAACTCTCCAATGTTCATCTATGTAAGGACGGTTGCCATTTCAAGTATCATTGTAGTTGAACGTTCCGAACAATTATGGTTTATGGTTATGAGATATATAATGCATGGACATCACAGAGAACCCAATGTGTATCTACTGTATATTGCTATACTCAGTTAACATTCAAACTATCCAATTATATTAATTGTTCACGCAACACATTTCATGATATAATTTCAAATTTGGTGAAATGCACGATTTGACTCAGTTATTATTTCAAACCAAATTATAACATTCAAAAACAAATTTATTGCGAAATATTTTTAAAGATACGGGCGGCGTTCGCGGTGGGTATGGTGTTAAACATTCATATCCTTGAAAAACCACCATAAACAGAAGGAATAGTAAGATATGGACATACCTTGTTCTTATACCAATCAGAAATATGGCATAAACGGTATGTTATTGTCAATTTGTTCCCCTTTGTTATGTAAACAAAAGCAAACAAATTACATTTCATTGCTTTTGTTTAGATCTGGATACGACACACATAAAGCGCGTTGTTTGTTACTGTTTTCCTGATAGGGAAATAATAAAGAGCGTTTATATCATTTTTGTTTGAATAACCAATAGAATTTCGGTCTGTTATGTTATTTACGTACACCATTGTACGTCTTGACGACAATACACTATTTACGCGCTGATTATGTTTGGCATATGAGTTGAACTGTATATACATGATATATCAGTACACGGCATTGGTTATAATAATTAAAGACACGGGCGTATATACATGTATGTTGGCGTTCATTCTGTTGATGCCGATTTGAACAGATATAAATATTTCTGCAACGGATGTCGCCCGTGACTTTAATAATGGTTGCATTAGTTGAAAATCGACTATAACCAAGATCGCTATTTGCGTCGTTTTAGAAACACCAGCGCAGTTATTATTATATTTTTCAAAAATATATATGTTCTTGAATGTTTTTGTTTTATCAAATCGCTCTAGTTATCCAATCACCTTGAAAATTACAACTTTAGAAAAATAACGGTACTTTTTCGTAACGGAATTAGTTTGACCTACCCGCATCATAGCAATTCAACATGACCACCGGCATCATAGTATATTAGCATGCCCACTTGACCAGGGGTGGACACGCGACAGCTCAGCTACAGTTATGTATTATTGTTTCAAACCGCTTAACATTAAATGGCTGGTGTTACATGCATGTTTCAGTCGGACGTTATGTTACAATTTGATTGATCGAAGAGTTCACAAACTATTTTCTCAAACATGTTTGGTTTTTGAGTAAAAGGAAATATCTATATCAATACAATGTGTACATTGTGCGGTCCTTTTTCTGATAATGCATTTGAGGCAAACAAAAGTGGGGGTCGAATCTCCACCGAATTTCGAACTTCGAACTTCAATCTAACTTCACGCGAATCTCCACCGAATTTCGAACTTCGAACTTCGATCCAACTTCACGGACCCGCACTTTTGAGGAGCTTTCTTAATCTTCAAGTATTTTTCGCAAATTGCCCAGACCATCTGGTGTGTTAAACTCTTCCCTAAACCGAAATGAGGCCAGTCCGTCCCATTTAAATCGCGCGAGGTGGCTTCGCGCGCAACGGAAACGTCTCATGCTGTGAACCATGTATGAATTTACCAGTATTACTAAACTGAATTCCAAGATAATTTTATTCATTAACAGCTTCTGACACTTGGGAGTAATGGGAGCCAAATCTGACTGGTTACACAAATCAGTACAATCATATATATAATCTTACTACCGGCTCTGGTGTACTTCCGTACACAAAACTACACAATAATTGTTTAAATACAAGCACCATCGGTCTCTATTGGCACAATTCAAGTACAATTGCATTTTAGATTGGAATTTACGAAACTATTCATACATATAAAGCTGGACATCAATATTGGAACACACACAGGATACATTTCTATCAGGCTAATTGATAACCTTATATCGAGTTACAACAAACGAGGCCGCATCGACAAGTTCGTGGCATCTGTGCACTGGCTGATTTATTACCTCTTAGGCCATCAACCCCAAATTATATGGTGTACGGGGAATGTGGAAGACTACCATTGCAAATACAGATATATACAAGAATGATGAAGTTCTGGAGTAAGATCATGAACAGTAACGGCGGTAGATATCAAAAACTAATTTTCAAACTAGCACATTCGATGTTCGATATAAACGACGAAAGATTCCCCTGGTTACATAAAGTTTATAATATATTAGAAGACAACGGACAAATACTCTATTGGCACATGGAACAGATACCGGATAGCAACCAACTTATCTCATACATGAAATGTAGTTTAATATCCCAGTTTAGAAAATCATGGGAAACGGACTTAAACAACTCGAGCCGAGGCCGCATATATAGAATTTTCAAGCACGATTTGTCATTCGAAAATTATCTGGTAACACTCAACATAGCAAATCGTTTCATCTTGTGTAAATTTAGAACAAGCAATCATCGACTCCCGATTGAAATAGGCCGTTGGAGAAACTCCGAACAATCCGATCGTGTATGCCAACTCTGCAAATCCGGTAAAATTGGAGACGAGTTCCACTACCTTCTCGAGTGCGAAAGCTTATCTAAAGCCAGGCGTCGTTTATTAACAACGCTAACGGACAAACGCCCCAATACAATCACTATGAGCGAACTACTTAATCAGAAAAATCCAACAAGCCTACGACGACTATGTGATTTTATTAAAATTGTTAACCGCGAACTATCGAATATTGAATGATTATAATATATAATATTGAAGCGATTGTAATACTCCATATGGTATTATAAAGATAACTTGAATATGTAGTATTGATACACTGATAACTAACTCTGTGTGTGTATGTGTGCACAAAATGTATATGTTCACTTCTAGATATATTATTACTATTAATGAATAATGTTATATATATAGCAATGACAGTGCTATTATATTTATTTATAATGTGTTTATTGGTATTTATTTATAATGTGTTTATTTATATTTATTTATAATAATGTGTATAATATGCTTATATTTGTACCATGATATATGTAAATAGTGTACAAATGTTATCTCGATACCTATGTATTATAGGTCATGAGAATAAAGAATTGAATTGAATTGCGCGATGAGGTGAAATCAAAGAGATACCGATACCGGATATGGCATTAATTTGTCCATACATTAGGAAGAAAATTCCAGGGATATACATGTACGATGGGTTCTTCTCAGAAGATAGCAGTCATTCTACTTACATATTTGGGACTGGCCACGACTGCTACAGTTACCATTCTGTAGTCGATCCCAGTCTATCTGCTATATTTTCATGGCAATTACTTTACTTAATGCGTGTTAATCGTCGATAATCGTTCTTGGCTGCGTGGTATTCTCGTGGTGATTCCTTTGTGCGATTGGCAGCATCATTTTATTTAACGGAAATTTTATCGAAATTCAACCCGTCGATTGTAAAAATTGGCCCAAAGAAAGTAAAGATACCAATATACCGCGATTACTCATAAAAATATGTTATATTGTGTGTGCTATAAAATATGCATATGTGCATATATATGAAATTACTTTGATACTAACAATTCTTGAAAATTTTATTAATTGTTGAAAATGAGCATTTTAAATTAAATTTGGAAAAACTAAATTTTATTTATATAAATTTTGATCCCAGTTTTCAAAACAAATTAATTTAAATTTAAAACTTTAGTTACGTTTTGGACATTAAATTCGATATTTTAAAGTGATCTGAAACACTCCGGTAGGGTGATGAAATAGAAATGGAGAATATCTTGCTGAAAGTAGTTATTTTTACAAATATTATATCCAAATTGACAGAACACACCGTAATTCTTATATATATATGCATTAAATACAGTGACCCCCCGATGGCGAAATCATTTGTGTTAATTTACCGCCGATAGTTGCGTCCCGAATCGGGAAGTAAATATTTACAATTGAGCGTATAATATAGTAGTTCAGACGATGTTTTCTATGAAGTGGTACGGTCGATTTGTTTGAGATTTTCGGCAATGTTAGTAGAATTCATACATCCCCTCATGGCATAGCGCATGCATACTAACTAATCAGTTTCACGCGTCCGAACAAGTGCATAATATGTCTTTAACTTATGAATTTTTGTAATGTTATATCCAATTTTTCACCCATTTGTTAGAACACGATATCGCCGCACAAACTACCGAAACCATTTGCGTACATGTAATATGAACACACACAAGAAAATAGTAATGCCAACTAAAATAAAATGCGACAACAAAACATGACATGGATATAAAGGCCATAGACACAGATAAACAAATATGATATATATATATAATTCAATATATGAAATTGTTTTTTATTATAAAATATTTTATCTGACAATTCTGTATTCATTGACGCTAAGACCACGTGCGATTTTTCCGTGTTTTTTCCGTGTTAAAATGTTGGCCACGCGTGGTTTTGAAAACACCACGGGCCTTGTATACTGTGGTTGACACATCTTGACTTCTAGAATATACCGTGGCGCATCCATTCTAACAATACCCCTCTCCCAATCATGTTGACTTGCTATAGTGAACAGTCATTGAAGTTTTAACTAATCTAGCCGAAATGTAGGCTAAGCGTTTTTAGCTCAACTTTACTTTGTAAAGTTAGAGCTATTGCCATGGCTTTGTCGTCCGTCGTCCGTGTGTGCGTGTGTTCGTGTGTGCGTGTGTACGTGTGTACGTAAGGCGTCAACAATGCAGGCTACAGGTCGTACCTTTCGTCGGATCATTATGAAATTTGTCATAGCTGTTGACATCAACATTTAGACCAGAATATTTAATTTTTGGGTCATTCGGAAAATAAACATGGCCGCCAGTGGCCATATTGGATTTCAAAATTCAATCCATTAGCACGGGCTACAGGCCGTACTGTTTGTCTGATCTTCATGAAATTTGTCATGGATGTTAATATTGACATGTAGATGGGAACGAGTAATTTTGGGGTCATTCGGCCCAAAAACATGGCCGCCAGCAGCCATCTTGGATTTTACTCTTTGTATGACTAAATTCTTTAGCACGGGCTACAGGTCGTACTTTTAGTCTGATCATCATAAATTTTGTCAAGAATGTTAATAATGACATGTAGATGGGAACGAGTCATTTTGGGGTCATTCGGCCAAAAAACATGGCCACCAGCAGCCATCCTGTATTTTACTCTTTGTATGACTAAATCCTTTAGCACGGGCTACAGGTCGTACCTTTAGTCTGATCATCATAAAATTTGTCATGGCTGTTGAAATTGGAATGTAGATGGGAACGAGTCATTTTGGGGTCATTCGGACAAAAAACATGGCCGCCAGCAGCCATCTTGGATTTCAAAATTTAATCCATTAGCACGGGCCACATGTCGTACTGTTCGTCTGATCACCATGAAATTTGTCATGGATGATAATATTGACATGTAGATGGGAACGAGTAATTTTGGGGTCATTCGGCCAATAAACATGGCCGCCAGCAGCCATCTTCGATTTTACTCTTTGTATGACTAAATTCTTTAGCACGGGCTGCAGGTCGTACCTTTAGTATGATCATCATAAAATTTGTCATGGATATTAACAATGACATGTAGATGGGAACGAGTAATTTTGGGGTCATTCGGCTAAAAAACATGGTCGCCAGCAGCCATCTTGGATTTTACTCTTTGTATGACTAAATCCTTTAGCACGGGCTACATGTCCTACTTTTAGTCTGATCATCATAAAATTTGGCATGGTTGTTGAAATTGGAATGTAGATGGGAACGAGTCATTTTGGGGTCATTCGGACAAAAAACATGGCTGCCAGCGGCCATATTGGGTTTAAAAATTTAATCCATTAGCACGGGCCACAGGTCGTACTGTTCTTCTGATCATCATGAAATTTGTCATGGATGATAATATTGACATGTAGATGGGAACGAGTAATTTTGGGGTCATTCGGCCAAAAAACCTGGACACCAGCAGCCATCTTGGATTTTACTCTTTGTATGACTAAATCCTTTAGCACGGGCTACAGGTTGTACCTTTAGTCTAATCATCATGAAATTTGTCATGAATGTTAATAATGACATGTAGATGGGAACGAGTCATTTTGAGGTCATTCGGCCGAAAAACATGGCCGCCAGCAGCCATCTTGGATTTTACTCTTTGTATGACTAAATCCTTTAGCACGGGCTACAGGTCGTACCTTTAGTCTGATCATCATAAAATTTGTCATGGTTGTTGAAATTGGAATGTAGATGGGAACAAGTTATTTTGGGGTCATTCGGACAAAAAACATGGCCGCCAGTGGCCATCTTGGATTTAAAAATTTAATCCATTAGCACGGGCCACAGGTCGTACTGTTCGTCTGATGATCATGAAATTTGTCATGGATGATAATATTGACATGTAGATGGGAACGAGTAATTTTGGGGTCATTCGGCCCAAAAAATGGCCGCCAGCAGCCATCTTGGATTTTACTCTTTGTATGACTAAATTCTTTAGCGCGGGCTACATGTCATACCTTTAGTCTGATCATCATAAAATTTGTCATGAATGTTAATAATGACATGTAGATGGGAACGAGTCATTTTGGGATCATTCGGCCAAAAAACATGGCCGCCAGCAGCCATCTTGGATTTTACTCTTTGTATGACTAAATTCTTTAGCATGGGCTACAGGTCATACCTTTAGTCTGATTGTCATAAAATTTGTCATGGATGTTAACGATGACATGTAGATGGGAACGACTCATTTTGGGGTCATTCGGCCGAAATCATGGCCGCCAGCAGCCATCTTGGATTTTACTTTTCTCTTCATGTCTATAAACATGTATTAGATATTCAACTTTCCACATTCCTAATGGCTCCATTGACTGTAATACATTAAATTATTCCCTTTCCAAGTTGAGCTACAGTGTCATTGACACTTTCATTTAGCTCAACTTTACTTTGTAAAGTTTGAGCTATTGCCATGGCTTGGTATCCGTCGTCCGTGTGTGAGGGGGTGCGTGCGTGTGTGCGTGATGCGTCAACAATTTCCTTTAGCACGGGCTACAGTTCGTACCTTTGGTCCGATTATTATGAAATTTGTCATGGATATTGACATTGACATGTAGATGGGAACGAGTCATTTTGGGGTCATTCGGAAAAAAAACATGGCCGCCAGTGGCCATCTTGGATTTCAAAATTCAATCCATTAGCACGGGCTACAGGCCGTACTGTTTGTCTTATTGTCATGAAATTTGTCATGGATGTTAATATTGACATGTAGATGGGAACGAGTAATTTTTGGGTCATTTGGCCAAAAAACATGGCCGCCGGCAGCCATCTTAGATTTTACTCTTTGTATGACTAAATCCTTTGACACGGGCTACAGGTCGTACCTTTGGTCAGATCATCATAAAATTTGTCATGGATGTTAACAATGACATGTAGATGGGAACGAGTCTTTTTTGGGTCATTCGGGCAAAATACATGGCCGCCAGCAGCCATCTTGGATTTTACTCTTTGTATGACTAAATCCTTTAGCACGGGCTACAGGTCGTACCTTTAGTCTGATCATCATGAAATTTGTAATGGCTGTTGAAATTAGAATGTAGATGGGAACGAGTCGTTTTGGGGTCATTCGGACAAAAAACATGGCCACCAGCATCCATCTCTGATTTCAAAATTTAATCCATTAGCACAGGCCACAGGTCGTACTGTTCGTCTGATCATCATGAAATTTGTCATGGATGTTAATATTGACATGTAGATGGGAACGAGTAATTTTGGGGTCATTCGGCCAAAAAACATGGCCGCCAGCAGCCATCTTCGATTTTACTCTTTGTATGACTAAATTCTTTAGCACAGGCTACATGTCGTACCTTTAGTCTGATCATCATAAAATTTGTCATGGATGTTAACAATGACATGTAGATGGGAACGAGTCATTTTGGGGTCATTCGGCCAAAAAACATGGCCGCCAGCAGCCATCTTGGATTTTACTCTTTGTATGACTAAATCATTTAGCACGGGTTACAGGTCCTACTTTTAGTCTGATCATCATAAAATTTGTCATGAATGTTAATATAAATGACATGTAGATGGGAACGTGTCATTTTGGGGTCATTCGGCCAAAAAACATGGCCGCCAGCAGCCATCTTCGATTTTACTCTTTGTATGACTAAATTCTTTAGCACGGGCTACATGTCATACCTTTAGTCTGATCATCATAAAATTTGTCATGAATGTTAATAATGACATGTAGATGGGAACGAGTCATTTTGGGATCATTCGGCCAAAAAACATGGCCGCCAGCAGCCATCTTGGATTTTACTCTTTGTATGACTAAATTCTTTAGCATGGGCTACAGGTCATACCTTTAGTCTGATTGTCATAAAATTTGTCATGGATGTTAACGATGACATGTAGATGGGAACGACTCATTTTGGGGTCATTCGGCCGAAATCATGGCCGCCAGCAGCCATCTTGGATTTTACTTTTCTCTTCATGTCTATAAACATGTATTAGATATTCAACTTTCCACATTCCTAATGGCTCCATTGACTGTAATACATTAAATTATTCCCTTTCCAAGTTGAGCTACAGTGTCATTGACACTTTCATTTAGCTCAACTTTACTTTGTAAAGTTTGAGCTATTGCCATGGCTTGGTATCCGTCGTCCGTGTGTGAGGGGGTGCGTGCGTGTGTGCGTGATGCGTCAACAATTTCCTTTAGCACGGGCTACAGTTCGTACCTTTGGTCCGATTATTATGAAATTTGTCATGGATATTGACATTGACATGTAGATGGGAACGAGTCATTTTGGGGTCATTCGGAAAAAAAACATGGCCGCCAGTGGCCATCTTGGATTTCAAAATTCAATCCATTAGCACGGGCTACAGGCCGTACTGTTTGTCTTATTGTCATGAAATTTGTCATGGATGTTAATATTGACATGTAGATGGGAACGAGTAATTTTTGGGTCATTTGGCCAAAAAACATGGCCGCCGGCAGCCATCTTAGATTTTACTCTTTGTATGACTAAATCCTTTGACACGGGCTACAGGTCGTACCTTTGGTCAGATCATCATAAAATTTGTCATGGATGTTAACAATGACATGTAGATGGGAACGAGTCTTTTTTGGGTCATTCGGGCAAAATACATGGCCGCCAGCAGCCATCTTGGATTTTACTCTTTGTATGACTAAATCCTTTAGCACGGGCTACAGGTCGTACCTTTAGTCTGATCATCATGAAATTTGTAATGGCTGTTGAAATTAGAATGTAGATGGGAACGAGTCGTTTTGGGGTCATTCGGACAAAAAACATGGCCACCAGCATCCATCTCTGATTTCAAAATTTAATCCATTAGCACAGGCCACAGGTCGTACTGTTCGTCTGATCATCATGAAATTTGTCATGGATGTTAATATTGACATGTAGATGGGAACGAGTAATTTTGGGGTCATTCGGCCAAAAAACATGGCCGCCAGCAGCCATCTTCGATTTTACTCTTTGTATGACTAAATTCTTTAGCACAGGCTACATGTCGTACCTTTAGTCTGATCATCATAAAATTTGTCATGGATGTTAACAATGACATGTAGATGGGAACGAGTCATTTTGGGGTCATTCGGCCAAAAAACATGGCCGCCAGCAGCCATCTTGGATTTTACTCTTTGTATGACTAAATCATTTAGCACGGGTTACAGGTCCTACTTTTAGTCTGATCATCATAAAATTTGTCATGAATGTTAATATAAATGACATGTAGATGGGAACGTGTCATTTTGGGGTCATTCGGCCAAAAAACATGGCCGCCAGCAGCCATCTTCGATTTTACTCTTTGTATGACTAAATTCTTTAGCACAGGCTACATGTCGTACCTTTAGTCTGATCATCATAAAATTTGTCATGGATGTTAACAATGACATGTAGATGGGAACGAGTCATTTTGGGGTCATTCGGCCAAAAAACATGGCCGCCAGCAGCCATCTTGGATTTTACTCTTTGTATGACTAAATCATTTAGCACGGGTTACAGGTCCTACTTTTAGTCTGATCATCATAAAATTTGTCATGAATGTTAATATAAATGACATGTAGATGGGAACGAGTCATTTTGGGGTCATTCGGCCAAAAAACATGGCCACCAGAAGCCATCTTGGATTTTACTCTTTGTATGACTAAATCATTTAGCACGGGCTACAGGTCGTACTTTTAGTCTGATCATCATAAATTTTTTTATTGCTGTTGAAATTGGAATGTAGATGGGAACGAGTCATTTTGGGGTCATTCGGATAAAAAACATGGCCGCCAGTGGCCATCTTTGATTTCAAAATTCAATCCATTAGCACGGGTTAAAGGTCGTACTGTTCGTCTGATCATCATGAAATTTGTCATGGATGTTAATATTGACATGTAGATGGGAACGATTAATTTTGGGGTCATTCGGCCAAAAAACATGGCCGCCAGCAGCCATCTTGGATTTTACTCTTTGTATGACTAAATCCTTTAGCACGGATTACAGGTCGTATCTTGAGTCTGATCATCATGAAATTTTTTATGGCTGTTGAAATTGTAATGTAGATGGGAACGAGTCATTTTGGGGTCATTCGGATGAAAAACATGGCCGCCAGTGGCCATCTTTGATTTCAAAATTCAATCCATTAGCACAGGCTACAGGTTGTACCTTTAGTCTAATCATCATGAAATTTGTCATGGATGTTAACAATGACATGTAGATGGGAACGAGTCATTTTGAGGTCATTCGGCCAAAAAACATGGCCGCCAGCAGCCATCTTGGATTTTACTCTTTGTATGACTAGATCCTTTAGCACAGGCTACAGGTCGTACCTTGAGTCTGATCGTCATGAAATTTTTCGTGGCTGTTGAAATTAGAATGTAGATGGGAACGAGTCATTTTGGGGTCATTCGGCCAAAAAACATGGCCACCAGAAGCCATCTTGGATTTTACTCTTTGTATGACTAAATCCTTTAGCACAGACTACAGGTCGTACCTTGAGTCTGATCGTCATGAAATTTTTCTTTGCTGTTGAAATTGGAATGTAGATGGGAACGAGTCATTTTGGGGTCATTTGGATGAAAAACATGGCCGCCAGCGGCCATCTTTGATTTCAAAATTCAATTCATTAGCACAGGCTACAGGTCGTACTGTTCGTCTGATCATCATAAAATTTATCATGGATGTTAATATTGACATGTAGATGGGAACGATTAATTTTGGGGTCATTCGGACAAAAAACATGGCCACCAGCAGCCATCTTGGATTTTACTCTTTGTATGACTAAATCCTTTAGCACGGGCTACAGGTCGTACCTTTAGTCTGATCATCATAAAATTTGTCCTGGATGTTAACAATGACATGTAGATGGGAACGAGTCATTTTGGGGTCATTCGGACAAAAAACATGGCCGCCAGTGGCCATCTTTGATTTCAAAATTCAATCCATTAGCACAGGCTACAGGTTGTACCTTTAGTCTGATCATCATAAAATTTGTCATGGTTGTTAGCAATGACATGTAGATTGGAACGAGTCATTTTGAGGTCATTCGGCCAAAAAACATGGCCGCCAGCAGCCATCTTGGATTTTACTCTACAGGTCGTACTTTTAGTCTGATCATCATAAAATTTGTCCTGGATGTTAACAATGACATGTAGATGGGAACGAGTCATTTTGGGGTCATTTGTCCAAAAAACATGGCCGCCAGCAGCCATCTTGGATTTTACTCTTTGTATGACTAAATTCAATCCATTAGCATGGCCTACAGGTTGTACCTTTAGTCTGATCGTCATAAAATTTGTCATGGATGTTAACGATGACATGTGGATGGGATATAATCATTTTGGGGTCATTCGGCCGAAGACATGGCTGTCAGCAGCCATCTTGGATTTAACTTTTCTCTTCAATGTCTATAAACTAGTATTAGACATTCAACTTACCACATTCCTAATCGCTCCATTGACTGTAATACATTAAATTATTCCCTTTCCAAGTTGAGCTACAGTGTCATTGACACTTTCATTTGGAATGCGTAACCGTCTATGACGTGTCATCGGTCGACCCCATTCATGACTGCTTTGATGGATACGCTCACAGTATGTAGCCCACCACGCATGTGTGCCGTCATGTATCAATCACCATAACGAATGCATATTTAGCCCTCCCCGGTTCTTGTAATTTAACAGAACCCAGCTGTTCGAAGCCAAACTATCTCTTAATTGCTGATTATTAGTGCCTCTTCAAAACCATTATAGGTAAACAAAACCAATCCCGTGACATTCCCTGCGTCATGTCACTTTTTTGCATCAATTTCTCCACATATCTCCATGAAATAATAATAAACGCTCTTTAATGATTGTATATCAATGAAATCATCTGAGGTCAAAGACGCCTATCACGTGAAGTCACCTGGTCGGGTGATTCATCTGTACCAATTTTTCTTCATATACTTTGAGCCTATAGCGAATGCCTTCATTGCTCGCATTTGCCCACTAAAGTCGTCTGAGATCAACGGCATCCGGATAGAGTTAATTTTTTTCTTTTAATTGCTAATTATTAGTGCATCTTTAAATCGTGTGAGGTCAACACACCCAATCCTTTGACACGCCCTGCGTCATTCCAGTTTTGTCACAAATTTCCCCCACCCATCTTCAGGAATGAAAATAAACGCTCTTTATTGATTATATGACCATGTAAGTCATCTGAGGTCAAAGACGCCTATCGCGTGACAACCACCTGGTCGGGTGATTCATCTGTACCAGTTTCCCTACATATACTTTGAGCCTTTAACTAACGCTCTTTATTGCTCACATTTGTCCATTAAAATCGTCTGAGATCAGCGGCATCCGGATAAAGTTACATTTATCTTTTAATTTCTTATTATTAGTGCATCTTTAAATAATTTGAGGTCAACAAACCCATTCCCTTGACATGCCCTGCGTCATTCGACTTTTGTCACCAATTTTCTCACATATCTTCTGGAATGATGATAAACGCTCTTTATTGATTATATACCCATGTAAGTCATCTTGGGTCGAAGATGCCTATCGCGTGACATTCATCAAGTTGGGTGGTTCATTTGTACCAATTTTCCTACAAATACTTTAAACTTATAAAGAACGCTCTTTATTGTTCAAATTTGACCCTTAAAGGCGTCTGAGGTCAACAGCATCTATACCACACTATATGGGTCATCCCCGTGTTTAAACTTACACCGACCAGATTGCAACCATTTTTGGTCTATAATCAATTAGTTAGTTAAATGCGTTGTTATTGCCCCTTTAGGACATCTAATGTCAATGGGACCTATCTAATAATATTTTCCGGGCCAAATTACCCATATATCAAACCTCATTAGTAACTGACCAATGTGGTTGTCTACTTAATGCATGGTTTATTCAGATGTAATTCTATATCTCCTGTGTCGTAGAAAATATCACCGCAAAATACGTAAATCGAAATATATCTCAGGATTTTGAATTTTAAAAGTTGATATTGAGTAAGCGGTTTTAATTATAAGATATAACCCATAATCAGTCTTCGTCATGCAAACATATTCCCAAATTAACAGTATTTATCACAATAAAACCAGGTCCCCCTAATGTCGGTCTGTAACACTGTCAGATATACACTACCGATAATTTAATTGCATATATCTATTAAAATATTCATTCCGCGCAAAAACTATCGACAGTTGGTGAATAATAGTGTCACAGAGATCACACATGACAGGAAAAATATATAAATTTGCATGTTAAATTCACTTAAAAAACACGCTAAACATTAGGGGGACACACAAAAAGTCGCCCTAATGTAAAAGTCGCCCTAATGTGGGTTATTTACACACAAATGTCTCCCTAATGTGGCTTCCGCGAACACACACACACACACACACCCTCACACACACACACACACATATATATATATATACCCACATTTTTATATATATGCTCCCAAAAACATATTTTCGGGAGCATATAGTGTTTGTCTTTTCTGTCCGTCCGTAAGATTTTTTGTGTCCACTCTATAAAATCACAATGATTTATTGGATTCTGTTGAAATTTGGCATAGTTATTTCTAATGAGGAGACGATGTGTCACATGCTATTTTTTTCCCAATCGTTGAAGGTCACAGGTCAAGGTCGTTCTCTCGATATATATAGAGATAGACAACTCTGTGTGGCGCGGCGCGGCGCGGCTACTGCGTGCAAGCGCGGCTAGAGTTACCGTTCTTGGCTCCGTGGTAAGTAATGACAAGTCTGATTCTCGAGACCTCATCAACTGCGAGGGCATATCATTCATTGCTTGTATTCATGGTTTTATTGACTCTGGTGTCATTTCGGCCAATTTGGCCGGTTACTTCATGTGACTTTTTCATCTGACGTGTGTGTCGGATAATTGATATGGAGGATTTATGTAAATGTTAGCCCAAACTACATTTCCAAGTAACGATGGTTTTGTTGTTTATTTTGAGGAATAATACCGCGTCAGATGAATTCAGCCCAAATATGTTAACAGTTGTCGTGTCAAACATTCGGCAGTAGGTTAGCGTTATTTAGTATTTGTGGATGTCCTTTAACATGGGGAAAATAGACTACTGCGCTTGAACGAGCATGTGAATTTGTCGTTTTTAATGTACAGCAACTTGATAATCAATAACAGAGGCATTCTCTGTCAAATAAGGTCGCTCTATTTACGGTATTAATTGCGGAACTTTCTAAAGTAAACTACGCGTAAACGGATACATACGGTAAATTATAGAATGTGCCGGAATCGGCCTAATCGCCCCATGGCCAACTCGCCCAGTCGACGTGTGTCAATTCGGTACCTACTATAACATGTACCCGAGTCCGATTCGGAATAAAAGATGTATACGGGTGTTATATAGCGTTTGGTCCGTTGTTTCTCAATGAATATTATTGAAATTTGGTGTATATGTCCGGGCTGGGACATGGAATACAACAACGTTTGAATTGTTTTTAAATTTACAAATTTGTTGATTTTATTCAATTTTTTTTCGTTCTGAAAACACACTATAAAGTATATATAATATAATAACGAACACGAGACATACATAATTTATAAACTGTTAACAAAAGATATCAAATTCAATACATGACAAAAATGACTCAGTGGAGTTTATAAAGTGAACATAAAAACATTGAGGTAAGAATCTTTTTAAGGAATGCAACTTTATTTAATGATAATAAACACATAAATTAAAATAACAAACATGAGACATACATGATTTATAAACTGTTAACAAAAGATATCAAACTCAATACATGACAAAGATGACTCAGTGAAGTTTATAAAGTGAACATAAAAATATTTAGGTAAGAATCTTTTTAAGCATTACTAAACCGTTTAGCACAGACCACAGTCCACTTCACTCATCCGATCATCACCAAACTTCATATTTATCTTGATATTGATCTATCAGATGAGAGCTATCAAATATTTTTTTAATTTCATAGGACAAAATGGTCGCCAGCCGCCATATTGCATTTACGTTATATTTTATCGCGTCATGTCGATATCTAGTATTACTTAGAAATTTCACCTTTCCAGATTCATAATTGCTCCATTGACTGTAACAGATGAAATTATTCGCCTCTTCGGATAGAGTGTCACTGAAACTTTATTTTGTCAGACTGTCTGTATAATCACTGATTATATATGGCAATAATCTGTAATAAGATGTAGCACTATTTTATTTTATATTTACATGCAGTGCTGTTTTTATACATCAATTCTAATCCCCCTAGATCATCATGTGATCGATCATACATCGCGCGATGACCTGTTGAATTAAGGGGGGTTTTATGGATCACTTCTGTCCTCAAGCTAGATTATACTTATGACATTTAATGGCATGTTTCTAACGTGGAGGGTTAGATATGCTTGAGAAACCACCACTCTTTAATTCACACCAAGTTCTCAGCTGTCATGTTCGGATATTAGAACCCATAGCCATGATATATGGTTTATTTTGTGTATACTAGTAATATAGTTATTTTCAGTACCTTTATATACCAGTACTGTGTATAACAATGCATATAAATTAATCCATGTATACATGTATATTGATTCAACGGATTCAGTGGTTTTGTCCATCAGTCTATCAAATTTGCGGGGAAAACATGGCCACAAGCAGTACACCCTGCTAAATTTCGAATTTGAATCAATTGGCGCACCCTGCAGCCAGCTTTTATTGGAGAACTTTTTCTTATGTGGATATTTTGGGTCACCGCTAGATGTGAGCCATATTTTGTTCTCAAACTGTCCTTGTGAAGACATCACTGCCAGCGGTGATCTTCAATTTTACTATTTTTATGGCTAAATAATTTGGTTGATCCTACAGACGACACCCTTGTCCGATCGTCATCAGATTCCACAATTATCTTCTGGATAACCAGGGTGAGAGTAATCTAATTTTCCCGAATTTCGTTAAAAAACATTACCACAGGCAGCAATTTGGTATCTTACTCTTTGATCCTCTTTTGCATGACTGAATTGTTTAGCAACTGTACAGACATATCCCTCATCTGGTTTTTTATATACATGTATATCTCTTCATGCGGATAGCCAGTATTACGTAGGTACTTCAACTTTCTGCATTCCTGTCATCATTTGAAATATAAAAATTTACCTGATACATGCACCCTTCAAAATTTGTTTCGTCGTATCTATTTTAATGACCCGTATGGTAATATTGATACAGATATATTTGTCAAACATTTCTTTGTACAATATACAGGTATTTATGGATATATGAGGTTCGGCACAGCGGCAATGTTATATATTTTATGCCTCCGAAACATGGCGAGCATTGCTCTTAGAACATGCTTGGGACTATACAACACACCAGGCGCCTATTTTGAGCGGCAAATTTGAATTTTTTTGAGACAATGCAAATTTTTGAAATTGGGTGGGATACGAACCCCGGCCCGACGGCGAGCGCGCCTTGCGACTCAAAGTCCGACGTCAATACCACAGCGGCCATTCGAGCTTCCTTTTTTGGGGTTGCTTCGGTGGCCGTGTGGTATTGACGTCGGACTTTGAGTCGCAAGGCGCGCTCGCCGTCGGGCCGGGGTTCGTATCCCACCCAATTTCAAAAATTTGCATTGTCTCAAAAAAATTCAAATTTACAGGTATTTAGTTTGTAACTAAATCTAGAAATATATAATAGTAGCTCGTGGACCCCACTTCGTCCGGGATGTTCCCCTCTGATTTTCGGAGAAATGCGCGATTTAACCTTGAATTGACTATTTTAAAGGTGAAGGTCATGTCGGGGTCACGATTTGACCCGTCCAAAACACTCCCCGGACAAAAGTCACGACAAAAGTACCCGTCAAAATCCGCCCGGCTTTATACCCGATTTGACCTTGAATTGACAATTTTGAATGTCAAGATCAGGTCAGGGTCATGATTTGACCCACCCGAAACACTCCTGGGACAAAAGTAACAGTAGGTATCAAATTTCGTTGAAATACTTCCGTTTTACCAGATTTGACCTTGAATTGATCTTTTTGAATGTCAAAGTCAGGTCGGGATCAAGATTTGACCCGTCCAAAATACTCCCTGGAAATAATTTCCCCTTGGTATCAAATTTCGTCAAATCTGTCCGGCAGTTTTCCCGGCCATAGCTAACAGACAAACAGACAGACAAATGTCCAAAATATATATTAAACTAGCTGATGTACTCGACTTCGTTCGGGCTAGTTAGGGATTTTTTTTGTGATCGCCTCCATCTGGACAGTACCCAGTATATACAGCGTCTGGCCAAACTATTGTTCAATTGGTCCAGAAACATGCCTATATCAGCACGTTCGAGAACATGGTCCAACGTGAAATTGGACCCGTCCATATTGCTCCCGGGATCGAAGTAGTCCTATACACACAAATTTTTAGTCGGATCGGTCAAGGTCCAGAAACATGCCTATGCGCGAGGTCAAGTTGACACGTTAAATACCAAATTCGAGCAGTGTTAGAGTCTATAACACATACACACATGCATTCACGCATACACACATACATACATACATACAGACAGGTGTTTCAAAATGTATAATCGATAGCTACAACAATTCTATGGTAGATAGTTCACGGCCGACCTGATGCATGCATCTTAGTTTTCTTGTATATAGATGTTATTTTACCCGGAGAGCGCTATTATACAGGTCCCGTTGCTCTCGGGTGTCTTAAAAGGGCACTAAGAATTATATATATATTTGTTTTTTGGCTATAGGCGAACCACCGGAGCTGAACATTTGAAAATGTGGGTAATTTGACTCAGGTAACCCGTTGATATCAGATGTCTTAAAATGGCAATAGTAATTAATTTAACTAATTAATTTATTATATATAAACAATAGTTGCAATCTGGAAGGTGAAAATTTGCACATTGGGATAAATTATCCCGTTGGGTAATATGGGGTTGTTTCCGTTGATCTCACACTCCTTAAAGGGGCAACTATGAACAACAATAAATAGCGTTCATTATAAGCTTAGACGATATGTAGAAACGTTAGTACAGATTAATCACTTGACAAGGGTAATGTTATGGAATAGGCACATTTGACCTCATATGACTTAAAGGGGTATTAATCAATTGCACGATACGCAGAGAGCGTTTATTATTCAGCCCAGAAAATATGCAAGCAATGTGGTACACAAAAGGAAAATTACGCGGTGAATTTCACGACAGGGTGGTGTTGACATCAAATGACATGAAGAGGCACTAACAATTAGCAATAAAGAGCGTTTATTATCAATATATTATCCCAATGTGCATTGTGTGCATTTTCCGGACCACAGTTGGTCCTGAAATTTGGAATGAATAACGACAGATACCGTACCAAATCTACAATAATCACTGCCATACTCAGGGTCACCACCGGTCACGGATACCTAATTTTACGCAATAGGAAAATCTGACCCCACATTATGAACCCTTGCGAACTTTCATCTCAACTATGGTAACTGAAATTTGGCAACGTCATCGGCATGTACCGACTCTACAATAATCACGAGCCACGCAGTTCGAACTCCTATATTCTGGGTCATCACGGGTCACGGATACATAGTTTTTCCCAATATGACACCATGACCCCACATTTAGAGCCCGTGGGCACTTTCCACTGCACTATGGGCACTGAAATTTCGCACACTCATTAAGATGTACCCACTCTACAATAATCACGAGCCACGGAGTTCGAACTCCTATATTATGGGTCACCACGAGTCACGGAAACCTCGTTTAACCCAATGTGACACCATGACCACACCTTAAGAGCCCGTGCGCACTTTCCACTGCACTCTTGGTACTGAAATTTCGCACACTCATATGACACCATGACCCCACCTCAAGAGCCCGTGCGCACTTTCCACTGCACTATGGGTACTGAAATTTCGCACACTCATTAAAATGTACCCATTCTACAATAATCACGAGCCACGCAAAAGTTCGGGATGACCCATATAACCAATATTTCGAACTGCGTGTGGTCATTTTCTTTCACAACGGTCAATGTAGTCCAACTTCAATCCTTATATTTGTCAATTAAGGGCGTATCCGCACTGTGAAATTTGCCCAAATGACTATAACAGTAATATTTTGACATATTACGATATTCACAAGTTCGGGATGACCATACAACCAATATTTCGAACTGCGTGTTATACTTTTATTACACCACTGTCAATGTAGTCCATCTTCAACCCATGAATTTGTCAATTAAGGGCGTATCCGCACTGTAGAATTGGCACAAATGAATATTACTATCATATTTCGACCTATCACGATATTCACAAGTTCGGGATGACCCATATAACCAATATTTCGAACTGCATGTGGTCCTTTTATTACACAACGGGCAATGTAGTCAAACTTCAACCCATGAATTTGTCAATTAAGGGCGTATCCGCACTGTATAATTGGTTCAATGACTATAACTATCACATTTTGACCTATCACGATATTCACAAGTTCGGGTTGACCCATATAACCAATATTTCGAACTGCGTGTGGTACTTTTATTACACCACTGTTAATGTAGTCCACCTTCAACCCATGAGTTTGTCAATTAAGGGCGTATCCGCACTGTATAATTGGCACAAATGACTATTACTATCATATTTCGACCTATCACGATATTCACAAGTTCGGGTTGACCCATATAACCACTATTTCGAACTGCGTGTGGTACTTTTATTACACAACGGTCAATGTAGTCAAACTTCAACCCATGAATTTGTCAATTAAGGGCGTATCCGCACTGTATAATTGGTTCAAATGACTATAACTATCATATTTCGACCTATCACGATATTCACAAGTTCGGGTTGACCCATATAACCAATATTTCGAACAGCGTGTGGTACTTTTATTACACAACGGTCAATGTAGTCAAACTTCAACCTATGAATTTGTCAATTAAGGGCGTATCCGCACTGTATAATTGGTTCAAATGACTATAACTATCATATTTTGACCTATCACGATATTCACAAGTTCGGGATGACCATACAACCACTATTTCGAACTGCGTGTGGTACTTTTATTACACCACTGTCAATGTAGTCCACCTTCAACCCACGAGTTTGTCAATTAAGGGCGTATCCGCACTGTATAATTGGCACAAATGACTATTACTATCATATTTCGACCTATCACGATATTCACAAGTTCGGGTTGACCCATATGACCAATATTTCGAACTGCGTGTGGTACTTTTGTTAAACAACGGTCAATGTAGTCAAACTTCAACCCATGAATTTGTCAATTAAGGGCGTATCCGCACTGTATAATTGGTTCAAATGACTATAACTATCACATTTTGACCTATCACGATATTCACAAGTTCGGGTTGACCCATATAACCAATATTTCGAACTGCGTGTGGTACTTTTATTACACAACGGTCAATGTAGTCAAACTTCAACCCATGAATTTGTCAATTAAGGGCGTATCCGCACTGTATAATTGGTTCAAATGACTATAACTATCATATTTTGACCTATCACGATATTCACAAGTTCGGGTTGACCCATATAACCAATATTTCGAACTGCGTGTGGTACTTTTATTACACAACGGTCAATGTAGTCAAACTTCAACCCATGAATTTGTCAATTAAGGGCGTATCCGCACTGTATAATTGGATCAAATGACTATAACTATCATATTTTGACCTATCACGATATTCACAAGTTCGGGATGACCATACAACCACTATTTCGAACTGCGTGTGGTACTTTTATTACACCACTGTCAATGTAGTCCACCTTCAACCCATGAGTTTGTCAATTAAGGGCGTATCCGCACTGTATAATTGGCACAAATGACTATTACTATCATATTTCGACCTATCACGATATTCACAAGTTCGGGTTGACCCATATGACCAATATTTCGAACTGCGTGTGGTACTTTTGTTAAACAACGGTCAATGTAGTCAAACTTCAACCCATGAATTTGTCAATTAAGGGCGTATCCGCACTGTATAATTGGTTCAAATGACTATAACTATCACATTTTGACCTATCACGATATTCACAAGTTCGGGTTGACCCATATAACCAATATTTCGAACTGCGTGTGGTACTTTTATTACACAACGGTCAATGTAGTCAAACTTCAACCCATGAATTTGTCAATTAAGGGCGTATCCGCACTGTATAATTGGTTCAAATGACTATAACTATCATATTTTGACCTATCACGATATTCACAAGTTCGGGTTGACCCATATAACCAATATTTCGAACTGCGTGTGGTACTTTTATTACACAACGGTCAATGTAGTCAAACTTCAACCCATGAATTTGTCAATTAAGGGCGTATCCGCACTGTATAATTGGATCAAATGACTATAACTATCATATTTTGACCTATCACGATATTCACAAGTTCGGGATGACCATACAACCACTATTTCGAACTGCGTGTGGTACGTTTATTACACCACTGTCAATGTAGTCCACCTTCAACCCATGTGTTTGTCAATTAAGGGCGTATCCGCACTGTATAATTGGCACAAATGACTATTACTATCATATTTCGACCTATCACGATATTCACAAGTTCGGGTTGACCCATATGACCAATATTTCGAACTACGTGTGGTACTTTTATTAAACAACGGTCAATGTAGTCAAACTTCAACCCATGAATTTGTCAATTAAGGGCGTATCCGCACTGTATAATTGGTTCAAATGACTAGAACTATCACATTTTGACCTATCACGATATTCACAAGTTCGGGTTGACCCATATAACCAATATTTCGAACTGCGTGTGGTACTTTTATTACACCACTGTTAATGTAGTCCACCTTCAACCCATGAGTTTGTCAATTAAGGGCGTATCCGCACTGTATAATTGGCACAAATGACTATTACTATCATGTTTCGACCTATCACGATATTCACAAGTTCGGGTTGACCCATATAACCAATATTTCGAACTGCGTGTTGTACTTTTATTACACAACGGTCAATGTAGTCAAACTTCAACCCATGAAATTGTCAATTAAGGGCGTATCCGCACTGTATAATTGGTTCAAATGACTATAACTATCATATTTTGACCTATCACGATATTCACATGTTCGGGATGACCCATATAACCAATATTTCGAACTGCGTGTGGTACTTTTATTACACAACGGTCAATGTAGTCCACCTTCAACCCATGAGTTTGTCAATTAAGGGCGTATCCGCACTGTATAATTGGCACAAATGACTATTACTATCATATTTCGACCTATCACGATATTCACAAGTTCGGGTTGACCCATATAACCACTATTTCGAACTGCGTGTGGTCATTTTCTTTCACAACGGTCAATGTAGTCCAACTTCAATCCTTATATTTGTCAATTAAGGGCGTATCCGCACTGTGAAATTTGCCCAAATGACTATAACAGTAATATTTTGACATATTACGATATTCACAAGTTCGGGATGACCATACAACCAATATTTCGAACTGCGTGTTATACTTTTATTACACCACTGTCAATGTAGTCCATCTTCAACCCATGAATTTGTCAATTAAGGGCGTATCCGCACTGTAGAATTGGCACAAATGAATATTACTATCATATTTCGACCTATCACGATATTCACAAGTTCGGGATGACCCATATAACCAATATTTCGAACTGCATGTGGTCCTTTTATTACACAACGGGCAATGTAGTCAAACTTCAACCCATGAATTTGTCAATTAAGGGCGTATCCGCACTGTATAATTGGTTCAATGACTATAACTATCACATTTTGACCTATCACGATATTCACAAGTTCGGGTTGACCCATATAACCAATATTTCGAACTGCGTGTGGTACTTTTATTACACCACTGTTAATGTAGTCCACCTTCAACCCATGAGTTTGTCAATTAAGGGCGTATCCGCACTGTATAATTGGCACAAATGACTATTACTATCATATTTCGACCTATCACGATATTCACAAGTTCGGGTTGACCCATATAACCACTATTTCGAACTGCGTGTGGTACTTTTATTACACAACGGTCAATGTAGTCAAACTTCAACCCATGAATTTGTCAATTAAGGGCGTATCCGCACTGTATAATTGGTTCAAATGACTATAACTATCATATTTCGACCTATCACGATATTCACAAGTTCGGGTTGACCCATATAACCAATATTTCGAACAGCGTGTGGTACTTTTATTACACAACGGTCAATGTAGTCAAACTTCAACCTATGAATTTGTCAATTAAGGGCGTATCCGCACTGTATAATTGGTTCAAATGACTATAACTATCATATTTTGACCTATCACGATATTCACAAGTTCGGGATGACCATACAACCACTATTTCGAACTGCGTGTGGTACTTTTATTACACCACTGTCAATGTAGTCCACCTTCAACCCGCGAGTTTGTCAATTAAGGGCGTATCCGCACTGTATAATTGGCACAAATGACTATTACTATCATATTTCGACCTATCACGATATTCACAAGTTCGGGTTGACCCATATGACCAATATTTCGAACTGCGTGTGGTACTTTTGTTAAACAACGGTCAATGTAGTCAAACTTCAACCCATGAATTTGTCAATTAAGGGCGTATCCGCACTGTATAATTGGTTCAAATGACTATAACTATCACATTTTGACCTATCACGATATTCACAAGTTCGGGTTGACCCATATAACCAATATTTCGAACTGCGTGTGGTACTTTTATTACACAACGGTCAATGTAGTCAAACTTCAACCCATGAATTTGTCAATTAAGGGCGTATCCGCACTGTATAATTGGTTCAAATGACTATAACTATCATATTTTGACCTATCACGATATTCACAAGTTCGGGTTGACCCATATAACCAATATTTCGAACTGCGTGTGGTACTTTTATTACACAACGGTCAATGTAGTCAAACTTCAACCCATGAATTTGTCAATTAAGGGCGTATCCGCACTGTATAATTGGATCAAATGACTATAACTATCATATTTTGACCTATCACGATATTCACAAGTTCGGGATGACCATACAACCACTATTTCGAACTGCGTGTGGTACTTTTATTACACCACTGTCAATGTAGTCCACCTTCAACCCATGAGTTTGTCAATTAAGGGCGTATCCGCACTGTATAATTGGCACAAATGACTATTACTATCATATTTCGACCTATCACGATATTCACAAGTTCGGGTTGACCCATATGACCAATATTTCGAACTGCGTGTGGTACTTTTGTTAAACAACGGTCAATGTAGTCAAACTTCAACCCATGAATTTGTCAATTAAGGGCGTATCCGCACTGTATAATTGGTTCAAATGACTATAACTATCACATTTTGACCTATCACGATATTCACAAGTTCGGGTTGACCCATATAACCAATATTTCGAACTGCGTGTGGTACTTTTATTACACAACGGTCAATGTAGTCAAACTTCAACCCATGAATTTGTCAATTAAGGGCGTATCCGCACTGTATAATTGGTTCAAATGACTATAACTATCATATTTTGACCTATCACGATATTCACAAGTTCGGGTTGACCCATATAACCAATATTTCGAACTGCGTGTGGTACTTTTATTACACAACGGTCAATGTAGTCAAACTTCAACCCATGAATTTGTCAATTAAGGGCGTATCCGCACTGTATAATTGGATCAAATGACTATAACTATCATATTTTGACCTATCACGATATTCACAAGTTCGGGATGACCATACAACCACTATTTCGAACTGCGTGTGGTACGTTTATTACACCACTGTCAATGTAGTCCACCTTCAACCCATGTGTTTGTCAATTAAGGGCGTATCCGCACTGTATAATTGGCACAAATGACTATTACTATCATATTTCGACCTATCACGATATTCACAAGTTCGGGTTGACCCATATGACCAATATTTCGAACTACGTGTGGTACTTTTATTAAACAACGGTCAATGTAGTCAAACTTCAACCCATGAATTTGTCAATTAAGGGCGTATCCGCACTGTATAATTGGTTCAAATGACTAGAACTATCACATTTTGACCTATCACGATATTCACAAGTTCGGGTTGACCCATATAACCAATATTTCGAACTGCGTGTGGTACTTTTATTACACCACTGTTAATGTAGTCCACCTTCAACCCATGAGTTTGTCAATTAAGGGCGTATCCGCACTGTATAATTGGCACAAATGACTATTACTATCATGTTTCGACCTATCACGATATTCACAAGTTCGGGTTGACCCATATAACCAATATTTCGAACTGCGTGTTGTACTTTTATTACACAACGGTCAATGTAGTCAAACTTCAACCCATGAAATTGTCAATTAAGGGCGTATCCGCACTGTATAATTGGTTCAAATGACTATAACTATCATATTTTGACCTATCACGATATTCACATGTTCGGGATGACCCATATAACCAATATTTCGAACTGCGTGTGGTACTTTTATTACACAACGGTCAATGTAGTCCACCTTCAACCCATGAGTTTGTCAATTAAGGGCGTATCCGCACTGTATAATTGGCACAAATGACTATTACTATCATATTTCGACCTATCACGATATTCACAAGTTCGGGTTGACCCATATAACCACTATTTCGAACTGCGTGTGGTACTTTTATTACACAACGGTCAATGTAGTCAAACTTCAACACATGAATTTGTCAATTAAGGGCGTATCCGCACTGTATAATTGGTTCAAATGACTATAACTATCATATTTCGACCTATCACGATATTCACAAGTTCGGGTTGACCCATATGACCAATATTTCGAACTGCGTGTGGTACTTTTGTTAAACAACGGTCAATGTAGTCAAACTTCAACCCATGAGTTTGTCAATTAAGGGCGTATCCGCACTGTATAATTGGCACAAATGACTATTACTATCATATTTCGACCTATCACGATATTCACAAGTTCGGGTTGACCCATATAACCACTATTTCGAACTGCGTGTGGTACTTTTATTACACCACTGTCAGTGTAGTCCACCTTCAACCCATGAGTTTGTCAATTAAGGGCGTATCCGCACTGTATAATTGGCACAAATGACTATTACTATCATATTTCGACCTATCACGATATTCACAAGTTCGGGTTGACCCATATGACCAATATTTCGAACTGCGTGTGGTACTTTTGTTAAACAACGGTCAATGTAGTCAAACTTCAACCCATGAATTTGTCAATTAAGGGCGTATCCGCACTGTATAATTGGTTCAAATGACTATAACTATCACATTTTGACCTATCACGATATTCACAAGTTCGGGTTGACCCATATAACCAATATTTCGAACTGCGTGTGGTACTTTTATTACACAACGGTCAATGTAGTCAAACTTCAACCCATGAATTTGTCAATTAAGGGCGTATCCGCACTGTATAATTGGTTCAAATGACTATAACTATCATATTTTGACCTATCACGATATTCACAAGTTCGGGTTGACCCATATGACCAATATTTCGAACTGCGTGTGGTACTTTTATTAAACAACGGTCAATGTAGTCAAACTTCAACCCATGAATTTGTCAATTAAGGGCGTATCTGCACTGTATAATTGGTTCAAATGACTATAACTATCACATTTTGACCTATCACGATATTCACAAGTTCGGGTTGACCCATATAAACAATATTTCGAACTGCGTGTGGTACTTTTATTACACCACTGTTAATGTAGTCCACCTTCAACCCATGAGTTTGTCAATTAAGGGCGTATCCGCACTGTATAATTGGCACAAATGACTATTACTATCATGTTTCGACCTATCACGATATTCACAAGTTCGGGTTGACCCATATAACCAATATTTCGAACTGCGTGTTGTACTTTTATTACACAACGGTCAATGTAGTCAAACTTCAACCCATGAAATTGTCAATTAAGGGCGTATCCGCACTGTATAATTGGTTCAAATGACTATAACTATCATATTTTGAACTATCACGATATTCACATGTTCGGGATGACCCATATAACCAATATTTCGAACTGCGTGTGGTACTTTTATTACACAACGGTCAATGTAGTCCACCTTCAACCCATGAGTTTGTCAATTAAGGGCGTATCCGCACTGTATAATTGGCACAAATGACTATTACTATCATATTTCGACCTATCACGATATTCACAAGTTCGGGTTGACCCATATAACCACTATTTCGAACTGCGTGTGGTACTTTTATTACACAACGGTCAATGTAGTCAAACTTCAACCCATGAATTTGTCAATTAAGGGCGTATCCGCACTGTATAATTGGTTCAAATGACTATAACTATCATATTTCGACCTATCACGATATTCACAAGTTCGGGTTGACCCATATAACCAATATTTCGAACTGCGTGTGGTACTTTTATTACACAACGGTCAATGTAGTCAAACTTCAACCTATGAATTTGTCAATTAAGGGCGTATCCCCACTGTATAATTGGTTCAAATGACTATAACTATCATATTTTGACCTATCACGATATTCACAAGTTCGGGATGACCATACAACCACTATTTCGAACTGCGTGTGGTACTTTTATTACACCACTGTCAATGTAGTCCACCTTCAACCCACGAGTTTGTCAATTAAGGGCGTATCCGCACTGTATAATTGGCACAAATGACTATTACTATCATATTTCGACCTATCACGATATTCACAAGTTCGGGTTGACCCATATGACCAATATTTCGAACTGCGTGTGGTACTTTTGTTAAACAACGGTCAATGTAGTCAAACTTCAACCCATGAATTTGTCAATTAAGGGCGTATCCGCACTGTATAATTGGTTCAAATGACTATAACTATCACATTTTGACCTATCACGATATTCACAAGTTCGGGTTGACCCATATAACCAATATTTCGAACTGCGTGTGGTACTTTTATTACACAACGGTCAATGTAGTCAAACTTCAACCCATGAATTTGTCAATTAAGGGCGTATCCGCACTGTATAATTGGATCAAAAGACTATAACTATCATATTTTGACCTATCACGATATTCACAAGTTCGGGATGACCATACAACCACTATTTCGAACTGCGTGTGGTACTTTTATTACACCACTGTCAATGTAGTCCACCTTCAACCCATGTGTTTGTCAATTAAGGGCGTATCCGCACTGTATAATTGGCACAAATGACTATTACTAGCATATTTCGACCTATCACGATATTCACAAGTTCGGGTTGACCCATATGACCAATATTTCGAACTGCGTGTGGTACTTTTATTAAACAACGGTCAATGTAGTCAAACTTCAACCCATGAATTTGTCAATTAAGGGCGTATCCGCACTGTATAATTGGTTCAAATGACTATAACTATCACATTTTGACCTATCACGATATTCACAAGTTCGGGTTGACCCATATAACCAATATTTCGAACTGCGTGTGGTACTTTTATTACACCACTGTTAATGTAGTCCACCTTCAACCCATGAGTTTGTCAATTAAGGGCGTATCCGCACTGTATAATTGGCACAAATGACTATTACTATCATGTTTCGACCTATCACGATATTCACAAGTTCGGGTTGACCCATATAACCAATATTTCGAACTGCGTGTTGTACTTTTATTACACAACGGTCAATGTAGTCAAACTTCAACCCATGAAATTGTCAATTAAGGGCGTATCCGCACTGTATAATTGGTTCATATGACTATAACTATCATATTTTGACCTATCACGATATTCACATGTTCGGGATGACCCATATAACCAATATTTCGAACTGCGTGTGGTACTTTTATTACACAACGGTCAATGTAGTCCACCTTCAACCCATGAGTTTGTCAATTAAGGGCGTATCCGCACTGTATAATTGGCACAAATGACTATTACTATCATATTTCGACCTATCACGATATTCACAAGTTCGGGTTGACCCATATAACCACTATTTCGAACTGCGTGTGGTACTTTTATTACACAACGGTCAATGTAGTCAAACTTCAACCCATGAATTTGTCAATTAAGGGCGTATCCGCACTGTATAATTGGTTCAAATGACTAAAACTATCATATTTTGACCTATCACGATATTCACAAGTTCGGGTTGACCCATATGACCAATATTTCGAACTGCGTGTGGTACTTTTATTAAACAACGGTCAATGTAGTCAAACTTCAACCCATGAATTTGTCAATTAAGGGCGTATCCGCACTGTATAATTGGTTCAAATGACTATAACTATCATATTTTGACCTATCACGATATTCACAAGTTCGGGATGACCATACAACCACTATTTCGAACTGCGTGTGGTACTTTTATTACACCACTGTCAATGTAGTCCACCTTCAACCCACGAGTTTGTCAATTAAGGGCGTATCCGCACTGTATAATTGGCACAAATGACTATTACTATCATATTTCGACCTATCACGATATTCACAAGTTCGGGTTGACCCATATGACCAATATTTCGAACTGCGTGTGGTACTTTTGTTAAACAACGGTCAATGTAGTCAAACTTCAACCCATGAATTTGTCAATTAAGGGCGTATCCGCACTGTATAATTGGTTCAAATGACTATAACTATCACATTTTGACCTATCACGATATTCACAAGTTCGGGTTGACCCATATAACCAATATTTCGAACTGCGTGTGGTACTTTTATTACACAACGGTCAATGTAGTCAAACTTCAACCCATGAATTTGTCAATTAAGGGCGTATCCGCACTGTATAATTGGATCAAATGACTATAACTATCATATTTTGACCTATCACGATATTCACAAGTTCGGGATGACCATACAACCACTATTTCGAACTGCGTGTGGTACTTTTATTAAACAACGGTCAATGTAGTCAAACTTCAACCCATGAATTTGTCAATTAAGGGCGTATCCGCACTGTATAATTGGTTCAAATGACTATAACTATCATATTTTGACCTATCACGATATTCACAAGTTCGGGATGACCATACAACCACTATTTCGAACTGCGTGTGGTACTTTTATTACACCACTGTCAATGTAGTCCACCTTCAACCCACGAGTTTGTCAATTAAGGGCGTATCCGCACTGTATAATTGGCACAAATGACTATTACTATCATATTTCGACCTATCACGATATTCACAAGTTCGGGTTGACCCATATGACCAATATTTCGAACTGCGTGTGGTACTTTTGTTAAACAACGGTCAATGTAGTCAAACTTCAACCCATGAATTTGTCAATTAAGGGCGTATCCGCACTGTATAATTGGTTCAAATGACTATAACTATCACATTTTGACCTATCACGATATTCACAAGTTCGGGTTGACCCATATAACCAATATTTCGAACTGCGTGTGGTACTTTTATTACACAACGGTCAATGTAGTCAAACTTCAACCCATGAATTTGTCAATTAAGGGCGTATCCGCACTGTATAATTGGATCAAATGACTATAACTATCATATTTTGACCTATCACGATATTCACAAGTTCGGGATGACCATACAACCACTATTTCGAACTGCGTGTGGTACTTTTATTACACCACTGTCAATGTAGTCCACCTTCAACCCATGTGTTTGTCAATTAAGGGCGTATCCGCACTGTATAATTGGCACAAATGACTATTACTATCATATTTCGACCTATCACGATATTCACAAGTTCGGGTTGACCCATATGACCAATATTTCGAACTGCGTGTGGTACTTTTATTAAACAACGGTCAATGTAGTCAAACTTCAACCCATGAATTTGTCAATTAAGGGCGTATCCGCACTGTATAATTGGTTCAAATGACTATAACTATCACATTTTGACCTATCACGATATTCACAAGTTCGGGTTGACCCATATAACCAATATTTCGAACTGCGTGTGGTACTTTTATTACACCACTGTTAATGTAGTCCACCTTCAACCCATGAGTTTGTCAATTAAGGGCGTATCCGCACTGTATAATTGGCACAAATGACTATTACTATCATGTTTCGACCTATCACGATATTCACAAGTTCGGGTTGACCCATATAACCAATATTTCGAACTGCGTGTTGTACTTTTATTACACAACGGTCAATGTAGTCAAACTTCAACCCATGAAATTGTCAATTAAGGGCGTATCCGCACTGTATAATTGGTTCAAATGACTATAACTATCATATTTTGACCTATCACGATATTCACATGTTCGGGATGACCCATATAACCAATATTTCGAACTGCGTGTGGTACTTTTATTACACAACGGTCAATGTAGTCCACCTTCAACCCATGAGTTTGTCAATTAAGGGCGTATCCGCACTGTATAATTGGCACAAATGACTATTACTATCATATTTCGACCTATCACGATATTCACAAGTTCGGGTTGACCCATATAACCACTATTTCGAACTGCGTGTGGTACTTTTATTACACAACGGTCAATGTAGTCAAACTTCAACCCATGAATTTGTCAATTAAGGACGTATCCGCACTGTATAATTGGTTCAAATGACTATTACTATCATATTTCGACCTATCACGATATTCACAAGTTCGGGTTGACCCATATAACCACTATTTCGAACTGCGTGTGGTACTTTTATTACACCACTGTCAATGTAGTCCACCTTCAACCCATGAGTTTGTCAATTAAGGGCGTATCCGCACTGTATAATTGGCACAAATGACTATTACTATCATATTTCGACCTATCACGATATTCACAAGTTCGGGTTGACCCATATGACCAATATTTCGAACTGCGTGTGGTACTTTTGTTAAACAACGGTCAATGTAGTCAAACTTCAACCCATGAATTTGTCAATTAAGGGCGTATCCGCACTGTATAATTGGTTCAAATGACTATAACTATCACATTTTGACCTATCACGATATTCACAAGTTCGGGTTGACCCATATAACCAATATTTCGAACTGCGTGTGGTACTTTTATTACACAACGGTCAATGTAGTCAAACTTCAACCCATGAATTTGTCAATTAAGGGCGTATCCGCACTGTATAATTGGTTCAAATGACTATAACTATCATATTTTGACCTATCACGATATTCACAAGTTCGGGTTGACCCATATGACCAATATTTCGAACTGCGTGTGGTACTTTTATTAAACAACGGTCAATGTAGTCAAACTTCAACCCATGAATTTGTCAATTAAGGGCGTATCCGCACTGTATAATTGGTTCAAATGACTATAACTATCACATTTTGACCTATCACGATATTCACAAGTTCGGGTTGACCCATATAACCAATATTTCGAACTGCTTGTGGTACTTTTATTACACCACTGTTAATGTAGTCCACCTTCAACCCATGAGTTTGTCAATTAAGGGCGTATCCGCACTGTATAATTGGCACAAATGACTATTACTATCATGTTTCGACCTATCACGATATTCACAAGTTCGGGTTGACCCATATAACCAATATTTCGAACTGCGTGTTGTACTTTTATTACACAACGGTCAATGTAGTCAAACTTCAACCATGAAATTGTCAATTAAGGGCGTATCCGCACTGTATAATTGGTTCAAATGACTATAACTATCATATTTTGACCTATCACGATATTCACATGTTCGGGATGACCCATATAACCAATATTTCGAACTGCGTGTGGTACTTTTATTACACAACGGTCAATGTAGTCCACCTTCAACCCATGAGTTTGTCAATTAAGGGCGTATCCGCACTGTATAATTGGCACAAATGACTATTACTATCATATTTCGACCTATCACGATATTCACAAGTTCGGGTTGACCCATATAACCACTATTTCGAACTGCGTGTGGTACTTTTATTACACAACGGTCAATGTAGTCAAACTTCAACCCATGAATTTGTCAATTAAGGGCGTATCCGCACTGTATAATTGGTTCAAATGACTATAACTATCATATTTCGACCTATCACGATATTCACAAGTTCGGGTTGACCCATATAACCAATATTTCGAACTGCGTGTGGTACTTTTATTACACAACGGTCAATGTAGTCAAACTTCAACCTATGAATTTGTCAATTAAGGGCGTATCCGCACTGTATAATTGGTTCAAATGACTATAACTATCATATTTTGACCTATCACGATATTCACAAGTTCGGGATGACCATACAACCACTATTTCGAACTGCGTGTGGTACTTTTATTACACCACTGTCAATGTAGTCCACCTTCAACCCACGAGTTTGTCAATTAATGGCGTATCCGCACTGTATAATTGGCACAAATGACTATTACTATCATATTTCGACCTATCACGATATTCACAAGTTCGGGTTGACCCATATGACCAATATTTCGAACTGCGTGTGGTACTTTTGTTAAACAACGGTCAATGTAGTCAAACTTCAACCCATGAATTTGTCAATTAAGGGCGTATCCGCACTGTATAATTGGTTCAAATGACTATAACTATCACATTTTGACCTATCACGATATTCACAAGTTCGGGTTGACCCATATAACCAATATTTCGAACTGCGTGTGGTACTTTTATTACACAACGGTCAATGTAGTCAAACTTCAACCCATGAATTTGTCAATTAAGGTCGTATCCGCACTGTATAATTGGTTCAAATGACTATAACTATCATATTTTGACCTATCACGATATTCACAAGTTCGGGTTGACCCATATGACCAATATTTCGAACTGCGTGTGGTACTTTTATTACACAACGGTCAATGTAGTCAAACTTCAACCCATGAATTTGTCAATTAAGGGCGTATCCGCACTGTATAATTGGATCAAATGACTATAACTATCATATTTTGACCTATCACGATATTCACAAGTTCGGGATGACCATACAACCACTATTTCGAACTGCGTGTGGTACTTTTATTACACCACTGTCAATGTAGTCCACCTTCAACCCATGAGTTTGTCAATTAAGGGCGTATCCGCACTGTATAATTGGTTCAAATGACTATTACTATCATATTTCGACCTATCACGATATTCACAAGTTCGGGTTGACCCATATGACCAATATTTCGAACTGCGTGTGGTACTTTTATTAAACAACGGTCAATGTAGTCAAACTTCAACCCATGAATTTGTCAATTAAGGGCGTATCCGCACTGTATCATTGGTTCAAATGACTATAACTATCACATTTTGACCTATCACGATATTCACAAGTTCGGGTTGACCCATATAACCAATATTTCGAACTGCGTGTGGTACTTTTATTACACCACTGTTAATGTAGTCCACCTTCAACCCATGAGTTTGTCAATTAAGGGCGTATCCGCACTGTATAATTGGCACAAATGACTATTACTATCATATTTCGACCTATCACGATATTCACAAGTTCGGGTTGACCCATATAACCAATATTTCGAACTGCGTGTGGTACTTTTATTACACAACGGTCAATGTAGTCAAACTTAAACCCATGAATTTGTCAATTAAGGGCGTATCCGCACTGTATAATTGGTTCAAATGACTATAACTATCATATTTCGACCTATCACGATATTCACAAGTTCGGGATGACCATACAACCAATATTTCGAACTGCGTGTGGTACTTTTATTACACCACTGTCAATGTAGTCCACCTTCAACCCATGAGTTTGTCAATTAAGGGCGTATCCGCACTGTATAATTGGCACAAATGACTAGTACTATCATATTTCGACCTATCACGATATTCACAAGTTCGGGTTGACCCATATAACCACTATTTCGAACTGCGTGTGGTACTTTTATTACACAACGGTCAATGTAGTCAAACTTCAACCCATGAATTTGTCAATTAAGGGCGTATCCGCACTGTATAATTGGTTCAAATGACTATAACTATCATATTTCGACCTATCACGATATTCACAAGTTCGGGTTGACCCATATAACCAATATTTCGAACTGCGTGTGGTACTTTTATTACACAACGGTCAATGTAGTCAAACTTCAACCTATGAATTTGTCAATTAAGGGCGTATCCGCACTGTATAATTGGTTCAAATGACTATAACTATCATATTTTGACCTATCACGATATTCACAAGTTCGGGTTGACCCATATAACCATTATTTCGAACTGCGTGTGGTACTTTTATTACACAACGGTCAATGTAGTCAAACTTCAACCCATGAATTTGTCAATTAAGGACGTATCCGCACTGTATAATTGGTTCAAATGACTATTACTATCATATTTCGACCTATCACGATATTCACAAGTTCGGGTTGACCCATATAACCACTATTTCGAACTGCGTGTGGTACTTTTATTACACCACTGTCAATGTAGTCCACCTTCAACCCATGAGTTTGTCAATTAAGGGCGTATCCGCACTGTATAATTGGCACAAATGACTATTACTATCATATTTCGACCTATCACGATATTCACAAGTTCGGGTTGACCCATATGACCAATATTTCGAACTGCGTGTGGTACTTTTGTTAAACAACGGTCAATGTAGTCAAACTTCAACCCATGAATTTGTCAATTAAGGGCGTATCCGCACTGTATAATTGGTTCAAATGACTATAACTATCACATTTTGACCTATCACGATATTCACAAGTTCGGGTTGACCCATATAACCAATATTTCGAACTGCGTGTGGTACTTTTATTACACAACGGTCAATGTAGTCAAACTTCAACCCATGAATTTGTCAATTAAGGGCGTATCCGCACTGTATAATTGGTTCAAATGACTATAACTATCATATTTTGACCTATCACGATATTCACAAGTTCGGGTTGACCCATATGACCAATATTTCGAACTGCGTGTGGTACTTTTATTAAACAACGGTCAATGTAGTCAAACTTCAACCCATGAATTTGTCAATTAAGGGCGTATCCGCACTGTATAATTGGTTCAAATGACTATAACTATCACATTTTGACCTATCACGATATTCACAAGTTCGGGTTGACCCATATAACCAATATTTCGAACTGCTTGTGGTACTTTTATTACACCACTGTTAATGTAGTCCACCTTCAACCCATGAGTTTGTCAATTAAGGGCGTATCCGCACTGTATAATTGGCACAAATGACTATTACTATCATGTTTCGACCTATCACGATATTCACAAGTTCGGGTTGACCCATATAACCAATATTTCGAACTGCGTGTTGTACTTTTATTACACAACGGTCAATGTAGTCAAACTTCAACCCATGAAATTGTCAATTAAGGGCGTATCCGCACTGTATAATTGGTTCAAATGACTATAACTATCATATTTTGACCTATCACGATATTCACATGTTCGGGATGACCCATATAACCAATATTTCGAACTGCGTGTGGTACTTTTATTACACAACGGTCAATGTAGTCCACCTTCAACCCATGAGTTTGTCAATTAAGGGCGTATCCGCACTGTATAATTGGCACAAATGACTATTACTATCATATTTCGACCTATCACGATATTCACAAGTTCGGGTTGACCCATATAACCACTATTTCGAACTGCGTGTGGTACTTTTATTACACAACGGTCAATGTAGTCAAACTTCAACCCATGAATTTGTCAATTAAGGGCGTATCCGCACTGTATAATTGGTTCAAATGACTATAACTATCATATTTCGACCTATCACGATATTCACAAGTTCGGGTTGACCCATATAACCAATATTTCGAACTGCGTGTGGTACTTTTATTACACAACGGTCAATGTAGTCAAACTTCAACCTATGAATTTGTCAATTAAGGGCGTATCCGCACTGTATAATTGGTTCAAATGACTATAACTATCATATTTTGACCTATCACGATATTCACAAGTTCGGGATGACCATACAACCACTATTTCGAACTGCGTGTGGTACTTTTATTACACCACTGTCAATGTAGTCCACCTTCAACCCACGAGTTTGTCAATTAATGGCGTATCCGCACTGTATAATTGGCACAAATGACTATTACTATCATATTTCGACCTATCACGATATTCACAAGTTCGGGTTGACCCATATGACCAATATTTCGAACTGCGTGTGGTACTTTTGTTAAACAACGGTCAATGTAGTCAAACTTCAACCCATGAATTTGTCAATTAAGGGCGTATCCGCACTGTATAATTGGTTCAAATGACTATAACTATCACATTTTGACCTATCACGATATTCACAAGTTCGGGTTGACCCATATAACCAATATTTCGAACTGCGTGTGGTACTTTTATTACACAACGGTCAATGTAGTCAAACTTCAACCCATGAATTTGTCAATTAAGGTCGTATCCGCACTGTATAATTGGTTCAAATGACTATAACTATCATATTTTGACCTATCACGATATTCACAAGTTCGGGTTGACCCATATAACCAATATTTCGAACTGCGTGTGGTACTTTTATTACACAACGGTCAATGTAGTCAAACTTCAACCCATGAATTTGTCAATTAAGGGCGTATCCGCACTGTATAATTGGATCAAATGACTATAACTATCATATTTTGACCTATCACGATATTCACAAGTTCGGGATGACCATACAACCACTATTTCGAACTGCGTGTGGTACTTTTATTACACCACTGTCAATGTAGTCCACCTTCAACCCATGAGTTTGTCAATTAAGGGCGTATCCGCACTGTATAATTGGTTCAAATGACTATTACTATCATATTTCGACCTATCACGATATTCACAAGTTCGGGTTGACCCATATGACCAATATTTCGAACTGCGTGTGGTACTTTTATTAAACAACGGTCAATGTAGTCAAACTTCAACCCATGAATTTGTCAATTAAGGGCGTATCCGCACTGTATCATTGGTTCAAATGACTATAACTATCACATTTTGACCTATCACGATATTCACAAGTTCGGGTTGACCCATATAACCAATATTTCGAACTGCGTGTGGTACTTTTATTACACCACTGTTAATGTAGTCCACCTTCAACCCATGAGTTTGTCAATTAAGGGCGTATCCGCACTGTATAATTGGCACAAATGACTATTACTATCATATTTCGACCTATCACGATATTCACAAGTTCGGGTTGACCCATATAACCAATATTTCGAACTGCGTGTGGTACTTTTATTACACAACGGTCAATGTAGTCAAACTTAAACCCATGAATTTGTCAATTAAGGGCGTATCCGCACTGTATAATTGGTTCAAATGACTATAACTATCATATTTCGACCTATCACGATATTCACAAGTTCGGGATGACCATACAACCAATATTTCGAACTGCGTGTGGTACTTTTATTACACCACTGTCAATGTAGTCCACCTTCAACCCATGAGTTTGTCAATTAAGGGCGTATCCGCACTGTATAATTGGCACAAATGACTAGTACTATCATATTTCGACCTATCACGATATTCACAAGTTCGGGTTGACCCATATAACCACTATTTCGAACTGCGTGTGGTACTTTTATTACACAACGGTCAATGTAGTCAAACTTCAACCCATGAATTTGTCAATTAAGGGCGTATCCGCACTGTATAATTGGTTCAAATGACTATAACTATCATATTTCGACCTATCACGATATTCACAAGTTCGGGTTGACCCATATAACCAATATTTCGAACTGCGTGTGGTACTTTTATTACACAACGGTCAATGTAGTCAAACTTCAACCTATGAATTTGTCAATTAAGGGCGTATCCGCACTGTATAATTGGTTCAAATGACTATAACTATCATATTTTGACCTATCACGATATTCACAAGTTCGGGTTGACCCATATAACCATTATTTCGAACTGCGTGTGGTAATTTTTATTACACAACGGTCAATGTAGTCCACCTTCAACCCATGAGTTTGTCAATTAAGGGCGTATCCGCACTGTATAATTGGTTCAAATGACTATTACTATCATATTTCGACCTATCACGATATTCACAAGTTCGGGTTGACCCATATGACCAATATTTCGAACTGCGTGTGGTACTTTTATTAAACAACGGTCAATGTAGTCAAACTTCAACCCATGAATTTGTCAATTAAGGGCGTATCCGCACTGTATCATTGGTTCAAATGACTATAACTATCACATTTTGACCTATCACGATATTCACAAGTTCGGGTTGACCCATATAACCAATATTTCGAACTGCGTGTGGTACTTTTATTACACCACTGTTAATGTAGTCCACCTTCAACCCATGAGTTTGTCAATTAAGGGCGTATCCGCACTGTATAATTGGCACAAATGACTATTACTATCATATTTCGACCTATCACGATATTCACAAGTTCGGGTTGACCCATATAACCAATATTTCGAACTGCGTGTGGTACTTTTATTACACAACGGTCAATGTAGTCAAACTTCAACCCATGAATTTGTCAATTAAGGGCGTATCCGCACTGTATAATTGGTTCAAATGACTATAACTATCATATTTCGACCTATCACGATATTCACCAGTTCGGGATGACCATACAACCAATATTTCGAACTGCGTGTGGTACTTTTATTACACCACTGTCAATGTAGTCCACCTTCAACCCATGAGTTTGTCAATTAAGGGCGTATCCGCACTGTATAATTGGCACAAATGACTAGTACTATCATATTTCGACCTATCACGATATTCACAAGTTCGGGTTGACCCATATAACCACTATTTCGAACTGCGTGTGGTACTTTTATTACACAACGGTCAATGTAGTCAAACTTCAACCCATGAATTTGTCAATTAAGGGCGTATCCGCACTGTATAATTGGTTCAAATGACTATAACTATCATATTTCGACCTATCACGATATTCACAAGTTCGGGTTGACCCATATAACCAATATTTCGAACTGCGTGTGGTACTTTTATTACACAACGGTCAATGTAGTCAAACTTCAACCTATGAATTTGTCAATTAAGGGCGTATCCGCACTGTATAATTGGTTCAAATGACTATAACTATCATATTTTGACCTATCACGATATTCACAAGTTCGGGTTGACCCATATAACCATTATTTCGAACTGCGTGTGGTAATTTTTATTACACAACGGTCAATGTAGTCCACCTTCAACCCATGAGTTTGTCAATTAAGGGCGTATCCGCACTGTATAATTGGTTCAAATGACTATTACTATCATATTTCGACCTATCACGATATTCACAAGTTCGGGTTGACCCATATGACCAATATTTCGAACTGCGTGTGGTACTTTTATTAAACAACGGTCAATGTAGTCAAACTTCAACCCATGAATTTGTCAATTAAGGGCGTATCCGCACTGTATCATTGGTTCAAATGACTATAACTATCACATTTTGACCTATCACGATATTCACAAGTTCGGGTTGACCCATATAACCAATATTTCGAACTGCGTGTGGTACTTTTATTACACCACTGTTAATGTAGTCCACCTTCAACCCATGAGTTTGTCAATTAAGGGCGTATCCGCACTGTATAATTGGCACAAATGACTATTACTATCATATTTCGACCTATCACGATATTCACAAGTTCGGGTTGACCCATATAACCAATATTTCGAACTGCGTGTGGTACTTTTATTACACAACGGTCAATGTAGTCAAACTTCAACCCATGAATTTGTCAATTAAGGGCGTATCCGCACTGTATAATTGGTTCAAATGACTATAACTATCATATTTCGACCTATCACGATATTCACAAGTTCGGGATGACCATACAACCAATATTTCGAACTGCGTGTGGTACTTTTATTACACCACTGTCAATGTAGTCCACCTTCAACCCATGAGTTTGTCAATTAAGGGCGTATCCGCACTGTATAATTGGCACAAATGACTAGTACTATCATATTTCGACCTATCACGATATTCACAAGTTCGGGTTGACCCATATAACCACTATTTCGAACTGCGTGTGGTACTTTTATTACACAACGGTCAATGTAGTCAAACTTCAACCCATGAATTTGTCAATTAAGGGCGTATCCGCACTGTATAATTGGTTCAAATGACTATAACTATCATATTTCGACCTATCACGATATTCACAAGTTCGGGTTGACCCATATAACCAATATTTCGAACTGCGTGTGGTACTTTTATTACACAACGGTCAATGTAGTCAAACTTCAACCTATGAATTTGTCAATTAAGGGCGTATCCGCACTGTATAATTGGTTCAAATGACTATAACTATCATATTTTGACCTATCACGATATTCACAAGTTCGGGTTGACCCATATAACCATTATTTCGAACTGCGTGTGGTAATTTTTATTACACAACGGTCAATGTAGTCCACCTTCAACCCATGAGTTTGTCAATTAAGGGCGTATCCGCACTGTATAATTGGCACAAATGACTATTACTATCATATTTCGACCTATCACGATATTCACAAGTTCGGGTTGACCCATATAACCAATATTTCGAACTGCGTGTTGTACTTTTATTACACAACGGTCAATGTAGTCAAACTTCAACACATGAATTTGTCAATTAAGGGCGTAACCGCACTGTATAATTGGTTCAAATGACTATAACTATCATATTTTGACCTATCACGATATTCACATGTTTGGGATGACCCATATAACCAATATTTCGAACTGCGTGTGGTACTTTTATTACACAACGGTCAATGTAGTCAAACTTCAACCCATGAATTTGTCAATTAAGGGCGTATCCGCACTGTACAATTGGTTCAAATGACTATAACTATCATATTTTGACCTATCACGATATTCACAAGTTCGGGATGACCATACAACCACTATTTCGAACTGCGTGTGGTACTTTTATTACACCACTGTCAATGTAGTCCACCTTCAACCCATGAGTTTGTCAATTAAGGGCGTATCCGCACTGTATAATTGGCACAAATGACTATTACTATCATATTTCGACCTATCACGATATTCACAAGTTCGGGTTGACCCATATGACCAATATTTCGAACTGCGTGTGGTACTTTTGTTAAACAACGGTCAATGTAGTCAAACTTCAACCCATGAATTTGTCAATTAAGGGCGTATCCGCACTGTATAATTGGTTCAAATGACTATAACTATCACATTTTGACCTATCACGATATTCACAAGTTCGGGTTGACCCATATAACCAATATTTCGAACTGCGTGTGGTACTTTTATTACACAACGGTCAATGTAGTCAAACTTCAACCCATGAATTTGTCAATTAAGGGCGTATCCGCACTGTATAATTGGTTCAAATGACTATAACTATCATATTTTGACCTATCACGATATTCACAAGTTCGGGTTGACCCATATAACCAATATTTCGAACTGCGTGTGGTACTTTTATTACACAACGGTCAATGTAGTCAAACTTCAACCCATGAATTTGTCAATTAAGGGCGTATCCGCACTGTATAATTGGATCAAATGACTATAACTATCATATTTTGACCTATCACGATATTCACAAGTTCGGGATGACCATACAACCACTATTTCGAACTGCGTGTGGTACTTTTATTACACCACTGTCAATGTAGTCCACCTTCAACCCATGAGTTTGTCAATTAAGGGCGTATCCGCACTGTATAATTGGCACAAATGACTATTACTATCATATTTCGACCTATCACGATATTCACAAGTTCGGGTTGACCCATATGACCAATATTTCGAACTGCGTGTGGTACTTTTATTAAACAACGGTCAATGTAGTCAAACTTCAACCCATGAATTTGTCAATTAAGGGCGTATCCGCACTGTATCATTGGTTCAAATGACTATAACTATCACATTTTGACCTATCACGATATTCACAAGTTCGTGTTGACCCATATAACCAATATTTCGAACTGCGTGTGGTACTTTTATTACACAACGGTCAATGTAGTCAAACTTCAACCCATGAATTTGTCAATTAAGGGCGTATCGGCACTGTATAATTGGTTCAAATGACTATAACTATCATATTTTGACCTATCACGATATTCACAAGTTCGGGATGACCATACAACCACTATTTCGAACTGCGTGTGGTACTTTTATTACACCACTGTCAATGTAGTCCACCTTCAACCCATGAGTTTGTCAATTAAGGGCGTATCCGCACTGTATAATTGGCACAAATGACTATTACTATCATATTTCGACCTATCACGATATTCACAAGTTCGGGTTGACCCATATGACCAATATGTCGAACTGCGTGTGGTACTTTTGTTAAACAACGGTCAATGTAGTCAAACTTCAACCCATGAATTTGTCAATTAAGGGCGTATCCGCACTGTATAATTGGTTCAAATGACTATAACTATCACATTTTGACCTATCACGATATTCACAAGTTCGGGTTGACCCATATAACCAATATTTCGAACTGCGTGTGGTACTTTTATTACACAACGGTCAATGTAGTCAAACTTCAACCCATGAATTTGTCAATTAAGGGCGTATCCGCACTGTATAATTGGTTCAAATGACTATAACTATCATATTTTGACCTATCACGATATTCACAAGTTCGGGTTGACCCATATAACCAATATTTCGAACTGCGTGTTGTACTTTTATTACACAACGGTCAATGTAGTCAAACTTCAACACATGAATTTGTCAATTAAGGGCGTAACCGCACTGTATAATTGGTTCAAATGACTATAACTATCATATTTTGACCTATCACGATATTCACAAGTTCGGGATGACCATACAACCACTATTTCGAACTGCGTGTGGTACTTTTATTACACCACTGTCAATGTAGTCCACCTTCAACCCATGAGTTTGTCAATTAAGGGCGTATCCGCACTGTATAATTGGCACAAATGACTATTACTATCATATTTCGACCTATCACGATATTCACAAGTTCGGGTTGACCCATATGACCAATATTTCGAACTGCGTGTGGTACTTTTATTAAACAACGGTCAATGTAGTCAAACTTCAACCCATGAATTTGTCAATTAAGGGCGTATCCGCACTGTATCATTGGTTCAAATGACTATAACTATCACATTTTGACCTATCACGATATTCACAAGTTCGGGTTGACCCATATAACCAATATTTCGAACTGCGTGTGGTACTTTTATTACACCACTGTTAATGTAGTCCACCTTCAACCCATGAGTTTGTCAATTAAGTGCGTATCCGCACTGTATAATTGGCACAAATGACTATTACTATCATGTTTCGACCTATCACGATATTCACAAGTTCGGGTTGACCCATATAACCAATATTTCGAACTGCGTGTTGTACTTTTATTACACAACGGTCAATGTAGTCAAACTTCAACCCATGAAATTGTCAATTAAGGGCGTATCCGCACTGTATAATTGGTTCAAATGACTATAACTATCATATTTTGACCTATCACGATATTCACATGTTCGGGATGACCCATATAACCAATATTTCGAACTGCGTGTGGTACTTTTATTACACAACGGTCAATGTAGTCCACCTTCAACCCATGAGTTTGTCAATTAAGGGCGTATCCGCACTGTATAATTGGCACAAATGACTATTACTATCATATTTCGACCTATCACGATATTCACAAGTTCGGGTTGACCCATATAACCACTATTTCGAACTGCGTGTGGTACTTTTATTACACAACGGTCAATGTAGTCAAACTTCAACCCATGAATTTGTCAATTAAGGGCGTATCCGCACTGTATAATTGGTTCAAATGACTATAACTATCATATTTCGACCTATCACGATATTCACAAGTTCGGGTTGACCCATATGACCAATATTTCGAACTGCGTGTGGTACTTTTGTTAAACAACGGTCAATGTAGTCAAACTTCAACCCATGAGTTTGTCAATTAAGGGCGTATCCGCACTGTATAATTGGCACAAATGACTATTACTATCATATTTCGACCTATCACGATATTCACAAGTTCGGGATGACCCATATAACCACTATTTCGAACTGCGTGTGGTACTTTTATTACACCACTGTCAATGTAGTCCACCTTCAACCCATGAGTTTGTCAATTAAGGGCGTATCCGCACTGTATAATTGGCACAAATGACTATTACTATCATATTTCGACCTATCACGATATTCACAAGTTCGGGTTGACCCATATGACCAATATTTCGAACTGCGTGTGGTACTTTTGTTAAACAACGGTCAATGTAGTCAAACTTCAACCCATGAATTTGTCAATTAAGGGCGTATCCGCACTGTATAATTGGTTCAAATGACTATAACTATCACATTTTGACCTATCACGATATTCACAAGTTCGGGTTGACCCATATAACCAATATTTCGAACTGCGTGTGGTACTTTTATTACACAACGGTCAATGTAGTCAAACTTCAACCCATGAATTTGTCAATTAAGGGCGTATCCGCACTGTATAATTGGTTCAAATGACTATAACTATCATATTTTGACCTATCACGATATTCACAAGTTCGGGTTGACCCATATGACCAATATTTCGAACTGCGTGTGGTACTTTTATTAAACAACGGTCAATGTAGTCAAACTTCAACCCATGAATTTGTCAATTAAGGGCGTATCCGCACTGTATAATTGGTTCAAATGACTATAACTATCATATTTTGACCTATCACGATATTCACAAGTTCGGGATGACCATACAACCACTATTTCGAACTGCGTGTGGTACTTTTATTACACCACTGTCAATGTAGTCCACCTTCAACCCACGAGTTTGTCAATTAAGGGCGTATCCGCACTGTATAATTGGCACAAATGACTATTACTATCATATTTCGACCTATCACGATATTCACAAGTTCGGGTTGACCCATATGACCAATATTTCGAACTGCGTGTGGTACTTTTGTTAAAAAACGGTCAATGTAGTCAAACTTCAACCCATGAATTTGTCAATTAAGGGCGTATCCGCACTGTATAATTGGATCAAATGACTATAACTATCATATTTTGACCTATCACGATATTCACAAGTTCGGGATGACCATACAACCACTATTTCGAACTGCGTGTGGTACTTTTATTACACCACTGTCAATGTAGTCCACCTTCAACCCATGTGTTTGTCAATTAAGGTCGTATCCGCACTGTATAATTGGCACAAATGACTATTACTATCATATTTCGACCTATCACGATATTCACAAGTTCGGGTTGACCCATATGACCAATATTTCGAACTGCGTGTGGTACTTTTATTAAACAACGGTCAATGTAGTCAAACTTCAACCCATGAATTTGTCAATTAAGGGCGTATCCGCACTGTATAATTGGTTCAAATGACTATAACTATCACATTTTGACCTATCACGATATTCACAAGTTCGGGTTGACCCATATAACCAATATTTCGAACTGCGTGTGGTACTTTTATTACACCACTGTTAATTTAGTCCACCTTCAACCCATGAGTTTGTCAATTAAGGGCGTATCCGCACTGTATAATTGGCACAAATGACTATTACTATCATGTTTCGACCTATCACGATATTCACAAGTTCGGGTTGACCCATATAACCAATATTTCGAACTGCGTGTTGTACTTTTATTACACAACGGTCAATGTAGTCAAACTTCAACCCATGAAATTGTCAATTAAGGGCGTATCCGCACTGTATAATTGGTTCAAATGACTATAACTATCATATTTTGACCTATCACGATATTCACATGTTCGGGATGACCCATATAACCAATATTTCGAACTGCGTGTGGTACTTTTATTACACAACGGTCAATGTAGTCCACCTTCAACCCATGAGTTTGTCAATTAAGGGCGTATCCGCACTGTATAATTGGCACAAATGACTATTACTATCATATTTCGACCTATCACGATATTCACAAGTTCGGGTTGACCCATATAACCACTATTTCGAACTGCGTGTGGTACTTTTATTACACAACGGTCAATGTAGTCAAACTTCAACCCATGAATTTGTCAATTAAGGGCGTATCCGCACTGTATAATTGGTTCAAATGACTATAACTATCATATTTCGACCTATCACGATATTCACAAGTTCGGGTTGACCCATATGACCAATATTTCGAACTGCGTGTGGTACTTTTGTTAAACAACGGTCAATGTAGTCAAACTTCAACCCATGAGTTTGTCAATTAAGGGCGTATCCGCACTGTATAATTGGCACAAATGACTATTACTATCATATTTCGACCTATCACGATATTCACAAGTTCGGGATGACCCATATAACCACTATTTCGAACTGCGTGTGGTACTTTTATTACACCACTGTCAATGTAGTCCACCTTCAACCCATGAGTTTGTCAATTAAGGGCGTATCCGCACTGTATAATTGGCACAAATGACTATTACTATCATATTTCGACCTATCACGATATTCACAAGTTCGGGTTGACCCATATGACCAATATTTCGAACTGCGTGTGGTACTTTTGTTAAACAACGGTCAATGTAGTCAAACTTCAACCCATGAATTTGTCAATTAAGGGCGTATCCGCACTGTATAATTGGTTCAAATGACTATAACTATCACATTTTGACCTATCACGATATTCACAAGTTCGGGTTGACCCATATAACCAATATTTCGAACTGCGTGTGGTACTTTTATTACACAACGGTCAATGTAGTCAAACTTCAACCCATGAATTTGTCAATTAAGGGCGTATCCGCACTGTATAATTGGTTCAAATGACTATAACTATCATATTTTGACCTATCACGATATTCACAAGTTCGGGATGACCATACAACCACTATTTCGAACTGCGTGTGGTACTTTTATTACACCACTGTCAATGTAGTCCACCTTCAACCCACGAGTTTGTCAATTAAGGGCGTATCCGCACTGTATAATTGGCACAAATGACTATTACTATCATATTTCGACCTATCACGATATTCACAAGTTCGGGTTGACCCATATGACCAATATTTCGAACTGCGTGTGGTACTTTTGTTAAAAAACGGTCAATGTAGTCAAACTTCAACCCATGAATTTGTCAATTAAGGGCGTATCCGCACTGTATAATTGGATCAAATGACTATAACTATCATATTTTGACCTATCACGATATTCACAAGTTCGGGATGACCATACAACCACTATTTCGAACTGCGTGTGGTACTTTTATTACACCACTGTCAATGTAGTCCACCTTCAACCCATGTGTTTGTCAATTAAGGTCGTATCCGCACTGTATAATTGGCACAAATGACTATTACTATCATATTTCGACCTATCACGATATTCACAAGTTCGGGTTGACCCATATGACCAATATTTCGAACTGCGTGTGGTACTTTTATTAAACAACGGTCAATGTAGTCAAACTTCAACCCATGAATTTGTCAATTAAGGGCGTATCCGCACTGTATAATTGGTTCAAATGACTATAACTATCACATTTTGACCTATCACGATATTCACAAGTTCGGGTTGACCCATATAACCAATATTTCGAACTGCGTGTGGTACTTTTATTACACCACTGTTAATTTAGTCCACCTTCAACCCATGAGTTTGTCAATTAAGGGCGTATCCGCACTGTATAATTGGCACAAATGACTATTACTATCATGTTTCGACCTATCACGATATTCACAAGTTCGGGTTGACCCATATAACCAATATTTCGAACTGCGTGTTGTACTTTTATTACACAACGGTCAATGTAGTCAAACTTCAACCCATGAAATTGTCAATTAAGGGCGTATCCGCACTGTATAATTGGTTCAAATGACTATAACTATCATATTTTGACCTATCACGATATTCACATGTTCGGGATGACCCATATAACCAATATTTCGAACTGCGTGTGGTACTTTTATTACACAACGGTCAATGTAGTCCACCTTCAACCCATGAGTTTGTCAATTAAGGGCGTATCCGCACTGTATAATTGGCACAAATGACTATTACTATCATATTTCGACCTATCACGATATTCACAAGTTCGGGTTGACCCATATAACCACTATTTCGAACTGCGTGTGGTACTTTTATTACACAACGGTCAATGTAGTCAAACTTCAACCCATGAATTTGTCAATTAAGGGCGTATCCGCACTGTATAATTGGTTCAAATGACTATAACTATCATATTTCGACCTATCACGATATTCACAAGTTCGGGTTGACCCATATGACCAATATTTCGAACTGCGTGTGGTACTTTTGTTAAACAACGGTCAATGTAGTCAAACTTCAACCCATGAGTTTGTCAATTAAGGGCGTATCCGCACTGTATAATTGGCACAAATGACTATTACTATCATATTTCGACCTATCACGATATTCACAAGTTCGGGTTGACCCATATAACCACTATTTCGAACTGCGTGTGGTACTTTTATTACACCACTGTCAATGTAGTCCACCTTCAACCCATGAGTTTGTCAATTAAGGGCGTATCCGCACTGTATAATTGGCACAAATGACTATTACTATCATATTTCGACCTATCACGATATTCACAAGTTCGGGTTGACCCATATGACCAATATTTCGAACTGCGTGTGGTACTTTTGTTAAACAACGGTCAATGTAGTCAAACTTCAACCCATGAATTTGTCAATTAAGGGCGTATCCGCACTGTATAATTGGTTCAAATGACTATAACTATCACATTTTGACCTATCACGATATTCACAAGTTCGGGTTGACCCATATAACCAATATTTCGAACTGCGTGTGGTACTTTTATTACACAACGGTCAATGTAGTCAAACTTCAACCCATGAATTTGTCAATTAAGGGCGTATCCGCACTGTATAATTGGTTCAAATGACTATAACTATCATATTTTGACCTATCACGATATTCACAAGTTCGGGTTGACCCATATGACCAATATTTCGAACTGCGTGTGGTACTTTTATTAAACAACGGTCAATGTAGTCAAACTTCAACCCATGAATTTGTCAATTAAGGGCGTATCCGCACTGTATAATTGGTTCAAATGACTATAACTATCACATTTTGACCTATCACGATATTCACAAGTTCGGGTTGACCCATATAACCAATATTTCGAACTGCGTGTGGTACTTTTATTACACCACTGTTAATGTAGTCCACCTTCAACCCATGAGTTTGTCAATTAAGGGCGTATCCGCACTGTATAATTGGCACAAATGACTATTACTATCATGTTTCGACCTATCACGATATTCACAAGTTCGGGTTGACCCATATAACCAATATTTCGAACTGCGTGTTGTACTTTTATTACACAACGGTCAATGTAGTCAAACTTCAACCCATGAAATTGTCAATTAAGGGCGTATCCGCACTGTATAATTGGTTCAAATGACTATAACTATCATATTTTGACCTATCACGATATTCACATGTTCGGGATGACCCATATAACCAATATTTCGAACTGCGTGTGGTACTTTTATTACACAACGGTCAATGTAGTCCACCTTCAACCCATGAGTTTGTCAATTAAGGGCGTATCCGCACTGTATAATTGGCACAAATGACTATTACTATCATATTTCGACCTATCACGATATTCACAAGTTCGGGTTGACCCATATAACCACTATTTCGAACTGCGTGTGGTACTTTTATTACACAACGGTCAATGTAGTCAAACTTCAACCCATGAATTTGTCAATTAAGGGCGTATCCGCACTGTATAATTGGTTCAAATGACTATAACTATCATATTTCGACCTATCACGATATTCACAAGTTCGGGTTGACCCATATAACCAATATTTCGAACTGCGTGTGGTACTTTTATTACACAACGGTCAATGTAGTCAAACTTCAACCTATGAATTTGTCAATTAAGGGCGTATCCGCACTGTATAATTGGTTCAAATGACTATAACTATCATATTTTGACCTATCACGATATTCACAAGTTCGGGATGACCATACAACCACTATTTCGAACTGCGTGTGGTACTTTTATTACACCACTGTCAATGTAGTCCACCTTCAACCCACGAGTTTGTCAATTAAGGGCGTATCCGCACTGTATAATTGGCACAAATGACTATTACTATCATATTTCGACCTATCACGATATTCACAAGTTCGGGTTGACCCATATGACCAATATTTCGAACTGCGTGTGGTACTTTTGTTAAACAACGGTCAATGTAGTCAAACTTCAACCCATGAATTTGTCAATTAAGGGCGTATCCGCACTGTATAATTGGTTCAAATGACTATAACTATCACATTTTGACCTATCACGATATTCACAAGTTCGGGTTGACCCATATAACCAATATATCGAACTGCGTGTGGTACTTTTATTACACAACGGTCAATGTAGTCAAACTTCAACCCATGAATTTGTCAATTAAGGGCGTATCCGCACTGTATAATTGGTTCAAATGACTATAACTATCATATTTTGACCTATCACGATATTCACAAGTTCGGGTTGACCCATATAACCAATATTTCGAACTGCGTGTGGTACTTTTATTACACAACGGTCAATGTAGTCAAACTTCAACCCATGAATTTGTCAATTAAGGGCGTATCCGCACTGTATAATTGGATCAAATGACTATAACTATCATATTTTGACCTATCACGATATTCACAAGTTCGGGATGACCATACAACCACTATTTCGAACTGCGTGTGGTACTTTTATTACACCACTGTCAATGTAGTCCACCTTCAACCCATGAGTTTGTCAATTAAGGGCGTATCCGCACTGTATAATTGGTTCAAATGACTATTACTATCATATTTCGACCTATCACGATATTCACAAGTTCGGGTTGACCCATATGACCAATATTTCGAACTGCGTGTGGTACTTTTATTAAACAACGGTCAATGTAGTCAAACTTCAACCCATGAATTTGTCAATTAAGGGCGTATCCGCACTGTATCATTGGTTCAAATGACTATAACTATCACATTTTGACCTATCACGATATTCACAAGTTCGGGTTGACCCATATAACCAATATTTCGAACTGCGTGTGGTACTTTTATTACACCACTGTTAATGTAGTCCACCTTCAACCCATGAGTTTGTCAATTAAGGGCGTATCCGCACTGTATAATTGGCACAAATGACTATTACTATCATATTTCGACCTATCACGATATTCACAAGTTCGGGTTGACCCATATAACCAATATTTCGAACTGCGTGTGGTACTTTTATTACACAACGGTCAATGTAGTCAAACTTCAACCCATGAATTTGTCAATTAAGGGCGTATCCGCACTGTATAATTGGTTCAAATGACTATAACTATCATATTTCGACCTATCACGATATTCACAAGTTCGGGATGACCATACAACCAATATTTCGAACTGCGTGTGGTACTTTTATTACACCACTGTCAATGTAGTCCACCTTCAACCCATGACTTTGTCAATTAAGGGCGTATCCGCACTGTATAATTGGCACAAATGACTATTACTATCATATTTCGACCTATCACGATATTCACAAGTTCGGGTTGACCCATATAACCACTATTTCGAACTGCGTGTGGTACTTTTATTACACAACGGTCAATGTAGTCAAACTTCAACCCATGAATTTGTCAATTAAGGGCGTATCCGCACTGTATAATTGGTTCAAATGACTATAACTATCATATTTCGACCTATCACGATATTCACAAGTTCGGGTTGACCCATATAACCAATATTTCGAACTGCGTTTGGTACTTTTATTACACAACGGTCAATGTAGTCAAACTTCAACCTATGAATTTGTCAATTAAGGGCGTATCCGCACTGTATAATTGGTTCAAATGACTATAACTATCATATTTTGACCTATCACGATATTCACAAGTTCGGGATGACCATACAACCACTATTTCGAACTGCGTGTGGTACTTTTATTACACCACTGTCAATGTAGTCCACCTTCAACCCACGAGTTTGTCAATTAAGGGCGTATCCGCACTGTATAATTGGCACAAATGACTATTACTATCATATTTCGACCTATCACGATATTCACAAGTTCGGGTTGACCCATATGACCAATATTTCGAACTGCGTGTGGTACTTTTGTTAAACAACGGTCAATGTAGTCAAACTTCAACCCATGAATTTGTCAATTAAGGGCGTATCCGCACTGTATAATTGGTTCAAATGACTATAACTATCACATTTTGACCTATCACGATATTCACAAGTTCGGGTTGACCCATATAACCAATATATCGAACTGCGTGTGGTACTTTTATTACACAACGGTCAATGTAGTCAAACTTCAACCCATGAATTTGTCAATTAAGGGCGTATCCGCACTGTATAATTGGTTCAAATGACTATAACTATCATATTTTGACCTATCACGATATTCACAAGTTCGGGTTGACCCATATAACCAATATTTCGAACTGCGTGTGGTACTTTTATTACACAACGGTCAATGTAGTCAAACTTCAACCCATGAATTTGTCAATTAAGGGCGTATCCGCACTGTATAATTGGATCAAATGACTATAACTATCATATTTTGACCTATCACGATATTCACAAGTTCGGGATGACCATACAACCACTATTTCGAACTGCGTGTGGTACTTTTATTACACCACTGTCAATGTAGTCCACCTTCAACCCATGAGTTTGTCAATTAAGGGCGTATCCGCACTGTATAATTGGTTCAAATGACTATTACTATCATATTTCGACCTATCACGATATTCACAAGTTCGGGTTGACCCATATGACCAATATTTCGAACTGCGTGTGGTACTTTTATTAAACAACGGTCAATGTAGTCAAACTTCAACCCATGAATTTGTCAATTAAGGGCGTATCCGCACTGTATCATTGGTTCAAATGACTATAACTATCACATTTTGACCTATCACGATATTCACAAGTTCGGGTTGACCCATATAACCAATATTTCGAACTGCGTGTGGTACTTTTATTACACCACTGTTAATGTAGTCCACCTTCAACCCATGAGTTTGTCAATTAAGGGCGTATCCGCACTGTATAATTGGCACAAATGACTATTACTATCATATTTCGACCTATCACGATATTCACAAGTTCGGGTTGACCCATATAACCAATATTTCGAACTGCGTGTGGTACTTTTATTACACAACGGTCAATGTAGTCAAACTTCAACCCATGAATTTGTCAATTAAGGGCGTATCCGCACTGTATAATTGGTTCAAATGACTATAACTATCATATTTCGACCTATCACGATATTCACAAGTTCGGGATGACCATACAACCAATATTTCGAACTGCGTGTGGTACTTTTATTACACCACTGTCAATGTAGTCCACCTTCAACCCATGAGTTTGTCAATTAAGGGCGTATCCGCACTGTATAATTGGCACAAATGACTATTACTATCATATTTCGACCTATCACGATATTCACAAGTTCGGGTTGACCCATATAACCACTATTTCGAACTGCGTGTGGTACTTTTATTACACAACGGTCAATGTAGTCAAACTTCAACCCATGAATTTGTCAATTAAGGGCGTATCCGCACTGTATAATTGGTTCAAATGACTATAACTATCATATTTCGACCTATCACGATATTCACAAGTTCGGGTTGACCCATATAACCAATATTTCGAACTGCGTGTGGTACTTTTATTACACAACGGTCAATGTAGTCAAACTTCAACCTATGAATTTGTCAATTAAGGGCGTATCCGCACTGTATAATTGGTTCAAATGACTATAACTATCATATTTTGACCTATCACGATATTCACAAGTTCGGGATGACCATACAACCACTATTTCGAACTGCGTGTGGTACTTTTATTACACCACTGTCAATGTAGTCCACCTTCAACCCACGAGTTTGTCAATTAAGGGCGTATCCGCACTGTATAATTGGCACAAATGACTATTACTATCATATTTCGACCTATCACGATATTCACAAGTTCGGGTTGACCCATATGACCAATATTTCGAACTGCGTGTGGTACTTTTGTTAAACAACGGTCAATGTAGTCAAACTTCAACCCATGAATTTGTCAATTAAGGGCGTATCCGCACTGTATAATTGGTTCAAATGACTATAACTATCACATTTTGACCTATCACGATATTCACAAGTTCGGGTTGACCCATATAACCAATATATCGAACTGCGTGTGGTACTTTTATTACACAACGGTCAATGTAGTCAAACTTCAACCCATGAATTTGTCAATTAAGGGCGTATCCGCACTGTATAATTGGTTCAAATGACTATAACTATCATATTTTGACCTATCACGATATTCACAAGTTCGGGTTGACCCATATAACCAATATTTCGAACTGCGTGTGGTACTTTTATTACACAACGGTCAATGTAGTCAAACTTCAACCCATGAATTTGTCAATTAAGGGCGTATCCGCACTGTATAATTGGATCAAATGACTATAACTATCATATTTTGACCTATCACGATATTCACAAGTTCGGGATGACCATACAACCACTATTTCGAACTGCGTGTGGTACTTTTATTACACCACTGTCAATGTAGTCCACCTTCAACCCATGAGTTTGTCAATTAAGGGCGTATCCGCACTGTATAATTGGTTCAAATGACTATTACTATCATATTTCGACCTATCACGATATTCACAAGTTCGGGTTGACCCATATGACCAATATTTCGAACTGCGTGTGGTACTTTTATTAAACAACGGTCAATGTAGTCAAACTTCAACCCATGAATTTGTCAATTAAGGGCGTATCCGCACTGTATCATTGGTTCAAATGACTATAACTATCACATTTTGACCTATCACGATATTCACAAGTTCGGGTTGACCCATATAACCAATATTTCGAACTGCGTGTGGTACTTTTATTACACCACTGTTAATGTAGTCCACCTTCAACCCATGAGTTTGTCAATTAAGGGCGTATCCGCACTGTATAATTGGCACAAATGACTATTACTATCATATTTCGACCTATCACGATATTCACAAGTTCGGGTTGACCATATAACCAATATTTCGAACTGCGTGTGGTACTTTTATTACACAACGGTCAATGTAGTCAAACTTCAACCCATGAATTTGTCAATTAAGGGCGTATCCGCACTGTATAATTGGTTCAAATGACTATAACTATCATATTTCGACCTATCACGATATTCACAAGTTCGGGATGACCATACAACCAATATTTCGAACTGCGTGTGGTACTTTTATTACACCACTGTCAATGTAGTCCACCTTCAACCCATGAGTTTGTCAATTAAGGGCGTATCCGCACTGTATAATTGGCACAAATGACTAGTACTATCATATTTCGACCTATCACGATATTCACAAGTTCGGGTTGACCCATATAACCACTATTTCGAACTGCGTGTGGTACTTTTATTACACAACGGTCAATGTAGTCAAACTTCAACCCATGAATTTGTCAATTAAGGGCGTATCCGCACTGTATAATTGGTTCAAATGACTATAACTATCATATTTCGACCTATCACGATATTCACAAGTTCGGGTTGACCCATATAACCAATATTTCGAACTGCGTGTTGTACTTTTATTACACAACGGTCAATGTAGTCAAACTTCAACACATGAATTTGTCAATTAAGGGCGTAACCGCACTGTATAATTGGTTCAAATGACTATAACTATCATATTTTGACCTATCACGATATTCACATGTTTGGGATGACCCATATAACCAATATTTCGAACTGCGTGTGGTACTTTTATTACACAACGGTCAATGTAGTCAAACTTCAACCCATGAATTTGTCAATTAAGGGCGTATCCGCACTGTACAATTGGTTCAAATGACTATAACTATCATATTTTGACCTATCACGATATTCACAAGTTCGGGATGACCATACAACCACTATTTCGAACTGCGTGTGGTACTTTTATTACACCACTGTCAATGTAGTCCACCTTCAACCCATGAGTTTGTCAATTAAGGGCGTATCCGCACTGTATAATTGGCACAAATGACTATTACTATCATATTTCGACCTATCACGATATTCACAAGTTCGGGTTGACCCATATGACCAATATTTCGAACTGCGTGTGGTACTTTTGTTAAACAACGGTCAATGTAGTCAAACTTCAACCCATGAATTTGTCAATTAAGGGCGTATCCGCACTGTATAATTGGTTCAAATGACTATAACTATCACATTTTGACCTATCACGATATTCACAAGTTCGGGTTGACCCATATAACCAATATTTCGAACTGCGTGTGGCACTTTTATTACACAACGGTCAATGTAGTCAAACTTCAACCCATGAATTTGTCAATTAAGGGCGTATCCGCACTGTATAATTGGTTCAAATGACTATAACTATCATATTTTGACCTATCACGATATTCACAAGTTCGGGTTGACCCATATAACCAATATTTCGAACTGCGTGTGGTACTTTTATTACACAACGGTCAATGTAGTCAAACTTCAACCCATGAATTTGTCAATTAAGGGCGTATCCGCACTGTATAATTGGATCAAATGACTATAACTATCATATTTTGACCTATCACGATATTCACAAGTTCGGGATGACCATACAACCACTATTTCGAACTGCGTGTGGTACTTTTATTACACCACTGTCAATGTAGTCCACCTTCAACCCATGAGTTTGTCAATTAAGGGCGTATCCGCACTGTATAATTGGCACAAATGACTATTACTATCATATTTCGACCTATCACGATATTCACAAGTTCGGGTTGACCCATATGACCAATATTTCGAACTGCGTGTGGTACTTTTATTAAACAACGGTCAATGTAGTCAAACTTCAACCCATGAATTTGTCAATTAAGGGCGTATCCGCACTGTATCATTGGTTCAAATGACTATAACTATCACATTTTGACCTATCACGATATTCACAAGTTCGTGTTGACCCATATAACCAATATTTCGAACTGCGTGTGGTACTTTTATTACACAACGGTCAATGTAGTCAAACTTCAACCCATGAATTTGTCAATTAAGGGCGTATCGGCACTGTATAATTGGTTCAAATGACTATAACTATCATATTTTGACCTATCACGATATTCACAAGTTCGGGATGACCATACAACCACTATTTCGAACTGCGTGTGGTACTTTTATTACACCACTGTCAATGTAGTCCACCTTCAACCCATGAGTTTGTCAATTAAGGGCGTATCCGCACTGTATAATTGGCACAAATGACTATTACTATCATATTTCGACCTATCACGATATTCACAAGTTCGGGTTGACCCATATGACCAATATTTCGAACTGCGTGTGGTACTTTTGTTAAACAACGGTCAATGTAGTCAAACTTCAACCCATGAATTTGTCAATTAAGGGCGTATCCGCACTGTATAATTGGTTCAAATGACTATAACTATCACATTTTGACCTATCACGATATTCACAAGTTCGGGTTGACCCATATAACCAATATTTCGAACTGCGTGTGGTACTTTTATTACACAACGGTCAATGTAGTCAAACTTCAACCCATGAATTTGTCAATTAAGGGCGTATCCGCACTGTATAATTGGTTCAAATGACTATAACTATCATATTTTGACCTATCACGATATTCACAAGTTCGGGTTGACCCATATAACCAATATTTCGAACTGCGTGTGGTACTTTTATTACACAACGGTCAATGTAGTCAAACTTCAACCCATGAATTTGTCAATTAAGGGCGTATCCGCACTGTATAATTGGATCAAATGACTATAACTATCATATTTTGACCTATCACGATATTCACAAGTTCGGGATGACCATACAACCACTATTTCGAACTGCGTGTGGTACTTTTATTACACCACTGTCAATGTAGTCCACCTTCAACCCATGAGTTTGTCAATTAAGGGCGTATCCGCACTGTATAATTGGCACAAATGACTATTACTATCATATTTCGACCTATCACGATATTCACAAGTTCGGGTTGACCCATATGACCAATATTTCGAACTGCGTGTGGTACTTTTATTAAACAACGGTCAATGTAGTCAAACTTCAACCCATGAATTTGTCAATTAAGGGCGTATCCGCACTGTATCATTGGTTCAAATGACTATAACTATCACATTTTGACCTATCACGATATTCACAAGTTCGTGTTGACCCATATAACCAATATTTCGAACTGCGTGTGGTACTTTTATTACACAACGGTCAATGTAGTCAAACTTCAACCCATGAATTTGTCAATTAAGGGCGTATCGGCACTGTATAATTGGTTCAAATGACTATAACTATCATATTTTGACCTATCACGATATTCACAAGTTCGGGATGACCATACAACCACTATTTCGAACTGCGTGTGGTACTTTTATTACACCACTGTCAATGTAGTCCACCTTCAACCCATGAGTTTGTCAATTAAGGGCGTATCCGCACTGTATAATTGGTTCAAATGACTATTACTATCATATTTCGACCTATCACGATATTCACAAGTTCGGGTTGACCCATATGACCAATATTTCGAACTGCGTGTGGCACTTTTATTAAACAACGGTCAATGTAGTCAAACTTCAACCCATGAATTTGTCAAATAAGGGCGTATCCGCACTGTATCATTGGTTCAAATGACTATAACTATCACATTTTGACCTATCACGATATTCACAAGTTCGGGTTGACCCATATAACCAATATTTCGAACTGCGTGTGGTACTTTTATTACACCACTGTTAATGTAGTCCACCTTCAACCCATGAGTTTGTCAATTAAGGGCGTATCCGCACTGTATAATTGGCACAAATGACTATTACTATCATATTTCGACCTATCACGATATTCACAAGTTCGGGTTGACCCATATAACCAATATTTCGAACTGCGTGTGGTACTTTTATTACACAACGGTCAATGTAGTCAAACTTCAACCCATGAATGTGTCAATTAAGGGCGTATCCGCACTGTATAATTGGTTCAAATGACTATAACTATCATATTTCGACCTATCACGATATTCACAAGTTCGGGATGACCATACAACCAATATTTCGAACTGCGTGTGGTACTTTTATTACACCACTGTCAATGTAGTCCACCTTCAACCCATGAGTTTGTCAATTAAGGGCGTATCCGCACTGTATAATTGGCACAAATGACTAGTACTATCATATTTCGACCTATCACGATATTCACAAGTTCGGGTTGACCCATATAACCACTATTTCGAACTGCGTGTGGTACTTTTATTACACAACGGTCAATTTAGTCAAACTTCAACCCATGAATTTGTCAATTAAGGGCGTATCCGCACTGTATAATTGGTTCAAATGACTATAACTATCATATTTCGACCTATCACGATATTCACAAGTTCGGGTTGACCCATATAACCAATATTTCGAACTGCGTGTGGTACTTTTATTACACAACGGTCAATGTAGTCAAACTTCAACCTATGAATTTGTCAATTAAGGGCGTATCCGCACTGTATAATTGGTTCAAATGACTATAACTATCATATTTTGACCTATCACGATATTCACAAGTTCGGGTTGACCCATATAACCATTATTTCGAACTGCGTGTGGTAATTTTTATTACACAACGGTCAATGTAGTCCACCTTCAACCCATGAGTTTGTCAATTAAGGGCGTATCCACACTGTATAATTGGCACAAATGACTATTACTATCATATTTCGACCTATCACGATATTCACAAGTTCGGGTTGACCCATATAACCAATATTTCGAACTGCGTGTTGTACTTTTATTACACAACGGTCAATGTAGTCAAACTTCAACACATGAATTTGTCAATTAAGGGCGTAACCGCACTGTATAATTGGTTCAAATGACTATAACTATCATATTTTGACCTATCACGATATTCACATGTTTGGGATGACCCATATAACCAATATTTCGAACTGCGTGTGGTACTTTTATTACACAACGGTCAATGTAGTCAAACTTCAACCCATGAATTTGTCAATTAAGGGCGTATCCGCACTGTACAATTGGTTCAAATGACTATAACTATCATATTTTGACCTATCACGATATTCACAAGTTCGGGATGACCATACAACCACTATTTCGAACTGCGTGTGGTACTTTTATTACACCACTGTCAATGTAGTCCACCTTCAACCCATGAGTTTGTCAATTAAGGGCGTATCCGCACTGTATAATTGGCACAAATGACTATTACTATCATATTTCGACCTATCACGATATTCACAAGTTCGGGTTGACCCATATGACCAATATTTCGAACTGCGTGTGGTACTTTTGTTAAACAACGGTCAATGTAGTCAAACTTCAACCCATGAATTTGTCAATTAAGGGCGTATCCGCACTGTATAATTGGTTCAAATGACTATAACTATCACATTTTGACCTATCACGATATTCACAAGTTCGGGTTGACCCATATAACCAATATTTCGAACTGCGTGTGGTACTTTTATTACACAACGGTCAATGTAGTCAAACTTCAACCCATGAATTTGTCAATTAAAGGCGTATCCGCACTGTATAATTGGTTCAAATGACTATAACTATCATATTTTGACCTATCACGATATTCACAAGTTCGGGTTGACCCATATAACCAATATTTCGAACTGCGTGTGGTACTTTTATTACACAACGGTCAATGTAGTCAAACTTCAACCCATGAATTTGTCAATTAAGGGCGTATCCGCACTGTATAATTGGATCAAATGACTATAACTATCATATTTTGACCTATCACGATATTCACAAGTTCGGGATGACCATACAACCACTATTTCGAACTGCGTGTGGTACTTTTATTACACCACTGTCAATGTAGTCCACCTTCAACCCATGAGTTTGTCAATTAAGGGCGTATCCGGACTGTATAATTGGCACAAATGACTATTACTATCATATTTCGACCTATCACGATATTCACAAGTTCGGGTTGACCCATATAACCAATATTTCGAACTGCGTGTGGTACTTTTATTACACAACGGTCAATGTAGTCAAACTTCAACCCATGAATTTGTCAATTAAGGGCGTATCGGCACTGTATAATTGGTTCAAATGACTATAACTATCATATTTTGACCTATCACGATATTCACAAGTTCGGGATGACCATACAACCACTATTTCGAACTGCGTGTGGTACTTTTATTACACCACTGCCAATGTAGTCCACCTTCAACCCATGAGTTTGTCAATTAAGGGCGTATCCGCACTGTATAATTGGCACAAATGACTATTACTATCATATTTCGACCTATCACGATATTCACAAGTTCGGGTTGACCCATATAACCAATATTTCGAACTGCGTGTTGTACTTTTATTACACAACGGTCAATGTAGTCAAACTTCAACCCATGAATTTGTCAATTAAGGGCGTATCCGCACTGTATAATTGGTTCAAATGACTATAACTATCATATTTCGACCTATCACGATATTCACAAGTTCGGGATGACCATACAACCAATATTTCGAACTGCGTGTGGTACTTTTATTACACCACTGTCAATGTAGTCAAACTTCAGCCCATGAATTTGTCAATTAAGGGCGTATCCGCACTGTATAATTGGATCAAATGACTATAACTATCATATTTTGACCGATCACGATATTCACAAGTTCGGGTTGACCCATATAACCAATATTTCGAACTGCGTGTGGTACTTTTATTACACAACGGTCAATGTAGTCAAACTTCAACCCATGAATTTGTCAATTAAGGGCGTATCCGCACTGTATAATTGGTTCAAATGACTATAACTATCATATTTTGACCTATCACGATATTCGCAGTTCGAAATATTGGTCATATGGGTCAACCCGAACTTGTGAATATCGTGATAGGTCGAAATATGATAGTAATAGTCATTTGTGCCAATTATACAGTGCGGATACGCCCTTAATTGACAAACTCATGGATTGAAGGTGGACTACATTAACAGTGGTGTAATAAAAGTACCACACGCAGTTCGAAATATTGGTTATATGGGTCAACCCGAACTTGTGAATATCGTGATAGGTCAAAATGTGATAGTTATAGTCATTTGAACCAATGATACAGTGCGGATACGCCCTTAATTGACAAATTCATGGGTTGAAGTTTGACTACATTGACCGTTGTTTAATAAAAGTACCACACGCAGTTCGAAATATTGGTCATATGGGTCAACCCGAACTTGTGAATATCGTGATAGGTCGAAATATTATAGTAATAGTCATTTGTGCCAATTATACAGTGCGGATACGCCCTTAATTGACAAACTCATGGGTTGAAGGTGGACTACATTGACAGTGGTGTAATAAAAGTACCACACGCAGTTCGAAATAGTGGTTGTATGGTCATCCCGAACTTGTGAATATCGTGATAGGTCAAAATATGATAGTTATAGTCATTTGATCCAATTATACAGTGCGGATACGCCCTTAATTGACAAATTCATGGGTTGAAGTTTGACTACATTGACCGTTGTGTAATAAAAGTACCACACGCAGTTCGAAATATTGGTTATATGGGTCAACCCGAACTTGTGAATATCGTGATAGGTCAAAATATGATAGTTATAGTCATTTGAACCAATTATACAGTGCGGATACGCCCTTAATTGACAAATTCATGGGTTGAAGTTTGACTACATTGACCGTTGTGTAATAAAAGTACCACACGCAGTTCGAAATATTGGTTATATGGGTCAACCCGAACTTGTGAATATCGTGATAGGTCAAAATGTGATAGTTATAGTCATTTGAACCAATTATACAGTGCGGATACGCCCTTAATTGACAAATTCATGGGTTGAAGTTTGACTACATTGACCGTTGTTTAACAAAAGTACCACACGCAGTTCGAAATATTGGTCATATGGGTCAACCCGAACTTGTGAATATCGTGATAGGTCGAAATATGATAGTAATAGTCATTTGTGCCAATTATACAGTGCGGATACGCCCTTAATTGACAAACTCATGGGTTGAAGGTGGACTACATTGACAGTGGTGTAATAAAAGTACCACACGCAGTTCGAAATAGTGGTTGTATGGTCATCCCGAACTTGTGAATATCGTGATAGGTCAAAATATGATAGTTATAGTCATTTGATCCAATTATACAGTGCGGATACGCCCTTAATTGACAAATTCATGGGTTGAAGTTTGACTACATTGACCGTTGTGTAATAAAAGTACCACACGCAGTTCGAAATATTGGTTATATGGGTCAACCCGAACTTGTGAATATCGTGATAGGTCAAAATATGATAGTTATAGTCATTTGAACCAATTATACAGTGCGGATACGCCCTTAATTGACAAATTCATGGGTTGAAGTTTGACTACATTGACCGTTGTGTAATAAAAGTACCACACGCAGTTCGAAATATTGGTTATATGGGTCAACCCGAACTTGTGAATATCGTGATAGGTCGAAATATGATAGTTATAGTCATTTGAACCAATTATACAGTGCGGATACGCCCTTAATTGACAAATTCATGGGTTGAAGTTTGACTACATTGCCCGTTGTGTAATAAAAGGACCACATGCAGTTCGAAATATTGGTTATATGGGTCATCCCGAACTTGTGAATATCGTGATAGGTCGAAATATGATAGTAATATTCATTTGTGCCAATTCTACAGTGCGGATACGCCCTTAATTGACAAATTCATGGGTTGAAGATGGACTACATTGACAGTGGTGTAATAAAAGTATAACACGCAGTTCGAAATATTGGTTGTATGATCATCCCGAACTTGTGAATATCGTAATATGTCAAAATATTACTGTTATAGTCATTTGGGCAAATTTCACAGTGCGGATACGCCCTTAATTGACAAATATAAGGATTGAAGTTGGACTACATTGACCGTTGTGAAAGAAAATGACCACACGCAGTTCGAAATATTGGTTATATGGGTCATCCCGAACTTTTGCGTGGCTCGTGATTATTGTAGAATGGGTACATTTTAATGAGTGTGCGAAATTTCAGTACCCATAGTGCAGTGGAAAGTGCGCACGGGCTCTTGAGGTGGGGTCATGGTGTCATATGAGTGTGCGAAATTTCAGTACCAAGAGTGCAGTGGAAAGTGCGCACGGGCTCTTAAGGTGTGGTCATGGTGTCACATTGGGTTAAACGAGGTTTCCGTGACTCGTGGTGACCCATAATATAGGAGTTCGAACTCCGTGGCTCGTGATTATTGTAGAGTGGGTACATCTTAATGAGTGTGCGAAATTTCAGTGCCCATAGTGCAGTGGAAAGTGCCCACGGGCTCTAAATGTGGGGTCATGGTGTCATATTGGGAAAAACTATGTATCCGTGACCCGTGATGACCCAGAATATAGGAGTTCGAACTGCGTGGCTCGTGATTATTGTAGAGTCGGTACATGCCGATGACGTTGCCAAATTTCAGTTACCATAGTTGAGATGAAAGTTTGCAAGGGTTCATAATGTGGGGTCAGATTTTCCTATTGCGTAAAATTAGGTATCCGTGACCCGTGGTGACCCTGAGTATGGCAGTGATTATTGTAGATTTGGTATCTGTCGTTATTCATTCCAAATTTCAGGACCAACTGTGGTCCGGAAAATGCACACAATGCACATTGGGATAATATATTGATAATAAACGCTCTTTATTGCTAATTGTTAGTGCCTCTTCATGTCATTTGATGTCAACACCACCCTGTCGTGAAATTCACCGCGTAATTTTCCTTTTGTGTACCACATTGCTTGCATATTTTCTGGGCTGAATAATAAACGCTCTCTGCGTATCGTGCAATTGATTAATACCCCTTTAAGTCATATGAGGTCAAATGTGCCTATTCCATAACATTACCCTTGTCAAGTGATTAATCTGTACTAACGTTTCTACATATCGTCTAAGCTTATAATGAACGCTATTTATTGTTGTTCATAGTTGCCCCTTTAAGGAGTGTGAGATCAACGGAAACAACCCCATATTACCCAACGGGATAATTTATCCCAGTGTGCCAATTTTCACCTTCCAGATTGCAACTATTGTTTATATATAATAAATTAATTAGTTAAATTAATTACTATTGCCATTTTAAGACATCTGATATCAACGGGTTACCTGAGTCAAATTACCCACATTTTCAAATGTTCAGCTCCGGTGGTTCGCCTATAGCCAAAAAACAAATATATATATAATTCTTAGTGCCCTTTTAAGACACCCGAGAGCAACGGGACCTGTATAATAGCGCTCTCCGGGTAAAATAACATCTATATATGACACCAGAGTCAATAAAACCATGAATACAAGCAATGAATGATATGCCCTCGCAGTTGATGAGGTCTCGAGAATCAGACTTGTCATTACTTACCACGGAGCCAAGAACGGTAACTCTAGCCGCGCTTGCACGCAGTAGCCGCGCCGCGCCGCGCCACACAGAGTTGACTATCTCATATATATATATATATATATATATATATATATATATATATATATATAATAGCTATATATATATATATATTATATATTTTGGAAGATCTGTGTGTGTGTGTGTTCGCGATGAACTCGAAAACGGCCAATCCGATTTCGATGAAACTTGGTATGTGGGGGTATTTTCGGCCAGGAAGTGGTATAGGCCTATTAATTTGTCCGTGCGACGTGACCTTGACCTTGAAATCGGGTAATTTCAAGGTAAAACGCCCGAATATCAAGGGATTTCGATGAAACTTGGTATGTGGGGGTACCTTCGGCCCAGGAGTGTCATAAACCTATTAACTTGCCCGTGCCACGTTACATTGACCTTGAAATCGGGTCATTTCAAGGTCAAACGCCCGAATATCACGGATTTCGATGAAACTTGGTATGTGGGGGTACTTTCGTGTGGGGAGTCTCATAAGCATATTCATTTGCCCGCGCGACGTGACCTTGACCTTGAAATCGGGTCAATTCAAGGTCAAATCGCCAATTTTGATGGGATTTCGACGAAATTTTATACGTGGGGTTACTTTTGTCCACTGAGTGTTTTGGATGGGTCAAATCTTGACCCCGACCTGACCTTGACCTTGAAAATGATCAATTCAATGTCAAATCGGGTAAAACCGGATGGATTTCGACGGGCACGTTTGTCGGGTACTTTTGTCCGGGCAGTGTTTTGGACTGGTCAAATCGTGACCCCACTTGACATTGACCTTCGAAATGGACAATTCAAGGTCAAAGCCCGGACGAAGTCGGGTCACCTTCTAGTCTATTATATATTTTGGAAGATCTGTCTGTGTGTGTGTGTCTGTCTATGTGTTCGCGATGGACTCGAAAACGGCCGAGCCGATTTCGATGAAACTTGGTATGTGGGAGTATTTTCGGCCGGGGACTGGCATAGGCCTATTAATTTTCCCGTGCGACGTGACCTTGAAATCGGGTAATTTCAAGGTCAAACGCCCGAATATCAAGGGATTTCGATGAAACTTGGTATGTGGTGGCACTTTCGGCCGGGGAGTGGCATAGGCCTATTAATTTGCCCGTGCGACGTGACCTTGACCTTGACATCGGGTCATTTCAAGGTCAAACGCCCGAATATCACGGATTTCGATGAAACTTGGTAAGTGGGGGGTACTTTCGTATGGGGAGTCTCATAAGCATATTCATTTGCCCGTGTGCCGTGACCTTGACCTTGAAATCGGGTCAATTCAAGGTCAAATCGCCAATTTTGATGGGATTTCGACGAAATTTTATACATAGGGTTACTTTTGTCCACTGATTGTTTTGGATGGGTCAAATCGTGACCCCGACCTGACCTTGACCTTCAAAATGATCAATTCAATGTCAAATCGGGTAAAACCGGATGGATTTCGACGGGCACGTTTGTCGGGTACTTTTGTCCGGGCAGTGTTTTGGACTGGTCAAATCTTGACCCCTCTTGACCTTCAAAATGGACAATTCAAGGTCAAAGCCCGGACGAAGTCGGGTCACCTTCTAGTATTATATATTTTGGAAGATCTGTGTGTTTGTGTGTGTGTGTGTGTGTGTGCGTGTTCGCGATGGACTCGAACACGGATGGACCGATTTCGACCAAACTTGGTACGGACACGTAATTCGACCCGGGAACGAACATGGGCCCGTCCATTTGTCCGTGCGGCGTCACCTTGACCTTCAAAACTCATATCTCGGGACCCGCAGTGCTAATCACGCCGAAATTTAGCACTGCGATGCAGGGAGGATAACTCTATATTCATACGTCGACGAACGTAAGCAATTTGCAGGCAATTACGCATCGTGTATTTATCCCAAAATTATAACATTTACAATATATATTGTCAATTTGCAGGCTATTAAGAATCGTGTATTTATCCCAAAATATATCATTTACAATTTCTGATATATATAAAATTTTGTTACAGCTGATATTCTTAGGTCTATTGTCGATAGATTTATTTTTTTGTATATTCACACCACGCATATGCTCAAGTCGTTTACAGTTACCACGCGGGTCTGGAATCTCATCCAAGAATCCATTTAGCTGAAATGCTATTTCGCTCTTGCGAAATGGAATCTACCGAAATGGAAGCCGTCAATTCCGACAACATCGACATTGTTCAACTTTGACGACGAGAAAATAATTAGTTATAATTAGTTAAAATTTACCACACAATGTTAATTTATCTTTACGTTGAAGCTTGATAATTAATGAGCGTGTGTATAATTATGAGGCGCGTTTATATACTTTAGTGGAAATCAAATCGGGTAAAACTGGCGGATTTTTACGGACGAAATTTGATACATAGGGTATCTCGGTATCCGCTGGGCCGATTTCCCGGTATCCGCTGGGCCAATTTACACCATTTTTGGGGAGTTGGTGTTGGTGTTGCTGCCAATTTGATACTTAGTGGTAATTGTTTGCACGGAGTGTTTTGGACGGGTCAAATCGTGACCCCACCTGGCCTTGACCTTCAAAATTGTCAATTCAAGGTCAAAGCCCGGACGAAGTCGGGTCACCTTCTAGTATATATATAACTTTTGCTCCGAAGATTTGCATGGAAATTCACATTCAAAATTTGGGTCACTTGACCTCCCTCTTAAGACCTCTGACGCGCCTTTTGCCTACATTTCCTGATATTTCAATAATCGATTTTCTCCAAATATATCTGGATTACTTAAGAGGGAGATTAAGTGACCAATTTTGAATGGGGACTTCCATGTAATTCTCAGGAGCAAAAGTTATAAATGAAGCAATTTTTCGGGAACCAAAGCAGGCATATAATTGAACAGTCATAACATTTAAAGATACGGGCGGCGTTGGCGGTGGGTATGCTGTTAAAATATTCACCTCATTCAAAAACCGCCATAAACAGAAAGAATAGTAAAATATAGACAGACCTTGTTCTTATACCAATCAGAAATATGAACAAATATGAATATTTCTACAACGAACTCCGCCCGTGCCTTTAACTGGTAGTGTGCTATGTAAATTATACAACTTTTCTTTCAATAAATACATTTTTGAGAATTTTTTTTCTGCATGTAATTACATCACATGACCTACATTTGATTACCAATATCAAATTCAAAAATAAATGCACCAAAATTATAATGGAACAAGTTCCAAGCGCACCCACCATATAAATACCTGTTGTTTCCAATACCGCATCAAGTGATTCAAGTCACACTCATAAGTATGTGCAACTCAGTAACTTTTGCTCAGCAGATTTGCATGGAAATCCCCATTCAAAATTGGTCACTTGACCTGCCCCTTAATTTGGTACATGTGATAAAATTAATGTGACACAAATTTAAAGAATCAATATAACATGACCGAAATGGCGACGGAAGTGATTCTTTTTTTTATACGCGGTCAATAATGTCTAGAATCTTATCCGGATCGGACTACATGTATTAGTGTGCATAAATATGTGAATTATAGGTTTTCTATATATGATGGCTATCAAAACTGAGAGATAAGTAATATCGTTGATCGCAAACGCCACTGAATTTGTAATCTCCAGCAGGTAGATATCCTAGACGGACTGGAAGATGTTATTAGAAATGTAAACACAGCTATCTATATATATAAAAGAGTAATTTAGGACAATCTGGTCCTATTTCAACCAAGTTGTGGTGCGGTGACACGGGGTACAATGGCGGGGGTTATACCCGCGTTAGTTTTAGATATTTTGATTTCAAAATTTTTTATTAAATAAATTAATAAGAAACAAATAAGCTCACTGTGGGCCAATTTCAGCACCAGATGTACGTTATTTATATGTGCTTTCATTGTGGCCCGCTCCACCCAACATAATAACGGGTATAAGTTTACCATGGGCTTATTCCATAATTAAATTATTTAGGTCCAATACGATACGATACGATTTATTTGCATAAACACCAATAAAGGCAGTATGCTAACAATACAAATAATAATAAAACAATTAATAAACAATTACATGTGAACATGGTATGTCTAGCTATATGTATTTTATTGTGTGATGGCAAGCATAATATTCATTCAGAGCGCTTATCAAAGAAGCGCCGGACCACGTTGCTGATTTTGCTACATTTTGAGTAGCATACCAAATAGATAACGTCCAAAAGATTTGCCTATATACACGAACATTATATTGTTTAAAGGTACTCAATCCGATAAAACTCCTCTCAATTACTATTTCAATGGCTTCGGGGGTCAAAAATATTTGATTCGAGTCGAGAAAGTCACCCATCAAAGCTCAGATTTGTTAGATATCGATTTTAGAAATCTATTATTTTTCATTATCGGGAATACTTTCTGGCCCAGATCTCAGTCAAAATTGCGTTATTATTACCACTTGATTTTAGAGTTATCCATCCTTGTCTGTTTTGGTGTACCAATCTCGAGCAGGAAACGAAATTGACGGCAATTATTAGTACTCATCTCGAGAACATAAGAATTTTCAAAAATCAATATCTAACAACTCTGAGCTTTGTTTGATGGGTTCCTCGACTCGAATCAAATATTTTTTATCCCCAAAGCCCAAGAAATAGTAATATAGGACCCTCTGATCGGATTGTTGTTGTTGGAATCTGTTGAGATGGGGACCCTCTGGTTGGATTGAGTACCTTTAATCGTGGATTCCACAATAAACGCATTAAACCACATGACGTGCACAATACAGGTATATGTACTCATCTGATCGTCTGGCAGATAGAGATTGAAGATGAGATATCAATTGTAAGATATGGACAACTTATTGACGGAATCCTACAAACGGCCGTGGTGTCGAACTTTGATATAATGATTGGGTCAAATTCGGCACTTCAAGGAAATATATCATATATCAGGTTCAAGCTGCTTTCACAAACCTGCGGCCAACGTATGCGGTTATCGGGTTAAATAGGCGCATTGTACTTTTTGAAATCGGTTGCGTTTAACTGTACCAGTCGCAACCCCAGTGGTACATGTATTGTTCGAAACGTTGCGCCTAACCCGATAGCCCTATGTATTGGCCGCATGCGTCAGCCACACGTCTATACGGGCAGCCGTTTGGTCGGAAAATACGCCATATAAAAATTAATAGTGAACCGTTTAACTAATTGCATGAACCAAGCATTTAATATAGGTATATTCCATTTTAAAAGCAATCTTTACTAAATCAATATTTATTTTCCAACCAATGGTACTCATTTCCAAACCAATAATCTTTCTTATATATTCAATATGAGACAATTTCAGTCTAATAAATATAGTTTTCTAATCAATGTTGAAAGGCGCAGAATTAATGTTCTATTTCAATTCAATAGTCAACTCATATTCGAACCAATTTGTAAAAACAAATTCTAACACAGCAAATATACATTCTAAAACAGCTATCGTACATTTAATAAACGTCAATTTCGTTTTAATAGCATTTCTATCAATATACGACAATACGAAACTAATTTTAACAGCAGTCCATGAAAATATTTTAGACGTGAATTCTTGACCAATATACGTGCAATTATTATAATAGACGTCGCTAGAGGGCTCGTTCAATGTAAAGTAGGGAGAGATAATTCTATACCCATTATGAGTCAGATCTTAACAGCGTCGAAATTGCATACCCCATGCCAATGATGGTAACGTTACGTTATACGCAAAACTAAAGTACAGATATACAATAAGTTTGGATGGATCGTTGATAAATAGTAAAAGAAATGTACAGGGGCGTCGAAAGATAAAAGAATTGGGGGTCACAGATGATCATGATGGTATCAATTAATTATTAGGGTTAACCGACCTCTTTTGCGATATCACTATTGATAGTGATAGTATGGACGAATGTGTAATACTATCTTTGTTATTGACATAATTATATATGTACATGAAAATAACTGCACAAGGCATGCTAGCAGGGAAGTTAAGAAAACGACAACAATTTCTTTTCTAGCCCTCAATGTCTGCGGATTATCAAAACGATTTCAATAATCAATATCCCGAATTTTGTCACTGATCGATAAATATGATATTCTTTGTCAACGCGAAACACATATTACGCCTAACCCATTGCCACGTATTGACGGTTTTGCTATTGTTGGATCAAAACAAGCGAAAATCTATCAAATATGAGCACTGGTGGTATTCTCCTGACAGCTAAGGAATCGATCTCTAGCTGATAGTATATCCCTCTGACACGTCTGTCAAGTCCACTCCGCAAACGTGGTGTAAAAATGTGGGCACGACATGAACACAATTTGCACTGAATGTGCAAGTGTTCCATAAGCTATTATATACACGCCATTATCAAATTCAAAATTTTACAATGAGAATTGGAAAGAGAAAATTGAGGAGGACTTAGCGAGAATATATAAGGGGACAGTGGGGTATTATTTTAATGGGGGATTTTAACTCCCGCACTGCCGAACTTGATGACACGATGAGGCAAAGTTTGTATTAACGATACGGGCGGCCTTCCCTATGGGAAAAGGTGTTAAACTAGTCACACCCATTAAAACGCCATACACAGAAAGAATATTATAGAATAGATAGATATTGTTCTTATACCAATCATAAATATCGCGTACATTGCATGTTATTGTCACGTTTGTACCCTTGTTTATGTAAACAAACATCAAAAACGTTACGGAACCGTGTGTTTATACACTGCCAAAAATATTTTCTCAATTCAGGAAAAAAAAACACTTGAAATGAGAAATTATCTTGGGAGAATAGCTAGAAAAATAATCACAGCATATTTTCTAGGTCAAGAAATGAAAGGGTGGGAAAATTTCTTTAAGAAAACACAGTAATCTTAGTAAGAAAATCCTAGTAAAAAAATCTTAGTATAGATTTTTTTTTCTTAATGTAGGAAAGATTGTTTTTCTCGCATAAGTTTATTTTTCTTAAAATAAGATAAGTTTAAGATACTGCGATTATCTTGGGAGAATAGCTAGAAATTTAAGAAAGCTACAAAATTATTCTAGAACAAGAAATAATATTTTCTATAGTAAGAAATATCGTCTACATAATTTATCTTAAGTGATGCCAATGTTTTCTAGAATGAGATTTTCTCAAGCAGGAAAATAAATCTAAGTAAGGAAAACAAGTTTTCTTAAGTAGGAATATTTTCCCCAATTAGGAAAGATAATTAGAAAACAATTCCTAATTAAGAAAAACATTTAATTTTAAATTAATATAGAATTTTTATTGTGTATTAAGATATACAATTGACAATTATTCTGAATATAAAAACGTCTTTGTAAATATTATTGTTAAATGTATAATAGAGACAATAAGGGGGCTTAAAGGCACGGGAGGCCTTAGTTGTCGAAAATATTCATATTTGTTTCAATCACCGTAAACAGAAAACCATTAAAACGCATACAGTATCGTTCATATATACCATGACTATCGCGTAAACAGCATGCTATCATAAAGACCTACTATATTTTACCTAAGTAAGAACCTGATTGTGTTACAGAAGAGAGCACAGTGTTACTGGCTAATCACACACAAATGATATAAACGCTCTTTATTAGTTCCATATCAGGAATTCAGCAACAAAGAGCGCTCTTTATGTTTACCATCATAATATAAACAAACACCAGGAAAATAACTTTTTATGCTTTTGTTTACATAACAATGGTCAAACATATGACAATAACATACTGTTTATGCGATATTTCTTATTTGTATACGGACAAAGTCTGTCTACATTTTAATATTCTTTCTGTTTGTGGCGGTTTTTGACCGGTGAAAATATTTTCCCAGCATACCCACTGCCAAGGCCTCCCGTACCTTTAAATATACAATCAACAATTTCTCGTTACATTTATGGGTTTCCTAAATTGCAAGTGGCCAAACAAGATACTGTGTACATTCGTGAAGTGAAACTATACAAAGTACCTGTATCTTGTTCTGCCTCTTAAAATTGTATAAACCTATATACGCAACAAAAAATATATTGATTGCTAATAATTACGCCCTGACACATGATTTTCAATATATTTATAGAAAGAGTTATCTCAAATCTGTCGGTTGCAAAAAAATATAACAATTTCTGTTATTTGAGTATCCAGTTCAAACGATAGGAAAAAAAATCATCACAGATGACAAAACAAGCCCTGTGTGTGCCTTAATAAACATTGTAAGTCTGTATTTTTAAATGCACATATTCTAGGACAGGTGATGTGTAATAAACACAGAAAGACACTTGTATTAATGGATTTGTTGATACGGCACTTGTGCCATTGATGATAGATAGAACTCTAGACTCTGCTGTTCATTCTATCATTGTGCGCTAGCACTCGTGTCATATCAACAAACCCATAAACAAAATTGTGTCATTCTGTGTATATACAGCATGCTTTCAATAGCTGTTTCATGAATCATGCAGATTGCATGTTTACTGATCATGTACTAGCCCAAGTCTTTTCGGTGTGCAACAGCTTGGGATATCGAATTCAGCAATGCCCTAAGTATAATCGACTAATCCGACTAAATCCTGAAAAGTTACCCATAATTCTGCTGTGGTTAAGGAGTCGATTACTTCGAGCATTACTGTAGTTGAAACTGTTTTGGACCGAGTCCTGTCCGGATACTCTTCTATAACCTCTCAAGATTTCAGTGCTGAATGGGTCACCATGAATCACTCAATTAAACAATCGCAACGGTGTTGAGTGTTTTGCTTATCGCTCACTATTTTAGTGCTGTATATAAACAAACGATTGACTCACACAAAGTATGTTTTGTGGATAATAACGCATTCATATGAACATTATCCTATACATGTACTATTAGTATATTCTTGGGAAACTTTTTGTAAATGATATTTATAAATTATAACCTATAACGAAGGCCATCCATTCCTTTAAGTTCCAAAGATATAAGGAGAATCACTGCATTTTAATTGCATACCGGATCCATCGTGGTGCAACTGTTTTGTGTTCAAGGGGTAATCTTACCATGATGTTGGAAATTACTGCAGTGTAATACCACATCATTACCGGGGTAACACCACGTTAGAGATGGCCAATTACTTTAAGTATATGCAGGTTTGAAATCATCATGCTTGGGAAAGGCTGCCCTCTATGTTATTATAAAAAAGCGTCAATTTGACCTAATCTGAAGAAATACTGGTAGTTCTACAATCAAGATAACTTCAGCCCACAATTCTGGGCGTAAAGTCCATTAGAGAAGAGCATCGGGTGGGACTCGGTCAAAAACAGCATCAACCCAACCGATACCACAAGGTGTGGACCGGGAAAACTTGGTCTAAACAGGTACTAGTGCATGCATGTATTACAAGTATTAAAGGGTACACTAAATCCAGCCATTTATGAGACCATCTCCTTTTATACTCAACAGAATATATGCAACAAATGAATGAATTTGGCCCATGGATAAGTGCAACACTTGTGTGCTCTATGAACAGTGCAAACAACATGGTATTTATAATGAAAATGAATTATTGGCTGGAGTCATAAATTCATTTTCATTATAATTTATACATGTTGTTTGCATATATTCTGCTGTGTATAAAAGGAGATGCTCTTAATGCTCAGTGTAAAACACTGCAAATATGGAACTTAAAGAGCTTTGATCTATCTTCTACTGGAAACACTGTTAAATTTATTAAGACTTTATCAAGTCTTTTCATAGTATAGTCTACTTGTTAGTATAGTACTCACTAGTATTTCCAGACTTTTTGTGATAAAAATGCAGATAAAAGTGCAGAATTACATGTACATGTACTTGTTTTAAATTGATGCATTAAGTGCATGAGCGGCTTTAGAGTTCTTTGAAGTGCGGTCATGCAAAATAACATAAAAGTTTGTAAAAAAAAGGTACATGTACATACTACTATGATTATAGCGGTATGAAGTGTCTGGAGCACCTTTGATGGATAAAAGCGAATGTAAAACAGGCCTTAAAATTTTGCAAGAATCAAACTATAGCATTTCTACATCAAATCAGCTGCTTTTTACCAGACTCAAACTAAGAATCATGATACTGACTCTCATCATACTAAAATCCCTACAAAATAATCTAATGGTGCGCAGAAATTTCATTGAGTGTTTCAAATCATTTTAAAGGGACCCAAGGCACTCACAGAGAGTAAATATGACAAAACATATAACATACAACAGTTCGTAAAAACATCACCACTAAGAAAAACATGAATTACTGGTTGATATATTAATTATTGAAAGTTTTCCAATAACGAAATTTCTCCTGTTGGAACCATTGCTATGTAAACAAAACTGTTACAGTGATTTGTCAAAGTTTTTATTACCGGTAGTCTAAATATTATTTTCAGAATATTTTTCAATGCTTTGGCATTGCAATGTTTAACCCTTTCATGATGGGAGTGCGCTGGTGCAGCATTAAAGATCATGTACCAGTGAATTCTTGTATATATACAAGTCTCACATAGCGAGCCTCACATGTATAAGAGAATGCACTGGGTTACAAGGTCACGGTAAATATTGTTAGGCCATGTTTTCTCTAATATATGTGAGGCTCCACTTTGAAGACTCGCAAATATAAGAGAATGCACTGGCACAGGGTTTTAGCAAAATTTCAGGAATCTCCAGTAATGGAAGGTTTTAGTTTTTATTAAACTTTGGCATCTTATTGGACTTATTCAACATTGGTTGGTAATGTCACTGTAACAGTGATGTTTATCATAATTGCTAGCATGCAATGCCATTCTTTCGTATAAATTAATTAACTCACAGAATATCGAAAGACCAGATGTGAGTATAATATAAATTGATCACCCCATTTTATGCAGGGATACAAAAAATAAACATACATGTAACATATGTTAGGCTTTAAAGTCAACATGGACAATTAAAGGTAAACAGTCTGATTTGATGGTCTCCATATCATAAGATTCCAAGAACAACATTTCTTAATCAATTAATTACCAAAACATAATGCTAACTACTGTCAACTCTAGTGTAACATTTTCCAAATCGTGTTATAAATCAACATTTTGTTCATCGCAACTTGGTATCAAGATTATGTCAGTCGACTCAGTCGGTTCGTTGAATATTTGCTAGGCCGGGAAATATTCAAGGTGGTGAAAAATAACAGATTTCAAAAATTTATATTTTATAACTCAGAACTTTAAACGGTGTGTTCCTCGACTCGAATCAATTAGTTTTACCCCTGAAGCCAAAGAAATGGTAATTGAGGAGCATGAACTCGGATTATCTATATTTAAATGTACATGTATTGTATGGTACATGTATAGCCACTTTAAGCTCTTGTACATATTACTTGGTGATACAGCAGGTTGACAAAGATAAAGGAACATTAGAATATTTTGATTCTGTTATGGATTTTAAGGCCTGTATGTGTACATGAATCTGATTATATTGACATACTGCAATAATTTGTCACTTAAAAGTTCATATCCTTCAGATAAGCTCAGTAACAAGGCTTAAGACTGTTCCACGGGTACTGTTGTGGTTTGTCAAAGTTTGTGTGGAGATTTGAAACTGGTACACCTCCAAATTCTGGTCAATGTTGTATGAAATATAAAAAAGTTTATGCATACGCTGGATGCCATTGTGCACATTTTCTGAGACTCGGTGACGCATACAAGTACATGTATGTTGTAGAATTGAATTCACTTGCCAAGATTTTCGCCTCATAAGTCTGATAAAATGTAGAGGTCACTGATCAGTCTCCACCAAGGAATGAATGCATACATATATGTGTCATTTTTTCCTTTGATGACCACATTGAACGTCATTTGGTTATAAATTAAAGCCTCCATTTCGCTGCAATGTGCACTAGTTACCAGGTATGCATGGTACTGGATTCAGTGCATACCGTCCGTAGGTATACATATAGTACTGTGGTACATGTGTATAGCCAGGAGACTCAGGACTCACTGTCACACAGCAACAACACACATTGTGGCATGCATGAACGAATACCGATAACATCTACAGTACATGTATCCAGTACATGTACACCGAATAACATTTGAAATCCTTCCTCATCCAGTCTTGGGCAGAATTAATAATATTGGCATTAAGGGTCACCATGCAGTGTCTGCAAGAAGCACTCAGGAAACATGATTTGGTTATAAATTAAAGCCTCCATTTCGCTGCAGTGTGCACTAGTTACCAGGTATGCATGGTACTGGATTAAGTGCATACCATCCGTAGGTATACATATAGTACTGTGGTTCATGCGTATAGCCAGGAGACTCAGGACTCACTGTCACACAGCAACAACACACATTGTGGCATGTATGGACGAATGCCGATAACATCTACTGTACATGTATCCAGTACATGTACACCGAATAACATTTGAAATCCTTCCTCATCCAGTCTTGGGCAGAATTAATAATATTGGTATTAAGGGTCACCATGCAGTATCTGCAAGAAGCACTCAGGAAACATGATTTGGTTATAAATTAAAGCCTCCATTTCGCTGCAGTGTGCACTAGTTACCAGGTATGCATGGTACTGGATTCAGTGCATACCGTCCGTAGGTATACATACAGTACTGTGGTACATGTGTATAGCCAGGAGACTCAGGACTCACTGTCACACAGCAACAACACACATTGTGGCATGCATGGACGAATACCGATAACATCCACAGTACATGTATCCAGTACATGTACACCGAATAACATTTGAAATCCTTCCTCGTCCAGTCTTGGGTAGAATTAATAATATTGGTATTAAGGGTCACCATGCAGTGTCTGCAAGAAGCACTCAGGAAACATGATTCTATGATTGGTTATCAGATATCAGGCCTTGAATGAAATTTTGATGTCTCAATCCAGTCAAGCAGCTCCTCCTGTCTGAAAAAAAGATTTGAATGCTTGTAATGACGTCAGAAAAGAGGAAAGACTGATCATATACATATTATTAAGATACATCACCCCCTCCCCCCATGAATGACTAAAATAAAATTTCACTCATTTGATATATGTTACTTGAACAAAAACAAAATAAATATAAAAAACAAACTTAAATCTCATAAAACATTTTTTTTCTGGCCATTTCAGGGTCAAACGATATTAAATGAGTGAATTTTCTTTTAGTCATACATGGGGGAAAATACCCAGGGTGTGCGAGTGAGATATCTGAGGACATTCGCAAATAGCACTCCCCCATGGGGGAATATATATATCCAGACAGGAGGAGATGACATGTTACACCGGTACCTGTACTAAATACTACCAAAAACATTCCAGATACATGTATAGGTACCGGTACCGTATATCATATTGGTCATGTAAATATCATATATTTGTAAATGTTTTAAGAAGGCAATTTAAACAGTTTGGGGGGATTTAAACAGTTTGGGGGGGGGGGCAAATTGGCATTCCAAATACTAATTAACACTTGAAAGCCTGACATGTGGCACCCCAAATGTCAATATAACATTTGATTTTATCATCTTTACTTGAATTAGGTGAGTTCACAAATACTCTATTTCCATGCATATACTAGTAAACACAATTTTACATAATCATTGGGGAATTGAAAAAATTATACTGTATAATATACAAGCATATGTATACTAGAAGATAGCATTCTCTTATATATGCGAGGCGACCTATGGTCGACTCGCATATATAAGAGAATGCATTGGCACAGGGCCGTTCTGTTGGGTAAAGGGTTAAAGAAGGGGCAACTTGATGCACTGAAGTATATTTTTCAAGGAAATGATATAATCATCAATCTGCCAGTTGGGTGTGGGAAGGGTGTCATCTATGTTATTGCTCCAATGTTATTAATCCTTTACCCAACAGAAGGGCCCTGTGCCAATGCATTCTCTTATATATGCGAGTCGACCATAGGTCGCCTCGCATATATAAGAGAATGCATTGGCTTAACACATTAAAAATTATAAAATTGTTAAAGAATGTAAGAAAAAATGGTAAAAAGTGTTAAAAAATTGTTAGGCCAATGCATTCTCTTATATATGCGAGGCGACCTATGGGCTTTTTCATTATCGGAACATCACTAGTATGGAGATTCACCATCATGACTGCTTTCAAAAGAGGGGCAAATGACGTTCACGTTTTCGATTTGAGAGTTATCCTTCTTTATCAGGAAATCATATCTTTTTGTCGATTATCGATTCTTTTGCAATTTTGCTCTGTCTGGTTTGATAACTGAAACAAATATGAACTGATTTCAATTTAGATTTTATCATGGAATCACTGACAAGATTTAGACATCGTTCGAATTAAGCAACATCAGAAAATTAATAAACCGAAAAGCCACCTTATCCGACCACTAAGCGTCCCGTAACTTATAATATTCGGCCGCCAATCGTTATTTAAAAAAAATCTGTAGTGTTCCATTGGTAATTTAAAGGTAGATATTCACTGATCAACATGAAGCCTCTCTAGCCACATATCCTGTTTAGATCCACTTCTTTTAAAGTGATTATGAAAAGTTCTGACTGTTATGGTCTCAAGAGTCCCAGTCTTAGCAGTCTTTGCAGTCGGGTGAGCGACCCCACAGTCTTTGACTGTCTTGTTGTCAAAACAATGACTTTCCAAACAGCACTTAAGACAAATCACATGTGAAGATAACTCACCGCGCGATGACAATTCACCCTGTGTACACAATGCTATTGATATGCCCCGCAGTAATTCCATTACACTCATGCGCTGATGTCGATTCCGGATTTTCCATCGCCATATGGGTAGACATAATTAACTCCGACTCCGATTCCCTGTTTTTAATTAGTTTACCTCGCTTGACGTCATGCGAGGTTTTTGCGACGGAGAAAGCCGACAACCGGTGGTGGTATTATTTATATATTTCTCGGCTTATTTATTACGCGATTTTTATGGGACTTGGATCATTGTGATCACAATAGGGGTGGCTTTCCGATATAGTTTGTTGTTTCATGAGGATACTAATCCTTTAAAGTGTTTTGGAATATTAATTTGTCTTTGACCTTGGGGTGGGGTATGGCTGTAATGATTCATTGTGAATCCAATGTATCACTTTCGAATGATACGCGAGTCATCTCGATACAGGAAATCAAATAGTTTCTGAAGATGGGTAACATCTCCAAGATGGAGCAACACCTCCAACATATCCAATGCCAGTATGCCAGTGCTTTCTCTCATATATGTGAGGCTCCCTATGAGAGACTTGAAATATATAAGAGAATGCATTGACACAGGGTTTTTAATGATACACCAGTGCAGCTCCCATCACGAAAGAGTTAAGTACCAAATTAGACATTGATATGCCCCTGAAACCACATACCAGAGCATCTGGGTACTCCAACTCATTCTTTCCCAGAGCAACAAAGGTGTGGAACTCTTTACCAGAGGGTGTTGCCACCTACCGAGATATGGATACATTTCAAGATCTTGTATCCTGGGTGGTAAGGCAAATATAAAAAAATGATAGATTTACATCCCCTCCCGACCCTATTTTTAGTCCCCTCCCAGTGCCCCTCCTCAATTTTTGTTATATGCATATCTTTTGTGCAATTTTTCTTCTTTTTTCTCATGCCTTTACCCTTTCATGACATGAGCTGTGCTGGTGCAACATTAAAGACCATGTGCCAGTGCATTTTCTTGTACATGTATATGCGAGTCACCCATAGGGAGCCTCGCATATATCAGAAAATGCACTGGCTTACAAGATCAAGGTAAATTATTGTTAGGCCAATGCATTTTCTTATATATGCGAGGTGAGGCAAATAAAACTGGACACCAACACCCTCATAATTTACATGTACATATAGTTTCACTGAAGCTATGTATTTAAATTATGAGGGTGTTGGTCTCAAGGTTGATCTAAAATGGTTTTGTTTTTATCATATGTGAGAAATAATGATATAATCTTGGCAAATTTTAACAAAATGATCATTTTTATTGCAACACAGATCTTATCTATGTGTTTTCGATCTGCACCTCCAATCCGCTATCGCACCAGATGATGTCACATTATGCCCCAAGCAGTTATACACCTCCTCCCAAGTAGGTGTTGTGAGCTTAGCCCTGGACAATGCAACACTGGTACTGAGTCCAGTGTAGCCCAACATAATGAATGGAATGATCGTCCCTAGGAAGATCATATATTGTGTGATATATTATTAGTGGAATGATATTATTCTATAAAAACAAACATGCTGGCATATTGAGTGCCTTGTTAGAAAAATGGTTTATCCTGTAGGGATGATATAATTTTTAGCTTAATGGATTTTACTGTGGCTCATTATTGACAACAGATCTTAAATTCCAATATTCAACTTAGTCTGATGGCTTCACTTCTAGTATTATTATATTATTTAAGTAATTTTTTATTAGGTATTCATGCTATTTACCCTTTCAGGATAGAGAAGGCGATGACAACTAAAGTATCCACAAAAGAAATGGGAGATACATGTATACTGGACTGATTTTGTTCATATGTATATATATCTGTCTTCGTGTCTAGGAATTCATCTCAGCCATGGATTATTGGATCTGAATGAAATTTGGTATGCTGTTCAGTTTCTGGAGCAATCATGAAAGAGGCCGCAATTTCATTGTTAGCATTTTCTGTTCTGGAGTTATCCTTAATTTCACCTGGAAGTAGTGGTTTTCTGTCTGTCCAGGTACAATACCCCCAAGATGAAGCAGCCTAAATCCGCTCAATACGGCGGGCCATTTTTAAGTGAGAAATCGCGTCGATTTGCCAAATTCCATTTTTCAACCGCTAATTGAAGCGACGGCATTCAGAGTTTGGCTTACAAATCTTATGGTTTTTCACCAGAAATCATCGCCACGAAATGCCGGAACCCTATGAACAATGCAAGGATGGTTTCATTATATGTCTATATTTTTATCCAAGTCCCCTGAATGGTTTCAATCAAATTTGGTAACTTGGGGTATCCTGGCAGATGTTATAAATGCATTTATTTAGATTGAACTATTAATAAAAAATAATACAAACAGAATCAAAAATATTTTTAAATTGAAATTTTGAAGAAAATGAATCTCTTTAAAATAATGTCTGTCAGTGTATCCAGTGTCACCACAACAAATTCGGTTGAAATTGGTGCAGCTAGGTGTCTGGGGCAATATATTTCTGATAGCTTCATAGTCTATGATGATGTCTATCCTTCTCACCTTTACCATCACAGAACTGCACTGTAGATCTGCGGTATATACTTCTACGCTGTACAACATATAAGTCCAACATATATAAGATCATACAAATGTAGTGTTAGTAGCAATTGCAGCGACTCGCAGTGATAAATGTTTCGATGGGCATATGATTATTATCCTTTCTACTCAAAATTGGCACATTTAGATGTCGAGGATTGCTGCTGAGATCCGCCGCAATTTTGAGTGGACCAATTGCTGCGATGAGCGGAATGAGGTTGCTTCATCTTGTGGGTACTGTATGTCATTCATGTGTCATCCATTCTGTATGTCTGTCCGTACTTCCGAATATATTACCTTGGGTATTAATAATGTTTAGGGGAGAGGGGGGGGGGCATATGCCATATGCCACGCTTGGCTTTGCACTGGTTTGGAATGCTAATATTGAATAATATTGGCAACTTTTGTCTATATATTTTGTCCGAGTTAATGCCCTTGTTGGAAGTAGCAAGATTTTCAATCTTGGCTTCAAACCTAGCATTGTTACTCAAGTACCAACAGATAGATTTGAATATCTTTGGAATAGTGATAGGTGTATGATAGATATGAGCAAAACAGATAACCTGCATTTTATACAATGAATTCCTCACCTTCTTGGATTTAGAAAATAAAAACAAATTCTCCATCCATATAGGGTGCCCCGTTTAATCGTATAATCGATGAACCGACGATAAAGCCAATAATCGATTACCATTTCCATCATTGATTAATCTGTGTTATTTCAGACGTCTGAAAATGCTGGGTATTATTGTATACTGTGTGTTTTTAAAGTTTTACAGTGACAGTTTAATCTACAACAGGGGTTAACAATCCTTGATCTCGTATCAGAGATTCCGACAATATGAGTACTACTAATACTATCTTACAGGGACAATTTAATCTACAATCGAGGGGTTAACAATCCTTGATCGCATATCAAAGAGATTCTGACAATATGAGTACTACTAATTTGTTGCAAACAGTCGGCAGTTCATTTGTTGATGCGACATGGTTATTCTTCGGTCATTGTATATTGTACAAATTGGCGACACTGTAGCTTTGAATTTATGGCAACCTCATTGTATATTTCAACAACAAAGGTGGCACTACGTCTACCTGGGACTGGTGCATCTCTAGTTCCTTTTGTCTTGTATACTCTTGTATAGCAGGTATGTATATGTGCATAAGGGCAGTGCATGTGTGGAGGGCAGCAGAGCATCATATGTTATATGCCTCAGTAGCATTAATAAAACAATACCCAACTATTCCGCCAATGGAGCTTTCGACAGCTGCCAAACAAATAATAATGAGTACTCAGATATATTCTACCAATCAGCAAGTGAGGTGGTCATTTGCTGCATTTAAATTATGATGCCATCTTTGTTCATCCTAATTTACATATCCGTGCATACATTCTGTGTTAAATCAGCTACATGTATTTTCAAACAATATTTTTGTTGTCAAATCATAATGTCCTCCTGGACTTGCGATAACAATGTCCTTCATATTGGGTGACATTTGTTAATTTGTATACATTAAAGCCGAGAACAGAGTAAGTTTTTGTTTGTGTGTGTAAACCAGCATAAGAACAGGCTGTAAAATCAATTAAAGGCATGGATGGCCTGGGTTGTACAGTAATGTCCTAATTAATCAACCCCATAACCACAGCAGAATTATGGGTAACTTTTCAGGATTTAGTGGGAAATATGGCTTGTTGCCATTCATTGGAAAGCTCTCCTCGTACAGATATTTAGTACCATGGTAATCTTTGCACCTGCAATTATGACGTCTGTCAGACTTTTTATGTGGAGTTATCCCCCTTTTTCTATTTAGAATTTTTTTTGTAACATGCATAATATTGTCTGAGCTTTTATTCCTATATCTTTAGGTCAATGTTATTGAAACTTGGCTCAGATATTTAGTACCATGGGAACTTGTTCGTCTGCGATTATGACGTCTGTTCGACTTTTTTGTGTGGAGTTATTCCCGTTTTTCGACTTTCGCTACATGCATAATTTTGTCAGAGCTTTTATTCCTACATTTTTCGGTCAATATATTTAGGATTAGTGTTAGGGGTTAGGGTTGTCCACCTGCAATGGGAATCTGTTATTTTATTATTTTAATTAAATGTTTACTGAGGGGGGGGGCGGGGTATCCTTAGTCCCATTGGCACAGTCACACCTCCAGTTTATGGCTGCTATGCCCCACCCCTAAGACTGGCTATGGAATTATCCATTCATATGTATCTTGGTTAGATAATCATATCATAACTTCATGCTACATGTAAAACATACATTTTGTACATAAATCTACTATTGATCTTTGTTCAGAAAACATTTACTGACTTCATGTTTGTTTAAAGGCAGAGATGGCCTTCATTGTGGGTTATAACTTAGAAATAAAGTTACCAAATTATTAATTTTCTCAAGAATATACTAATAATAGTATAGTATAATGATAGTATCAATGCGATATTATCCACAAAACACAATTCGTGTGAGCCGAGCATTTGTTTATATACAACACTTTATCAGTGCGTGATAAGGAAAACACTCAATACAGTGGCGATTTGTTTGAGAGAGTTATTCATGGTCACCCATTCAACAGCAAAATCTTGAGTGGCAAGCATTAGCAAACGCTATATTGGTTGTAAATAATTTGGTGGCAATTTTCACCAAAGCTCATGTAGTTGGTCTCCCCGCTTTCAAGTGTTTTGTGTATATCACACTATTTATGTACTGTATTGTATCATAATATGGCTTCTGTTTACTAACAAGGCATATGATCTTGACAATAACATGCTATTTGTGCGATATTTATGATTGGTATAAGAACAAAATTTGTCCATATTTTAAAATTCTTTCTGTTTATTAATATAGATAATAAATTATTTTAACATCATTTCAGTTTTTTGTTTGGCTCATTCTTTTTCTCTATCTTGAAGTTGTTCAAACATTTGGTCAGATACATACAAAAAACATTTATTTCCCACATGCTGCAAAGGAACTGCTTGTGGTTGGACAGTCTGCTTGCACAATACTAATTATTCATCCCCTGCCCAGTTTGGCATCGGCATAATTAATTTTCAGATACATTCCTGCATCTTTAATAATACAAAACCCTTTTGAATTAATGACTCAAGCGATTGAGATATATAGGGTTCAAGAGATTAGATGATGAGGGGGTCGCTCTTTGGAGTGAACTGGATTTTTCAGCATTCAATCGCTATCTTAAACCTTTCATGACAGGAGCTGTGCTGGTGCAGCATTAAAGATACTGTGTGAGTGAATTCTCTTATATATGCGAGTCTTCCATATATAAAAGAATGCACTGACTTATAAGGTCAAGGAAAATATTGTTAGGCCAATGTATGCTCTTATATATGCGAGGCTCCCTATGGGAGACTCGCACAAATAAGAGAATGCATTGGCACAATGTTTTCGCAAAATTTCAGGAAGCTCCTGTCATGGAAGTGTTAATGTAGCTCTAAACTTCGCATACTTTCCAATTCTCAATGTACCATTGCTGTAATTTAGATGCTTGCTGTCACTGTTTGAATAAAGTCATGTACTGAGGTCATATACAAATTGTATTGGTCACTTAATTATTCCTGCAACCACTAGCCTCACTTTGGGCTAGGTTGTTAAGACTATCAGTGAACACATGTTTACTGGGTTAAAGCTTCAGTAAGAATTTCAAACGTTTCTGTGATGCATGGCCTTCACACACAGTCAGTGGGGAAAATGTAATTTTCAACTTTCTAACTTGAACATTTCCAACATAACACCCTAATTTTTCATCTGATGGCCATTTCAGTCTAAAAGTAGGGAAGTATTCAAATTTTGGTGTGAAAAACTTAAATACATTACAGGCCTATATTTTAATAATAATTAATATTTAATAGAAAATAAGCTATAAGACATCTACCGGTAATAGATCAATTTTAACTCAATTACTGTCAAAAATATCTAATTGTTGCTCTTATGCTGTCAGCTGCTATATTGTCAACTGTTTAACACTTTTACCAGTTCTGCATATATATGGCACTGTGTACTGTGTTCTGACCAAAATGTTAACTTGGCTACACCAAATCTAGACCTAGAAGATTACTAGTACCTCACGAAACTTATTTGGAACAAATAAAACTATCGTCATCAACTTATATTGACATATATATGTGAAGGAGATACCTGTTTTATCATTAATGTAAATAAACCCCTTAAATGTATGTAGTACAGACTGACCAACTTGTCAGATCATGGGACGGTATAGCCAAGTTTGGCAATTTATGGTAAAAGGTCCACCCAGGCAAATCACATCGACCCATTGTGTTAATTTTGGTATCAACATGAGCGTAAATATATCCCCGACGAAATTAGTTAATAAAATGCGACATGAGCCAGCAAACTTCGACACAAAATTGATGTAACCTGTTACGGGGGGTGTTTGTTGACATCAGAGTTTCCAAATATCCAAGCTACAAAAACATGATTTTGCACTATTTAACTTATTGCCGTTGATCGGGGTTAGTCGATTCCTGTGAAAAACACTCTATTCAATTTGATTGAGTAGTTGTCAAAGTTATATAATTGCGTCTTGTATTATTAAATTAAGAAAAACGTACCGATGTTGAAATGTGCTTTTCTATTTTTAAACAATGTCTCACAAACCGGAAACACAATTCAAAATTCCACTTTCTGTTTAGCCTATCCCTGTCCCTACGGGCGAGTAGCTGGAGTTGGGACAGGGTACCAGTCTACTTCGCGCGGCAATGTCGCGTTTGATTGATCGCAACGTTGTTGCAGTCAACATGCAGATGATTCAAGCTTGACTGCATGACACGTACATATGCATAACGTGGTAAATAGAGTATACAAGTGCCGGTAACTTTGGCCATGAATTGGTGTATCTCAATCGGTTTTACCAAAACAAATGAATTACCCGGTACGTGTACTAAAAATGATTTTTACACAAAAAAAAAACCCTCTTTTTTTCGGGCGGAGATAGTGTTGAATAGAAAAACAACCGCCGGTAGGCTTGCTGGAGGGTATGGGAGGCCTCCCCCGGGGAAATTTTGGTTTTTGTCACCTGAAAAACACCCATGAGCATGCATTTCAGGCAGTCGATTTACCCCCAATTAAGAAGTAATATTAAACACTTTTAGCTCAACTTTACTTTGTAAAGTTTGAACTGTTGCCATGGCTTGGTATCCGTCGCCCATGTGTGTGTTGGTGCGTGTGTGTGTGTGTGCGTGATTTGTCTACAATTTCCTTTAGCACGGACTACAGGTCGTACCTTTGGTCGGATCATTGTGAAATTTGTCATGGGTGTTGACATTGACATGTAGATGGAAACGAGTCCTTTTGCGGCCATATTGGATTTCAAAATTCAATCCATTAGCACGGGCTACATCCCGGAGTATTCGTCTGATCATCATGAAATTTGTCGTGGAAGTTAATATTGACATGTAGATGGGAACAAGTAATTTTGGGGTCGTTCGGCCTAAAAACATTGGTGCCAGCTGCTGCAGCCATCATGGATTTTACTCTTTGCATGACTAAATCCTTTGGCACAGGTCATACCTTTGTTGGGATCATTATTACATTTGTCATGTATGTTAACAATGGCATGTAGATGGGAATGAGTTATTTTGGAGTTATTCGGCAAAATAGCATGGCCGCCAGCAACCATTTTGGATTTCACTCTTTGCATGACTAAATCCTTTGGCACGGGCTACAGGTCGTACCTTTGGTTGAATCATTGTGAAATTTGTCATGGCTGTTGACATTGACATGTAGATGGGAACGAGTTATTTTGGGGTCATTCGGCAAAATTACATGGCCGCCAGCAGCCATCTTGGATTTACTCTTTGCATGACTAAATCCTTTGGCACGGGCTACAGTCGTACCTTTGGTCGGATCATTTTGAAATTTATCATGGCTGTTGACATTGACATGTAGATGGGAACGAGTCATTTTTGGGTCATTCGGCCGAAAAACATAGCTGGCAGTGGCCATCTTGGAATTCAAAATTCAATCCAGTAGCACGGGCTACAGGCCATACTGTTTGTCTAATTATCATGAAATTTGTCATGGATGTTAATATTGAGATTTAGATGGGAACGAGTCATTTTGGGGGTCATTCGGCCGAAAAACATGGCCGCCAGCAGCCATCTTGAATTTTACTCTTTGCATGACTAAATCCTTTGGCACGGGCTACAGGTCGTATCTTTAATCGGATCATCGTGAAATATGTTCCGGATTTTGACAATGACATGTAGATGGGAAACAGGTCATTTTGGGGTCATTCGACCATAAAACATGGCAGCCAGCACGGCCCGGTAGCCATCTTGGATTTTTTCTTTGTATGACTAAATCCTTTGACACAGGCTACAGATTGTATCTTTGGTCAGATCGTCATGAAATTTGTCATGGATGTTAACATTGATTTGTAAATGGGAACGAGTCATTTTAGGCTCATTTGGTCAAAATTCAATTCATTAGAAATTGCTACAGGCCCTACTGTTTATCTGATCATCATGAAATTTGTCATTTATGTTAATATTGAAATACAGATGGGCACGAGTCATTATTAGGTCATTCGGCCAAAAAACATGGCCGCCAGCAGCCATCTTGGATTTTACTCTTTGCATGACAAAATCCTTTGGCACGGGCTACAGGTCGTACCTTTGGTCGGATCATCATGAAATTTGTCATGAATGTTAATATTGACTTGTTGATGGGGATGAGTCATTTTGGGGTCATTCGGCCATAAAACATGGCTGCCGGCAGCCATCTTGGATTTTACTCATTGCATGACTAAATCCTTTGGCACTGGTTACAGGTTCTACTGTTCATCTGATCATCATGAAGTTTGTCATGGCTGTTAACATTGAAAGCATATGGGTCTTTGCATGACTAAATCATTTGGAACACCCCACAGTCCACTTCCCTCATCCGATCGTCAACAAACTTCATATTAATCTTGATATTGATCTACTAGATGGAAGCTGTCAAATGTTTTTTGAATTTCATTGAAAAATATAGCCATTAGTAACCATTTTGGATTTTACCTTATATATCTCTTCATATGGATAATCTAGTATTACTTAGACCTTTCATCTTTCCGCATTCCTAATCGCTCCATTGACTGTAACACATGAAATGGTTCCCTTTCCAAGTTGAGCTACGGTGTCATTGACACTTTCTTTTTTATGTTTACCCATATCACAGACAGTATGGTAAACATAATGTCAACGTCCGGATTGACCACTCGTCGTTAGTCCGTCCGTCCATCATCTGTCTCTGTCTGTCCATTTGTCTGTCTGTCCGTGGACACTTTACGCATCGTGCGATAACTCGAACATTTTCTATCCGATCAGAACTAAAATACAGATCGAGTTCGAATATGGGTTTGATCTGAGTTTTTTTTATGGAGTTATGGCCCTTTTTCAACTTCGAATTCATGCATGCTGTCATAACTCAAACAATTTTTATCTGATCGGAACTAAATTTGGTATGCGAGTTTCTCAGCCCAAAATACAGATCAAGTTCGAATATGGGTTTGATCCGATATTTTTCAATTGAGTTATGGCCCTTTGACATAGAATTCATGTATACATGCTTCAATAAATCAACAATTTTTTCAACTGATAGGAACCAAATTTGGTATGTGAGTTTCTCAACTCAAAATATAGATCGAGTTTGAATATGGGTTAGATCTGACATTTTATACCAGAGTTATGGCCCTATTTCAACTAAGAATTGAACAGATAACCATAGCAGTCTACAATTCATTAATTACCAGTGGTATAAGTTTAGCTCTGTGAGAGACAAACAGTAAATCTGTATTTAATAATGGGTAATTAGAGTTATTTTTAGCTATCAGTGTGAGGCGTAACCAGAGTTACTTTTTGAGAGATAGCACACTCCCATACAGGCTGCAGCTCTATGTAATTAATTTGCACTCTTAGTCTGGGTTTCTGAGAGGGTCTCTATGCCAGGAAAGATGGGAATAAATTGTGTTTTATCACACATTCTGTCATGTTTGTCCAGTGTTTCACAGACAAAAAAATCAGATAAATGCCCATGCTAGTGGACATAGGAAAATTTATACATAATTTTTATGTTTACCCATATCATAGTATGGTAATGTCAACGTCCGGATTGACCACTCGTCATTAGTCCATCCGTCTGTTTGTCTGTAGACACTTTGCGCATGTTGCGATAACTCAAACATTTTCTATATGATCGGAACCAAATTATTTTGTATATGAATTTCTCAGCACAAAAGACAGATCGAGTCAAATATGTGCTTGATCAGACTATTTTTAACTGATTTATGGTCCTTTTTGGAAAAAAATATTCCCTCTTTAAAAAATTTTTTAGTTTGAATTCCTTGCTCTATTTAACATAAGCCTGTGATTTGTTGACAGCTCTGCTGTATAATTGATACTAATTGGTCAGCAGTGAGGTGTTTATCTTGATGGCTGTTGTGTTATACATTATCATTATAAACTTAAATTGGAATCTCCTGACCAAGTATTCCATGTCCAGGTCACCTTTTCACATTTAACCCAAGGCTGTGGTGGTTCAGCATTACAGATCCTGTTGCAGTGCATTCTCTTAGGCCAATAAAAATAAATTGCTAGATTTACGTCCAACTTTTTCAGAAAACTGCGGCGGGAGGGCTAATTTTATTTTTTATATTTTATTCTTCCTAACATAAATGGTCATGAAGAGTTATAGATATTGAAGCAGTGTCCTATCTTATATAATACAAGGTAATTTAGATTGTCCTTATTTGATGAAAATAGACTGATAAATGGATCATTGAAATGTAATTTGGTGATTAACCCTCCCATGACGGTAGCTTCCTGATGACCCTGTGCCAATGCATTCTCTTATATATACGAGTCGCCCATAGGGCGCCTTGCATATATAAGAGAATGCATTGGCCTAACAATATTTACCTTGATCTTGTAAGCCAGTGCATTATATTATATATGCGAAGCTCCCTTTGGGAGACTCGCATATATAAGAAAATGCACTGGCACAGGGTCTTTAATGCTGCAGCAGCACAGCTCCCATCATGAAAGAGTTAAGGCATGAGAACTAAATTTGCATAAGAGATATGCAAATAAAAAAAACTGAGGAGGGGACTAAAAATAGGGTCCGGAGGGGATGTAAATCTAGCAATATTTTTATATTGGCCTTATATAAATGTGAGTGATCCATAAATTCCAATAATTTGTGTTTATGTTCATTGTCTATAATAGTACCTAACAGTATATGTGTACTTGTATTTTAGCTGTCGCATACTCACCATTTTGTTTTTTCTTCCTTCAAATTTTCCTTCGATTCTCACATCAACAATTTGCAGGCAAGTTTAGAAGATGGGATCTTGGATTTTACTCTTTGCATGACTAAGTCCTTTGGCACACCCTACAGACTACATCCATCATCTGATCGTCATCAAACTTTATACTGATCTTCGGGGTGACCTGATGAGGGGAGTCTCCTATTTTGACTGAAATTCGTTGAAAAACATGGCCACCAGTGGCCATCTTGGAATTTACTCTTTGTATAACTATATCATTTGGCACACTCCACAGACCATATCCCTCATCCGATCATCGCCAAACATCATGTGGAACTTCAGGGTGACCTCTAGATGGGACCCTCCTATTTTGACAAAAATTCATTGGAAAACGTGGCCACCAGTGGCCATCATGGAATTTACTCTTTGTATGATTAAATCCTTTGGCGCACCGTACAGACCGCATCCCTCTTCCGGTCATCACCAAACTTCATATGGATCTTCAGGGTGACCTCTTGCTAGGAGCCTCCTATTTTGACCGAAATTCATGGCCACCAGCTGCCATCTTGGAATTTACTCTTTCTATGACTAAATCCTTCGGCACACCCTACAGACCACATCCCTCATCCAATCATCACCAAAATTTATATGGATCATCGGGGTGACCTCTAGATGGGAGCCTCCTATTTTGACCGAAATTTGTTTAAAAAATAAAGTTGCCATCTTGGAATTTACTCTTTGTATGACTATATCCTTTGGCGCACCATACAGGCTACAGCCCTCATCCGATCATCACCAAACTTCATATGGATCTTCGGGGTGACCTCTGGATAGGAGCCTCCTATCTTGACCGTACTTTGTATGACTAAATATTTTGGCGCACACTACAGACCACAGTCCTCATCCGATCATAATCAGACTTTATATGGATCTTCAGATTAATCCTGTGTCAGTATATTCTCTTATATATGTATGCGAGTCTCAGTGCATTCTTTTATATATGCAAGTCTCCCACTGAGAGCCTAGCATATAATAGAGATGCATTGGCTTCAAAAGTCAAAGTAAATATTGTTGTGCCAATGTATTCTCTTTTATATGCGAGGCTCCCTATAGGATAGGAGACTCGCATATATAAAAGAATGTACAGGCACAGGGTTTTCATAAAATTTAATGAAGCTCCAGTCATGCAAGGGTTAAAGATAGTGAACAACAGTCATTATTTTGACAATTTATGCAGCTGAATTCCATAAATCACCTTAGGAAGTGACTCTAATCTCTGACACCCAGAAGAATCCCTCCACCCCTATAGAACAGAAATATTGTTGAGTGGGACAATTTAAATGAATTTTTGTTTAAATAAAATGACTTCACCACCCCTCCGGCTATTTGTTTTACCCCCCCCCCTTCCCCGTTACCTTAAACACAGGTATTATTTTATTTAGTCTAAAGCTGAGTGAGCAACACCATTGTATTTAAATATGTGGCTACAGATAGTGCATTCATACTTGTACATTCCCTTGAACATGACACACACACACTCATATTTATATACAGAATTTTATTATTTCAGGCAGATTGGCATAAGACTGGGCCTCAAAAAAACCCACAAGCAAAAGGAAATAATAATAGAGCAGGTAAATTGTAATCTTTGGGAACTAGAAACATTATTAAGACTTTTATCAGCTAACAAATTTTTTTTTAAATTAAACTCTCAAAAATCTAAAAAATATTTGTGATTTATCATTCCCGCACCAAGCATAATTTCAGTGTCAGCCAGTCCCAACACTTATCAGTAAAGTGATGCAGCCAATCAGGTGATTGTCGGAATTCCTATACAGCGGTTGATTCGCCACATAGCTAAAATAGCGCAATATTTTTTCTGTCACATTGATAATTTCATAGTGTTCACAAAATTAGAATAGATTATGACAATTAATTAAACACTAAACACATCGATGACGAGTCCAGAATTGACCAATAATATCTAGCTAGGAGAATAGAAATATGTATATCTTTTCCCCAAGAATATACAGTTAAAACCAGTTTAAAGCAGGAGATCAAACCAAAATCGAAAGGATGATGTCACACATTATCATAGCCTCAGTTTTTAAATTTGTTTGTATAATTTCTAGTTTGCATACAGTCTCCCTTCAAATTCGAAGTTTGATACTGCTGTAGGATAATTAAATCACAGCACATTATTTTGGATGTATTTGATGACTACTAGAATAAACTCCACTAGATTGGGGATTTCCAAGTCTTAAGCCAGTAGGTTAACATGCTAACTGCTGAATTGATGTATCTGGGATACAATTGACTACAAAAAGTATGAGATAACTAATTGTGGCAGTCAACGTGTTAAGGAGATGGACAGAACATGAATTAGTAATTCTTCATTACATTTGGTATGAACCAATTTTAATAATATTTCATCACCATGTAGCTTATCACAAAATGAAATCAGTGGGCAAACCAGGTTTTTTTTTGGATTTTTTTTTTGCCTGACTTATAATTATGTCATCATTCATCAATTTTCTGTGATTTTTGTTTGTCGGGCTTGATAACGCCAACAATATTTTGTCGTTGCCTTTGCCACAGTATCTCAAATCAGTACCAAAATCAGGTTTATCCTGATTTTTTTTGCCTATGTTAAGCCATTAGTTTGTCAGTTTTTCTAAATGTTTGTCTGAACTCGAACACATATAAATATTTCAATGATTAATAAATGAAAAATGCAGTTTAATTGTAATTTGATCTAATGTTATTTGTTTTCATTCCAGATAAACATGTCTCATGGTTCTCATGCAGAGGACATTGTTTTCTTTCAACTTAAAAAGAATTACAATATATCAACACTAAATGCCACATCAGGAATGGCAGAAGATTTCATTCTATCAGAGGGTGGAAAGTTGGCATTGGAATATTTTGAATATATGTCTGGAAGTAAGTTGTTTTGATTAGATGTATAAGTGAACATGGTCATATCTATGGAAATCAGAGATATTTTGATGGTAGTGAGATAAATGAAACAATTTATTAATTAGTATTTAAATCTTCTACCTACATCTATTTTAAGGTATTTTAAGTATATTTTTCAGAATTCAAAGCAGTTTGTCTACATTGTAATAGTCAAATTTGGTCATACAATTTCCAACGTACCATGGCAGCTGTACCTATATACAGATATAAATTTGATGAATTTTCCCATTGAAGCTGGTTCAATTGTATACTTCCAGCTCTGACTTTCTATTGTACCCAGCACTCTTAAGGGAGGGGGGGACACACATTTTGAATAAATCTAGGCAAAAATGCATGAGATTTTCAACAAAGAATTTCTTTGGATCTATCTGATGAAAAATCTTAAATTTCACATATCCTCATCTTCATTGTATTTAGAATCTGAGCAGTTATAAAGAGAAGACAAAAACAATGGATTTCAATATATTTGAAGGGTTAAAACTAATATTTTATTTTTCCTCTTTAGTTACCAACAACTTAAAGCTTATTTTTTAAATTTCAAATAACAATCCACTCACAAAATAGTTTATTACCTTCACTCTATGAGAGGAGGCTTCATTTGTGTCATAAAGTTGAGTTAAATTTGTAACTGCATGATATAACATCATACCCCATATTACAATGAAGAATAAAGCAGCCACAAATAACTCATCCCAATCAGGGGGGGCCGGAAAAAAACTGCAGACACAGAGTGGAAAAAACTGTTTTCTTCGGTTTGGGTACCCCCCCCCCCCCCCAAAAACTGCAGTTTTTTTCTACTGACCATTTCCCCCCCCCCAGAAAAATCAAATCTACCCCAGCCGGACAACAACTCGGTTTGACCGGAAACCGGAAAAAACACAGGAGCATACAATTCACGAGAACGTGCTTGGTAACTTAGTTTAGATTATTATGACTAAAATGGTCATTGTCTACCAGTAGGAAGCAGATTTGTACCTCGTGATGTCATGACATGTACAAACATGTATATTGGTGATCGCAACGCTTTGTATGCACTTTAAAAAATGACAACTAGTCATTACCTCGACTTTGAAAAAGATGCAAATGAGATGAGTGAGATACCAGCATATAACTGTTTTCTGATACCACTGGAGGAGAAATTGTTTAATACATGGGATAGTTCTGCAGTATAAATTTGCCAGATAAGCGATCGCAGGGTAGAATTCTGCAATCGACTGGTAGACACTGACATAGTCGGCATTATTAAGAGGGTTAATTGGGTCAATATCACATGTAAACCAAGACAGTGGTTATCCAAAATTGTTTTAGGTGGATTGTACTACTCATGTATATATGATTTGGATATTAAGGTTAATCCATATTCTATAAAATGAGATAAAATTGAAGTTGTGAGTCTGAAAATACATATTTGGAAAAAAATTACATGCAAATTTTTTCCGACAACCCCCCCCCCCCCCCTAAATGAATAAGGAAAAAATTTACGTGTAAATTTTTTACGCCTAGGTACCCCCCACCCCCCCAGTACGTTGTGTCCCGCAGTTTTTTTCCGGCCCACCCCTGATTATTATGACTAAAATGGTCATTGCCTAACAGTAGAACGCAGATTTGTACCTCGTGATGTCATGACATGTACAAACATGTATATTGGTGGATTGTACTACTCATGTATATATTAAGGTTAATCCATATTCTATAAAATGAGAGAAAATTGAAGTTGTGAGTCTGAAAATACATATTTGGAAAAAAATTACATGCAAATTTTTTCCGACAACCCCCCCCCCCCCCCCTAAATGAATAAGGAAAAAATTTACATGTTAATTTTTTATGCCTAGGTACCCCCCCCCCCCCACCCCCCGGTACGTTGTGTCCCGTAGTTTTTTTCCGCCCCCCCCCCCTGTCCCAATGAAAACAAATGTTGGTATTCAGGCTAGTCCACTCAAGCAAGTACTAATCAAGTTAATCAACTAACTAGAAATAGACCACAGTATTATTATACCTGGTCAGCTGGGGATTTGGCTATGGATATTAGACCTTAATTATCCCCCGCCAAATTATTTTTACCGGAGTTATTGGACTTTATTGGAGTTTATTATTTTTGTTGAATTTACCAAATAGCAAATAGACGACGTCACAGGGCTCATTTCCACAAATGTCAACGGATTTCAAAGATTTTTGGTATATGAGTTCACATGACCAGTATCTAGGACGAGTTTGCAAACCAGGTCCGGTCGGATATTTTCAGCAGAGTTATTGGACTGTGTTTATTTTTTGTGTGCAAATGGACGACGTCACATGGCTAATTTCCACAAATGTCAGTCCTAAAATGAGTTCGCAAGCCAGGCTTTTTGACAAAATTCCACCTCTTGTTGAGAATGCACTTCCCCAACTGCACATTTCGGTGGAGAACGCAAACATTATTGATAATGCACTTCCCGAACTGCACATTTCGGCGTGGGGATACTGCCGTCTGGCGTCTGCGACTACTTGTTGATATTTATAGCCCAAAATTTGATTGATCAGCAGGCTTGGCATCGCATGAAATGCTTAAATATAGCAAACTATTTATGGTACGTTGTCTTTCTACATGAAAATAATTATGAAATTTCTTGAATTATGGAAAATTAAGTCTTCTCTTATGATCTTCAGATATGATATGGATATATGAACTGCACTTTTGCAATTATGATGTGGTAAAATGGAGTGCAATTACATGCAAGGGCAACGGATGGATCATGAAGAATTTTAAAAAGGTTGTGTTATCAATATTGTGAACATTGTTTGCAAGTACATTTCAAGAATGCCTAGATGAACATATCTTTGATTGTTCGCATTGGTAAAATGTTTTCAATATGTCCAACGGTGCCCTATATTTGCATGATCGGATGAGAAATACACTGCACTGTTACGTAGTTGGGAGGTATATGGTACATGTCAATGCGGCAAGACAAAACAGCGATTAGGCTAACATTTCAGGCTATATACTAATAGACATATTATTATGGACTCAGTATGATTGTGCATTGCTTCAAATGTGCTTGCTTCAGTGAGCGAGAACAAATCTAAATTTGAAATTTAGAACAACTTCAAACTGTGTTCTTTTATCACCCTCAAGAATGCCAAGAGGGTGATTCGAAAATATTCAAATCCTAAGATTGAATCGAATCGGCAGCCGATTCAAAAATATAATTGAATGTCGAAGCTTCGTAGGGGCTAAGTAGCACCACAAAAAGTTGTTCACGATTTATTTTGAACAATTAACAACGGTTTGATAGATATTTGTTGAGTTCACAAGAGGAGAATCTGAAATGAGTTTGCAAACTAGGCCAGCCATACATATTTACCAGATTTACAGCCCTCTGATTGTAATTTTTTGGCATTGCAATTTAAATTTTTAGCCCGAACTAAAACAAATAATAACCCTGATTTAAATTATTTTTATACGCCCGTTTGAAAAAACAGTCATATTATGTAAATGTGTTGTCCGTCCATCATCCGTCTGTCGTCCATCTGTCCTGTTTTGGTTTCTGGATGATAACTTTAGATTGAATTGAGTGAACTGAACCAAATTTGTATGTTAGTTTACCACACCAAAATACAAATCAAGTTCGAAAATGGGTTTCGTCCGCATGATTTTGACTGAGTTATATCCCTTTTTCGACTTAGATTTTACCTGATTTGCGGTTGCCGGATGATAACTTTAGATTGAATCAAGAGAACTGGACCAAATTTGGTATATTAGTTTACCACCCCAAAATACAGATCAGGTTCGAATATGGGTTTCGTCCGCATGATTTTGACTGAGTTATATCCCTTTTTCAGCTTAGATTTTACCTGATTTGTGGTTTCCGGATGATAACTTTAGATTGAATCAAGTGAACTGAACCAAATTTGGTATATTAGTTTACCACCCCAAAATACAGATCAAATTAGAATATGGGTTTCGTCCGCATGATTTTGACTGAGTTATGCCCCTTTTTCGACTTAGATTTTACCTGATATGCGGTTTCCAGATGATAACTTTAGATTGAATCAAGTGAACTGAAACAAATTTGGTATATTACATGTAGTTTACCACCCCGAAATACAGATCAAGCTCAAATATGGGTACTGTCCGCATGATTTTGACTGAGTTATGCCCATTTTTCAACTTAGATTTTACCTAATATGCGGTTTCCAGATGATAGCTTTAGATTGAATCGAGTGAACTGAATAAATTTGGTATACAGATCAAGTTCAAATAATATTTTGTCTTAAGTCAAAGGTTTCAAACAAATGAATTGAATCTTGCCCCACTCTACTCTAGAAACGGGCATATTATGCCATGCCCCGACGGCGTGCTATTGTTTAGCATATTTTGATAATGCCCATCCCTAGATTTGCCCATCTACATGTAGGTGGGGGAAACCGCCATCGTTGGCTACTTGTCTATTCATGCTGATTGCATGCCATGCTTCAAAATAAAATCCTTCAACCCAAGCCTTTGAATTTGATCTGCATGCCATTCCACAAAATTAATTTATTGAATGTGGACCAATTTAGATTTTGACTCTGTTATTTTGAATTACTTATATTTTTGTATCGCTTCTTTTTTTTTTTAGGAAATTTGACCGGCATATAGAAGATAAAGTAATTGGCTCTTTGAAGCAGACATCAAGATCAAGGACAGATGATACACTTTATGCAACAAGATTGATATTATAAAATATGCTGCTGCTCTTAGAACATATGGCATATGAGTCTATCAATGTTATCTTATGTATAATAATAAAACAACTTTATTCCTATAATAGGTTTAATTATTTTTTCTGATATAAATTCATACCCTGAGCAGCCCTGAGGAGCATTAATTTCTGATTATCTGTTACCTGTCTCAGAAAGTCTTTTTAAAAGGGCAGGTCCAGTTTGAAAGTCTGTGATGTGTGAAATAAAGTACATGTATGATGTATCACTCATCACTCAGAACTTAGAAGCTTATTTATCTAACTTGAATGTGGATCGGACCCAAATCTGGTTATATATAGTTATACACACATTCTTGAGAGTTAATTTTTTATACGCTGCCAAATTTCAAAACAAAATTCTACTCTTTCTTTATTCCTTCAAGTAGACCAAGTATTCAGTCATAGTTTTATTGATAGAAATGTCACTATTGTCACTTGTTTTGATGTGTAGCATTAATTGTGCCTATACAATTCAACAGTTTTACAACAAACAACTCTGCATAAGTAATACTGACCAAGAGGAACAAATACATGCTCAATTCTACTTTTCTTTGTTTGATGCTGTATGTTTTAGGCATGATTTAATCCAAACAACAATAAACTGATAAAATCTAATAAAAGAAAATAACTGACATTTATTCCAATATTTGATTAGAAATGTCATAGAGGTACACTTATGTGCAAGACTTTTTCTCATAAAACATGGGATCTAAGCTCTATTTCTATTGATGTCGCTATGACTGAATAACTGGTCTACATGGTCATATGAAGATATAATTGAATTACACCAAGAACAGGCATATAACTATTGAAAACTGGATTTGGGACTGAACCACATTTAATTGATTACACAGTGTGTTTTAGAGTTCATTCAATATCACCAAGTCTCTAGGTGGGAAAACGATGAGTTGCTTTACTAAACAAATATTTGTATGTTCAATATACATATATAGATGTTTTGTTTTTAGCACATCCCAAAAAACATGGCTACCAGCGTCCATCTTGGATTTTACTATATGCATGATTAATCCTTTAGCACACTCTGCAGGTCACTTCTCTCATCCGTTCATCACCAATCTTCACATGGATCTTCAGGGTGCCCTCTTGATGGGAGCTTACCATTTTTCTGAACTATATTAAAAATCATGCAATTTTGGATTTTAGATTTTGAATCCATCGGAACATCCTGCAGCCCACAATTATTGATGAAATGTTTTTTAAGCTTACAGACATGTTTGGGATCACTTCTAGATGGGAGCTATTGAATTTGAAAATTTCCGATGAAAAACATGGTCGTTGGCAGCCATCATGAAATTATACTCTTGCATTGCTAAATCCTTTGTCACACTGTACAATCCACATCCCTCATCCGGTCATCACCAAACTTCATATGGATCTTCAGGGTGGGCTCTAGATGGGATCTTACCATTTTTCTGTGTACCCATACCATAGTATGGTACACATAGTGTCAACATCCAGATTGACCACTCGTCGTTCGTCCGTCTGTCTGTCCGTAGACACTTTACGCATGGTGCGATAACTCGAACATTTTTTATCCGATCGGAACCAAATTTTGTACATGAGTTTCTCATCCCAAAATACAGATCGAGTATTTTTTAACTGAGTTATTGGCCTTTTTATGTTTACCCATACCCAGGGAAGGATCCAGGGCTCTTTTGATACCTGTTACAGGTTTGGGCGCCCAAACTCTGGTGGCCTAAATGTCCCCAAATTGCAAGTGGATAGTTTTATTAAAAACTGAATTTTCTATATTTTGAAGGAAATCTTCTATTATAATTCAACAACATGCAATGCAAATCATCAATATACAGTTGATATAGAGCATTTATTTGCTTAATCAAGTGTCCAGTGAGAAATATTTAAACCCTTTAATGACTTGGGCTTCTTGAAATTTTGCAAACATTTTGTGCCAATGCATTCTCTTATATAAATGAGAGTCTCCCATCTAAGGAGCCTTGCATATATAAGATAATACATTGGCCTTTATCTTGACCTTGTAAGCCAGTGTGTTTTCTTATGCGTGATCTTTAATGCTGCACATAAGGGAGGGGGCGACCCACTCCCATACCTACCCCCTACCTACCCCCATCTCGGGCCTACGGCCCTTGGGATATGCCTTCGGCATATCATGGTCCCAAAACAGGTGTCCCCAAAAAATCCCTGGATCCATCCCTGCCCATACCATAGTATGGTAAACATAGTGTCGTCGTCCGGATTAACCACTCGTCGTCTGTCTGTCTGTCTGTCTGTCTGTAGACAATTTACGCATGGTGCGATAACTGAAATATGTTCTATCTGATCGGAACCAAATTTTGTATATGAATTTCTCAGCACCAAATACAGATCGAGTTCGAATACGTGTTCGATCCGAGTTTTTTTTACGGAGTTATGGCCCTTTTTCGACTTAGAATTCATGCATGCTACCATAACTCAAACAAAATTTATCTGATCAGAATCAAATTTGTTATGCAAGTTTTTCGGATCAAAATACAGATCGAGTTCGAATATGGGTTTGATCCAACATTTTATACCAGAGTTATGGCCCTTTTTCAACTAAGAATTGAACAGATAACCATAGCAGTCAACAACTAATTGATTAGCAGCAGTAAAACTTTAGCTCTGTGAGAGACAAACAGTATCTGAGTTATTGATAATTAGAGTTATTTTTAGACATTAGTGTGAGGTGAAACCAGCTATGTTTTTGAGGGACAGGACACAGGCTTACAGGCAGTAGCTCTATCTAATTAATTTGCACTCTTACTCTGGTTATTGTAAACTCTCTTAACCCAAGTATTCCATGTCCTGGCCATCTTTCACATTTAACGCAAGGCTGTGGTGGTTTAGCTGTACCAGTGCATTCTCTTATATAATGCTAATGACCCATAAATTCAAATAATTTGTGTTATGTACATTTGTCTATAATAGTACATAAAAGTATACTCTATAATTCAACACCAAAACTCTCATTTATGATTCTGATCATAGTAATTTACTATCGCCAAGGGATGGGTTAACATCTGCCGATCGTGATCGGCCTCTCGTTTATGACTTAGAATTCACGAATGCTGCAATAACTAATAATATTTTTTATCTGATTGGAGCCAAATTTGGTATGTGAGTTTATCAGCCCAAAATGCAGATCGAGTTCAAATATGGGTTTGATCCGATTTTTTTTAATGGAGTTATGGACCTTTGACATAGAATTCATGCTTGCTTCGATAACCCAAACAGTTTTCATCTGATAGGAACCAAATTTGGTATGTGAGTTTCTCAATTCAAAATACAGAACGAGTTTGAATATGGGTCAGATCCTGTTTTTATACCAGAGATATGGCCCCTTTTTAACTAAGAATTGAACAGATTTGAGATTGTTATGCTTGCAATGTATAGCCATAGCCACTTGCAATTAATTACCTGTGATATCAGTTAGCCCTAAGAGAGACGTCTGTAAACCTGTATTATTGGAAATAGAGTTTATATTTTTAGCCATCATATGTTCAGCATAGCAGTGAAAGGTGTATACATTCATGAATCAATGGATTCTGCCCTTCAGTTCTAAAAGTATAAATTGGAATAGTCTACTGTTCATTTGTAGGGATGTTCTCATAATTTGAACAGACAGAGAGATCCGCATTTAGTAGCACTATTTTTATAAAGTTACACAGTCCTGTAATGATATCTGATGCTCACTGCTGCACATATAAAATGACTTTAATAGCCATCTGTTGTTTATTGCATTTCCATAGTATGTGGATAGTGTTTATCAACTCCCACATAGCTCTCTGGTTTAGCCTATCAATGCAGTGTTCAAGTGACATACCTGGTACAGTCCCCTAATTTTATAGAGTTACAAGAGGTGGCATCAGAGATGATGTGTCTCGTTTTCGGTGGCTTACCGCCGCCCGCCGCCCCTCATCAAACTATAAGTCGAGTTTTGGAAACAAAAAACTCGACTAAAAATTATTAATCCTGGTCATCAATTTTATGCTTTCGTATATATTTTCATGCAATCATTCTCCTATTATATCCCCTTCACTTGTATAGATTTTTGTAGTTAAAATGAACCCTTCTCAACATTCCTGATAGATGGGAGCTTACCATTTTTCTGAATTATGTTAAAAAACATGGCCGACGGTGGCCATCTTGGATTTTGATCTCTGCATGACTAAATTCTTTGACACACCCTTCATGCCACATCCCTGATCCAATCATCACCAACTGGGATTATGTTATGGATGTTTTGTGACCTATAACTTTTCTCACCATGCCAATTTGCAATTCCAACAACCAGCGTTACCTTGAAATTCTCAAAATATCAGCTATTTTGAGCAGAATCTTCATCTATGCCATTTGATGTTAACAATTGACATTATTTGTGGTAATGCACAAAAACTAACAGTTCCACTCAATATGAAACATTTGAACTACATGTAACTCATTGTGATGTCAAAGGAAAGTGTTTGATCTTTATAAGAACAAATATAACATTTGACCAATCTGAACAAATGGAGGTAAAGCTCAGTTTATATAATATTCAAAAATATATTTCTGTCATTTTGCAAACACCTGTTAATTAAATATTGTAATAGTAAATATGTATGTTGTTGAATGTTTCATGCAGATACTAGCTTTTTCCCCAGTCAAACACAGCAAAATGACAACTTTAGAAAAGATAATGGTACATTTCCATATCAGTGGCATACAGGGACGTGGTTTGGGGGTGTCTCACCCTCCCCCAACAGTTTGTCGTAAATCTGATACATTAGTTGGAAATTTCACAATAGGTTGAAAATGTTCTTGCAGTTTGATTTTCAAACAATTTATTGGGGGAGGGGGGGGGGGGGGCTACCAATATTTGCTTATTTTTCTATTTTGGTCAAAATTTTGGACTGAAATAGCCATCAGTTGGAAATTGTCCAACACTTGGAAAGCTTGTGTCATCATCCTGTGTAGTATCATCCTGTGACCAATAGAAAACTACTAATTAGTTTAAGAAAACAATAAATTACTACATTTGTCAGTTTGGTCGGATTCAAGGGGGTGGGTGCAGCCACGTCCCTGGTGCCATAGCAATTCAGGTTTCAGCAGGACCCACCACCACGATGACAAATTAACAGGGTCCATCTGATTAAGTGCTATGATGCTGGTAGGGCAAGTTGGTGCTGTTAAGAAAATGTATCATTTTTTTCTCTCATTGTCAAAAATGGACAAAACAACGTACGATACATGTTTTATATGTCCTACCAGCATCAATAATTCAGTAGGATATACCAGGAAACATAAAAGAGTATAGCAGGACCACTAATTACGTTCACTTAACCAGGTGTGGGACCATTATAATAATATTGTCTCATCTTGGAGATCGCAGCAACGCGGGTTTTGTACATGCATGATGTCACGAAATCGGAGCAAGAAAACCAGGTAAGAAGAGAAATTATGGTCCCTCAATTACGCTATATATAGAGTGTTATTATGACTTCAATTCTACAGATTTGAAATTTTATTTCATTGCGGATCAATCCCATTTTAATAAACCCGATATCTCGATCCCCACGCATTCATCATAAAGGGTAGTAAAGTTCAATCATAAACGCTCTTATATATTCTAAATGTTTGATTCAAACTTTGGTATAATTTATTTATGTATGCAAGGCACATTGGGTTATTACAGTGATGCTTAGGAGTAAACTATCATCTTTTGCTCCATCTGGGGGTGGATTTAGCTGCAATAAAACTATAGTGAAATTGAGCTAAAATAGTTGCGCTATATATGTGTATGGCTATAGTCTGCAGTCGAAAATTGATAAATGGAAAGAATAGTCTAAAAATGAGTTTGCATTACTCCCTAATTGCGCGTGTTTCTACTTTCTCTGAAATTCATGTTCCTATCAAGAACCTATATTTACATATCTTAAATTATTGTTAATTCATAACATGCCATCGCTTTTATCACCTGCCATGCTATGATCGGTGATGCGCATCGGACAGTGTTCTATATTGGCACCGTGGTCTGTATAATGAAAACAACTAAAATTCCCGTTGGCATTAATTTAGCCAACTGATTGGTGGGACTTGCGGAGAAATGCGCGATGTTCAAAGTGGAGTCCCGATATAACTGATTTTCTCAAGGTGGATCATAGGCAGGTCTAATAAATATCTCAGTCGCGACACCGCATCGCGTCGATGCACGCATCGCGATGCATTATAGTTCCAAGCCATGCACGGATACCATCTCCTAGATCCAGGCGGACATTTAAAACATGTAAACTACTCCCATATATGTTTATGCGTTAGGCCTATACTCTAGCTAGATGGGCATACGGAATGAACGAACTGAAAAAAAAAAGAACACCATAGTGTGGGAATTGGAATTATGTATATATACACGTAGGCCTACGCTACTTTGGTCACACTATAATCGGTTTTACTGATAAAAGTTACCAAGGTTCCATAACGCGTGATACCGGATTACCGGTACCTTTATAGTTACGCAGGTTGGGGATATATAATTTTGATAATTAGGCCTAAGTGACACATCTCACAATATGAACGTGATTTAAAAGCGATCGCCGGACTCTGGTCGATTGATGGAAATTCTGTTTGCATATTTAACAAGACTATACCGATAGCCCCCATTGAGTACAAGTGAACAAATAGGCCTATATATTGACGACATGTTATTAATCTGAGTAGGCTATAACTTTATCACAATATATATCGCGATCAATATGCATATAATGTATCTGATCGTATATATTGGCCCCTACAGCATATCATATGTTTGACAACTATTGGCGTGGCCCCGGGATGCACTGGGATCCTAAAGCAACTTTGCTAGGATCAGTTTATATAATGAACATTACCTATGTTACAAGTAGGGCCTATATCGCCGATTATATAATTATTACAACACCGTGACAGTCTAGCTTTCTAGAAGATCTGTACATGTATGTATAGTCCTACATGTACCGTATATAGTCCGGAGCTAGGTTATATTAGTTACACGAAATTGGTGTCGATACCCGGGCCAGGCTGCAATGATACGATATATATCACGTTATCCTAATTAAATATGTGAAAACAAAACAATACCCCTCATTGTTGGTGTACAGTTAATTGTGGGATACATTTTATTCACTTTTGGACAAATTGCAATTAAAATATAAGAAGTATTTTATTAGAAATGCTATTTCCGGTGTGGTCTACGTCACAGATTTCTGTATAAAATGACGTCAATCTAAGTGCACAAAATTATGGCGGTGGAAAACTCTGAATGTGAAAGTTGGCAAGGAGAAATCGTGGCTCTGAGAAATCGCTGTTGGTAACAAACTTTCGTCTCCATATATTATGATTAAAAGTATTCTTATAATATGCCCAATATGTGTATTATAGAATATAGTCAGTGGGAGTTTGGAGAATTCATAGTAGGCCTGCCGCCTACAGTACCGTAGTACGTGGGAGACTCAGCTAAAAAGTTAGTAAAACAACAGGTGATCGATGATCGATCTACTAATCACTGAATGATTTGAATCAGTATCACTATCAGTATCATCTGGTCCAACAAATTACTAGACGATTCGGATTAAGACCTATTTTAATATTTGGACATTTATGTCCAAATTTTAAAATATGTATTAATCGAATAGTCTAATTTGTTGGACTAGTCTCGATCAGCAAAAAAAATAAAAAATAAAATAAATAGGCCTACCCGGAGTACCCTGGCACACCTACTCACGCATACTGGCTTTAGTCTAGGCTATGCGTATGAGTATGATTAGTAATAATAGTATGCATACTTAATCTGATAGGAATTAGGTATTATTAATAGGAGTAAGGTAAATTTATGTGCTGGAAACCTGTGGCAGTGTGACTGAGTGCATGTGGCCTGTGGGCAAAAAACAGTTGTAATTTGTAAACAGGTAAATATGGATTATGGGAGACCAAATTCACATCTAATATAACTAATTGTGCTGAAGCGCAATCAATTGCACTTAAGTGCATACCAATTGCACTACTAGTAAGCACTTACTAGTAAGTACAATTAAGCGCAATTGATTGCGTAATTTGCATTTAAGCGCAATTGATTGTCCTTAAGTTAAGCACAAATAATTATGCTTAAGTGCAATTAATTGCACTTAGAGTAAGGCTAAGCGCAGTTATTGTGCGTAAACACAATTAATTTTGCTTGAGCGCAATTCATGGTTGGCATTGGGGCCGCCCTATTAAGAACACTTAAGCAGTCCTTCCCAGGAGACAGGAGCAATTGCTGTCGCACCCATATGCACCGGACCTCCTATTTACCGAGAACAACCGAGAACAAGTCCAAAATTAATAAATAAGTCATAATAATGTCCAAGTATAGTGTATATATCACTCTTAAGTAGATATTGTACCATATTTGACCATTTAAATGACATATGTGTAGTTATTTTACGTATACCGAGAACTTGAAACGTCGCCGCCATGTTCTCGGCTGGCGGTAACACAAAGGCATATGAGTCGTGCCTAAGTGTTAATTAACGGGACCTGGGTCTGTTTGGTGATTAGAATTAATTGAGTTGTGTACACTAATATGTGTTACTGTTTGTTAATCACTGGGATGTGTGAGTGCATAACATTGCAGGTGAGAAATATATTAAAGAAATAATTACAACTGATGCAAAAAAACACCTTCTGTAATCTGTCACTTGGAAGAACAAATCCTACTTCTCAAATCAGCAATTGAAACTGGATCTATAATTGGTATCGACGGAACATTTAATCTTGCATCTTGCTATGTAACAACTATTATTTTTTTAAAACCCTAATATTATAAGGAAATCAACTTCAGATCCACCAATACTTTTAGGACCTTTATTGTTGCATTGGGATGGATGCCGAGATTACGAACTAAAATATTTGACGCTCGAAAGCAAAATAAAGACATTCCTAAATTTTGGACTAATAACAATTGTGAATCAGACAGACTTTATGAAATTGTAAATGATCAACTCAGGGATATTAGAAGTGCGCTGCACGTGACTCAACTGGTGACTTTCAGTTAGCGGAAAAATTCAAAGTAAGACATCAAATTTGGGTAAACTTGCCACCGGAACGAAGAGATAGACGTCTAAACGAATTCTACAATTCGTATCAGCTCCTTCGACTGTTTTGCTATCAACAGACGAAAAACAAAAGTCCCAAAGGGCAATGTCACACACTCCCCTTAGATGGGGTAAATGTGCCTGCCGAGTCTCAAATGGTGGAGCTCGAGTGCTGTAATAAGTGAAACAGCACAAGCACTTCAAACAAAACATAGGGGCACGTTGTCTGCCGGTCCAAAGCCCGGATAAAAGCTGATGGAAGTTTAAATTCGTGTCAAACCGAGAAGACACTACAAACCGAGAACAAGCTTAATTATCAAACCGAGAAGACACTACAAACCGAGAACAAGCTTAACTAGAATTTTTAAACTTCCTATTGGAAGTTTGATACTTCCATATAATTATCATATATATTCCAATCCAAATCCCCTCTCAATCATTACCTTTCCCATAACCCAAATCTTAACATAACCATACCTATCGGCAACCCGTACCATGTCCCAATACTAAATGTTTCTATAAGCATAACCATGCTCTAGCCGTAACCATAACCACAATAATTCTAACTATATCTATAACTTTAAAAAGTCATGGAATATAAGTAGTGGCTCACCTTTTCGATCGTAATTTTGTTTATCTCGATTAATCCGTTCCACAACTATTGAAGTATTTATTTAGTTACACCCATGCATACTTCAGACCTTATATTATGATACATGTTTATCATAAACACATCAGTTCGCAAAAATAAAAGATTAAGAATGAGGCTACTTTTGAAATTATATTTCTCGTAAAAAGTGACCCCTAGTAGACCCTTTGGTATCATCTAGATGGTCTCCTGTAATTTCTGTAGAAGACAGACACAGGCAGACAGACAGAAATTCGCAGATATACAGTAATGCCCTATGTAATCGACCCCTTAAACACAGCAGAATTATGGGTAACTTTTCGGGATTCAGGAGAGCTTTCGGATGAATGTCAGCAGGCTATATTTCCCGCTAAATCCTGAAATATTACCCATAATTCTGCTATGTTTAAGGAGTCGATTACTTAGGGCATACTGTAGATATAGATGTAAGCATGTTATTAAATTATTCATGAATTCCAAATTAAATCACACGACGTCAGATGCACCTATCCCATGACACTCCACGTGACAATTCACCGTGTGTTCCAATTTTAGTTTGTCATGATCCAACCGGTTGGGCACCAATAGCAGGTCAGACCGACAAACAAATGAACACACACACAGTTCGGTTTTATTAGTATACATACCCACATGTGTACAATATATATATTTAATTGGCAACGGGAATAAAGAACATGCACGGGTTCCACATGCACACATGTGTCTATCTCTTGTGCCTATATTCCAAATTAAAGACTTGAGATGTTAAAAATTATAACTGCTATGGGATGGTATATTCTCGTGAAATATACGGATAGTTATAGTCTGTCCACAATGAAGTGCGAAGTTTTAAATCAATGCCGATCTGTAATTTGCCAAGTGTTAAGTCTTGGTTTATCAGTTTGTCGGGTCAGTGATTTCAACGGCCAGTACTATAAGTGACGGTTATATCTACGTGCAGCGGATATATTTATTTATGAAATAATTATGCGCGAATGGCAATCACTCACACAACTGATAACACATGTCTTGATTACGCCTTATTATAAAATTAGTAACATGCTAAAAACGAGCCCAAATCACCAGAATGGGACAAAGGCGAATATGTTTTATTTGAAGTTCTATCATGCTCGGGAACGCTCTAGAAAGATCACTGAAATGTCACTATATATGTGTATCAGGAATCAAGCATTAAATATAATTTAGAAACATATCAAAATAGCATAACAGGTAATGCTGTCAAGACACGTTATGTCATTACAAACGTTTATACCGATTGTACTGACTGTCCAACCGATTGTACTGACTGTCCAAGATCGCGAACTTTTCCACAGCTTGTGCGAATTTTGTATACATTTTTGGTTCAAAGCGACTTAATCGGACAGGTGCGCAACACACTGTGCCATCAGAAGTAGGCCAGTCATGCAGCCAATTCTATTTTAAAGAGCGCGGATTTGGGAAAGCTGCATTGTGTGAGAACGTAACATGATTCGTGTACATCTATATGCATTTCGGTATGTTGCTTTCCCGAGTAATGATGCCTTTTCTGTGTACATAAATAGCACCAAACTGAACATACGCCTTCTCACCAGCAAAATGATAAATAGCCGATGTGTTGAAACGGTAGTATACCCAGGGGGGGGGGGGGTCGGACAAAAATTTCAGGCACGTATGGCATTTTTTCCCTTTCGATCATTTTTTGTACCCACCCACCCCCTTCGCCAAATGTTTTTCCGTTTTCGGCAGTTTTTTCCGACCATTTTTTGACACCCACCCCTCTTTTAACACTAAAACAGAGATTTGCGGGGGGGAATTCACTGTAAACAGCTGTATATGAATTTCTGTGCATACTATTTATCATGGATGTTGACATGGACATGTAAATAGGAATGAGTCCTTTTGAGGTCATTCGGCCAAAAAAACATGGCTGCCAGCGGCCATCTTGGATTTAAAAATTTGCAACAAAATACAACACGATAACTGCCTGCAGTCAGTTTACAGTTTACAGTTGCCAAAACACTAAAAAACAAGCAGGAAATTATTTTTTTTAGTTGCGGAAAAAATTGCTTGTTGGTGGATTTGATCACCCACCCACCCCGGCATACGTGCCGGAATTTTTGTTTTCACCCCCCTGGTATACCATAAACAAATATAGCATGTCGAGCTTGTAAAATAGACGGATATTTTTGAGAATATACGGATATGAATGCGCGTATTTTACCATTTAATATGTTATTGCAAGTCTTCACAGTCATGCATAAGTTCATAATACCAAGTTAACAATCGTTATTCACACAAAAACATACTTATATATGTCGTTCAATGTAATTATGCTACATTGATCGACCACCCATTTCGGAACAGCGAAATAGCGTATGGTATGATGACATTAAACTCTCTTTGCTCGCTTGCCTATATCGCGATGTTCCCAACAGTTTAAGGTGCCGTATTTTAACAAATAGATTGTCATGAAATGGTAGCATTCTGGAAATGATATATACATGGCAGCTTATACCTACACATTCCATATGCAATTCGCTTAATTTTGGTGTGATTCATATTCTTGTATACCCGCAGGTGGTGAATTAGTCGGCGCTTTAAGGCATTTATTGTATATTTTCCGAGTAGCGAACGAATGTACGACGTCGACGTTGTCGCCTATTCGTAAGTTATAAGACTTTACATTACGTCTCGTCCAATTAATGCGAAATATGCAATCGGCGGTCTTAACAGTCGGACAATAAAGTCATATATTTTCACTCGTGACACATACAGATGATAAAGAGACAATTTTTAAATGGTCAGATCTGAATTCAACAAAATTATGCACTATGTCAGATGGTAAACCAATACCAAACCGCAAAGTGTCACGTTCCGAAATTATGATACCAAAATTAGCGACTAAGGGGTGGCAAGGTTGGGGCGTCGGACGGGATACACTGACTCCCATTCATTCAATTTGAATATATCATATATTAAAATGGTTTACGGGCGCGTGAACGGATAGAAAATAGTTTCAATTGAATTGAGAACTGCAAGCGAAAGTCCGCGCATAAGACGGATTGTGCTTTATGAAAACGTGGTCCATGCTGAGAAGTGTTATAACAATATACGACGGACACCACAGTTCTGTTAATTCTCAAATGTCAAAGTCGAGAATTATTTTTGTAAAAAATGGGGGTTTTAAAAAAAGTGAAAACAAAACGAACTACTATTCTAAAACTAATGAATTTCGACCGTTTTTGGACTCAAAATATGTCATTTTTAAGCCGCATCGTGATAAAACCGCATAATCACGGCCGGTCGGCAAGACAGACAGCCGACTTTGTTTTGAGTGATTACCCATTAGCCAATACAACACTTAATACAGTGCGCCAACATGAATGGATGTTGAAATATATCGCCAGTGGTCATTTGTGTAATTTTTGACATTGTAAAAATGTCCTGGTTTGGTCTTCTGTCTATGTTTAAGACGCTCACATAGAGCAAATCCAGCTGTTGCGCTTCGTCTAGGAGAAGATCGGGACACAAGCACTTTCTACACATGGACTTTATTAGTACATTTTTCGATGTGTTATAACTTGGTAATTTCTCACCCGATTTACAAAATTCTTTCACGAGTAGCATCAGTACATCGTATAGATACCCGACAGTAAAAATGGTTGGAATCGGTGACAAGAAAAAAATTGACAAATTTTGCACCCCTCCCCGGGTCAACAAATTGTTTTCGGACCTTGGTGAAAATTTCCCCGATTCGTGCCCTTTCCTTAGTTAACACGATTACGAGAACCGAATTCAGCTGCTTGACTTCTTACAGGAGAAAATCTGCGCACAAACTTTTTCCAAAATTTTGGTTTAAGGGCCATAACTCTGGTAAGCAAGTTAGAGCACAAACCTAAATGCTCCATTACCATGCATCTTGACATGGTGCATATACCTACCAAATTTCAATGCTTTAACTTTTAAACTTTCTGAGATATAAGGGTTTCAAAATATATTAAGAATAATAAATAATAATAATAGTGAAAAATAAAAAATTGAATAACAATATACTTCCATATTAAAATATGTAAGTATAATAAGGGAATCGCTCGGAATTGATTGGAATGTCGATAGTATGGTTTATTGAGATTTCTGTGTTCAGTTGGAACGTTCTGGTGTGACCCCCACCCATGCCTCGAAATTTGATGACGCGGGTAGAAAAGTCGCCATATATCGGCCAATTTTCGAGATATCGAGCTAATATTTGCGCCATTGTGTTCGTATTTTATGCCCCTATAATATTTACTAGGGTTTTGGTGAGGTATTGCGCCGATATTTTACTATGTAGGCCAATATGTATGTTTCTGGTTCATACGTTTTTGAATATCTCCGGACTCATTCGACATAATGCAGCAAATGAATAATCGTTTAAAAGAGCTAAAAATTCCCCATCGAATGATACCAAACACGTCACGATTGGTTGAAGAAATATAAATTCATAGTGCTTTCCCTGTAAACTTGAAAAAAGGAAAGGGCCACCATTTCTACATTTGTCAACCGATTCACAAAATTCACGCACGATAATACTTAGTACATCCTACAGATACTTCACAACCATTTTGGTTAAAATCGGCGACAAAAAAAAAATTGACATATTTTGCCCCTCCCTTAGCCCACGAAAAATTGAGCGGACCTTTGTAAAAATGTCCTGGTTTGGTCTTCTGTCTATGTTTAAGACGCTCACATAGAGCAAATCCAGCTGTTGCGCTTCGTCTAGGAGAAGATCGGGACACAAGCACTTTCTACACATGGACTTTATTAGTACATTTTTCGATGTGTTATAACTTGGTAATTTCTCACCCGATTTACAAAATTCTTTCACGAGTAGCATCAGTACATCGTATAGATACCCGACAGTAAAAATGGTTGGAATCGGTGACAAGAAAAAAATTGACAAATTTTGCACCCCTCCCCGGGTCAACAAATTGTTTTCGGACCTTGGTGAAAATTTCCCCGATTCGTGCCCTTTCCTTAGTTAACACGATTACGAGAACCGAATTCAGCTGCTTGACTTCTTACAGGAGAAAATCTGCGCACAAACTTTTTCCAAAATTTTGGTTTAAGGGCCATAACTCTGGTAAGCAAGTTAGAGCACAAACCTAAATGCTCCATTACCATGCATCTTGACATGGTGCATATACCTACCAAATTTCAATGCTTTAACTTTTAAACTTTCTGAGATATAAGGGTTTCAAAATATATTAAGAATAATAAATAATAATAATAGTGAAAAATAAAAAATTGAATAACAATATACTTCCATATTAAAATATGTAAGTATAATAAGGGAATCGCTCGGAATTGATTGGAATGTCGATAGTATGGTTTATTGAGATTTCTGTGTTCAGTTGGAACGTTCTGGTGTGACCCCCACCCATGCCTCGAAATTTGATGACGCGGGTAGAAAAGTCGCCATATATCGGCCAATTTTCGAGATATCGAGCTAATATTTGCGCCATTGTGTTCGTATTTTATGCCCCTATAATATTTACTAGGGTTTTGGTGAGGTATTGCGCCGATATTTTACTATGTAGGCCAATATGTATGTTTCTGGTTCATACGTTTTTGAATATCTCCGGACTCATTCGACATAATGCAGCAAATGAATAATCGTTTAAAAGAGCTAAAAATTCCCCATCGAATGATACCAAACACGTCACGATTGGTTGAAGAAATATAAATTCATAGTGCTTTCCCTGTAAACTTGAAAAAAGGAAAGGGCCACCATTTCTACATTTGTCAACCGATTCACAAAATTCACGCACGATAATACTTAGTACATCCTACAGATACTTCACAACCATTTTGGTTAAAATCGGCGACAAAAAAAAAATTGACATATTTTGCCCCTCCCTTAGCCCACGAAAAATTGAGCGGACCTTTGTAAAAATGTCCTGGTTTGGTCTTCTGTCTATGTTTAAGACGCTCACATAGAGCAAATCCAGCTGTTGCGCTTCGTCTAGGAGAAGATCGGGACACAAGCACTTTCTACACATGGACTTTATTAGTACATTTTTCGATGTGTTATAACTTGGTAATTTCTCACCCGATTTACAAAATTCTTTCACGAGTAGCATCAGTACATCGTATAGATACCCGACAGTAAAAATGGTTGGAATCGGTGACAAGAAAAAAATTGACAAATTTTGCACCCCTCCCCGGGTCAACAAATTGTTTTCGGACCTTGGTGAAAATTTCCCCGATTCGTGCCCTTTCCTTAGTTAACACGATTACGAGAACCGAATTCAGCTGCTTGACTTCTTACAGGAGAAAATCTGCGCACAAACTTTTTCCAAAATTTTGGTTTAAGGGCCATAACTCTGGTAAGCAAGTTAGAGCACAAACCTAAATGCTCCATTACCATGCATCTTGACATGGTGCATATACCTACCAAATTTCAATGCTTTAACTTTTAAACTTTCTGAGATATAAGGGTTTCAAAATATATTAAGAATAATAAATAATAATAATAGTGAAAAATAAAAAATTGAATAACAATATACTTCCATATTAAAATATGTAAGTATAATAAGGGAATCGCTCGGAATTGATTGGAATGTCGATAGTATGGTTTATTGAGATTTCTGTGTTCAGTTGGAACGTTCTGGTGTGACCCCCACCCATGCCTCGAAATTTGATGACGCGGGTAGAAAAGTCGCCATATATCGGCCAATTTTCGAGATATCGAGCTAATATTTGCGCCATTGTGTTCGTATTTTATGCCCCTATAATATTTACTAGGGTTTTGGTGAGGTATTGCGCCGATATTTTACTATGTAGGCCAATATGTATGTTTCTGGTTCATACGTTTTTGAATATCTCCGGACTCATTCGACATAATGCAGCAAATGAATAATCGTTTAAAAGAGCTAAAAATTCCCCATCGAATGATACCAAACACGTCACGATTGGTTGAAGAAATATAAATTCATAGTGCTTTCCCTGTAAACTTGAAAAAAGGAAAGGGCCACCATTTCTACATTTGTCAACCGATTCACAAAATTCACGCACGATAATACTTAGTACATCCTACAGATACTTCACAACCATT